>JAWWEV010000083.1:119066977-119083042 GCA_035583235.1 Hafferia zeledoni
AAAGAAAGAAAGAAAGAAAGAAAGAAAGAAAGAAAGAAAGAAAGAAAGAAAGAAAGAAAGAAAGAAAAAGAAAGAAGAAAAACTTAGTGTGCTTGACACATTGCCAAAATAAAACATATTTAAACACCACAACATGTTGATGCAAGTTTATAGACTTCGAAGGGAAAACGAACTCTGTTTTCCTACGTCTATGCAGTCAAAAATGTGACCTAACACTTTTTTTCTGCTAAAAGAAAAAAATCCAAACCAGTAGTATAGGAAGGTGTTTGCTAGATGACTGTCTAGGAAGAAGTTACTGGGGCAGAGATTACTTGTATTCATTTGCAGCTTAGAGGTGCAAATGAATGTCTACTTCCCTGCCCAAACAGGCATTCATTATCTCCGTAAGACCAGATCAGAATGAAGATTTGATGGTCATGAGGGACTTTCAATTGGTGCAACTTTTCCTGAATTGCATGGGAAAGACTGGGTTTATATCTACTAAAGAGAGCAGAAGAGAGAGGTGGAAGATAGATCAACATCAGATTTGTGTTTATTATTGCTGGCAGACCACAGGGGGCTCTGGGATCGGTGGCTAAGGGTAAGTGGGCTGAGGATCCGTAAAATGGCTGGGAAAGGACAAGAGCAGGACTTATGTACTTCTTCCATACATCCTGGGAGCAGTAAAAAATAATACACTTTCAACCTCTGTTTCCTTCCTTTCAACTTGTTTTGCCCTCTTACAAGTTCCTGGAGAGCATACAGTGGTAGGTGAAGGAGAAATTTTGAGAGTAAAAAAAATAAAGCAAGGTCTACTGAAAAAAGGTAAACCCAAAAGTCAGGGATAGATGATTTGGCATAATGCACATATTTTTAATAGCTGCTGCAGCACTTAAAAAAGGTGGTGGATTTGTCATGTCTTGCTATACTCAGATGGGGAACAATTCCTCTCTGGAAGACAGGCTTTAGTCAAACTAATCTCTTGGAAATGGAAGTAAGCAGAAGCTTACAATTTATGCAGTCAGGGGAGAGATGCTAATGTGTCTTTTGTCAATGTGAACTGTTTAAAGGTGAAAAAAATGGCAAGAAAACTCAGACCCAGTCTAACTACAAACTGGATAGACAGTATTTACACCTGTGTTTGGAGAGTGAAAATGGTTTTCCCTTCGAGATTTTACTCCTCCCTTTTCTAAAAGGAAAGATGATTACAGAGGTAAAGAAAAATATTCAGAAATTTCTTAAACTAGCAGAGAATAGAAACTGCAAGCAGACATACAGTGAAATGTGACAATGTACAGAAAAAACAATGGCTTAATCTTAGAAATATTCTAAACTGATACAAAAGGCACAGGTATTTGGCTGCAACAGCTTTTCTCTCCAGCTATAACAGCAAATATATTCTGTCTTAACTTCTCCATGGTCTACAAGAATCTGGCACATTCTGCTCTCTGAAAACACTATTACAATTAAGGGTCACTTAAATTTCTAGTAAAGACAATATGGATAAAACTGCATTCTCCTCCCTGGAGGTGGATTTTGATGTACATTAGCAGGTGTTCTGAGAATCTTAAATTGTCATAACCGTAATTCATCAAATAAATGGAAGGCTTGCATATCAGAGTAGCACTACAAGCACAACAGAAAAAGAGATCCAAACCCCTTAGCCTCTAAATTTCTGTAACTTGTAGAGTCTTTTGTTCTTAAAGCTGCTTCATAAGAGGACGAAAGCCATAGGGAACTAAGTCTAGTTGTCTGACTATGGATTAAGACCCGGAATGTGCAAACAAAGGGTTTTGTATGTCTTTGAACATTTGAAAAGCTAAATTCCCTCTGTAGCTGAACACTTTATCTACATTGACATATTTTTTTAAGTCTATGTAATATATTTCTAAAATATTCTTTAATATATGTCAAAATGAGGGGTAAAATGTTTAAACATATGTCTGATTTGAAAAAATAGAAGATATATCTTATTATATTATTATGTTCTACCAAACCCATGGGCCAGGAAGGATGAAAACTGTACTGGTTTAGACTGGCAATTCAGTGCAGCATGTTAAAACAGAACATTGTACATTGGGATTCAGTGTGTTCTGCTATATATGCTATATATGATATATGCAGACACCATTAATTTCTAACCCCAGCATTTTAAGTACCTATTTTGAAAATGTGTTGCTTTAATTAGAAAAAGCTATTAAAATTTATTTGGAGATTTTTTATTATATTCTCTCTCTGGATTTGTCTTTTTTTCTTCCTGAATGATGTGAAACAGTATCAGCCACTATTTTAAAACTCTAAAACAACTTTTCTTCCATAAGTGTCAGAAATAAAGCAAATTGTGGTGTGCAGTGGTGTAAAAATGTTACTGGCATGAATTCAGGCAGAACACATTGCATCAAGACATGAAGTGTGGATTTAGTCCAACTGAGCAAAAAACATAGCATTTTTTACCTTAGATTTCATGAAATGACAAAGTATGAACATTGAAGTGTTGAGAACTAGCCCTTTACAAAGATTGCCCCATACACCCTTTCTTTGCTTGAATTTTTCCAAACTTAACACAATAGTAACTAATGATTCCTTGGGCTAATTACTTCAGCCTCCAGTTAAATTTCACATGCTCACATGCTGGTTGTACCATTCTTTCCCACACTGCCTAAATGCATTCTGTTAAAAGATACTTTTTGTCATCACAAATTCAATCCCCTCAGAACAATGCGTTCACATTAAGTTCCCTTTGACATAACGATCTGCTGGACCTAAAGGACTGCTCTAGGTACAAATGAACATGAAAAAAGTAACTGTTAAGATTAAAAAGATCATACAAGTACATTATGGTTCCGGTATGTTTTGATTTGAACACCTTTGCCTACATGTGCTCATGCAGGTCCATAAGCCTGGCACATCAGCCACTGTTGCTGCTGAGAATCGATTTCAGTGAGCATCACCCTTTGACTCCAAGGAGAAGCTTGTAAATGCATCCCTCCATCCCGCTGCCCCAACAAGCCAGAGGAAAGCTGGATCTCACACCTTTACCATGGCTCTTTGATGTCCACCTCTTGGACATGGTGTTCTTCACCATGAGCTCCCTTTGTGCTACCACATTTTGGAGGCATTGCAGCTTGGCAGTATCACTGCTTCTGACCTGCAAGGCATAAAAAGGTATATGCAGGTTATGTCTGCCCGGCAAAGGTGCAGCACAACTGAACTCAAACTGCATGCACACAAAGTATCAGCCAATTAATTTACAATACTGCCAGTGACTTAGTCATATTAAATCTAAAGGTATGAGGTGGTTATTGTTGAAAACTGTCCTTTCAAAAAGTCATGGTTTTATGCAAGTTCAACACTCTTTGTATATACCTGAAGCTGATTCTACTGCTTTTTTAAGGGTTTTTTTTTGACAGCCAGCAATAGCAGCACTATTGAGTAAAATACTGCAAGTCATTATGGAGCAAAAGGAGTAGCCTTTTCTACATTGAGGAATAAGACATCAAGAGAAAAGAAATGCCACATTGCTCAAATAAAGGCATCCAAAATATATGGTTAGATTAGGAAGGAAACTATGGTAAGTCATGAAAAGTAGGTCTGAAGGGCTTTGGTTCCTCTGCAAATGATCTTAGCTGCTATATAAATTGTATACCTAAAATTAGAAGGTATGTATATTCCCTACAGCTTTAAAAGGGAATTTATCTGGTGTCACTTTACTGAAAACTGTCAGATGACAGTGTAAATTTAAAATTTGCTGTTTCAAGGGACGTGGTTTTTTTCATAGAAGCATAAAAATTTCAGTGACAAGTTTTGGTTGTTTTAATTCTTACTGACTTGACTGGGAAATACATGATCTGAAGTACAAAGGGCTTCAGAAATATTCTGTAATAACAATTTTTCGTATTTGTTTCATCACTTCAATTATACACAGGTACAGGTTTATACTGAAAATCTACTGAATCCAAGGTACTATCAGCAGTCACAGTTCTAGGATGTTCTACTCTTGAAGAATTCAGCTAGGATTTCACAGTTTATATCTTGAATATCATACCTGAAAAATTTCTTAGCTTTTTTTTTATTTCTTAGATTAAAAATGAAAATAATAAAGATTCAAATAAGCATTTAATCCCACAGCAGGATTTATTACAGTGGTAGAATAATTGTTTCAAGCAAACTTAAATACTAACATATGCAAACAATCACTGCTGCATTTAGCTGACGTACCATCCTGAATTATAAAAATTTACTCTGGGACAAAATGTGCTTTTACCCTGAGGTCCATTGCATACGGTAACACAAAACAGAGATGGAGGGAGACTGGAACTGGGAGACACTGTGCGTAAGAGACGTGGGACTCTGCAGTGATACATTGATTTGGAAGCAATATACTCAGTCCCTCTCCAAGGTGAAGGATGATCTCCTTTTTCTATCACCAAAAGACCACCTAAGAAAACTGGAAAGAAAACAATTCCACATTTTTCTCAGACACCCCTAATTATCAGTGGACCAGGGCACATAAGTTCTAAGGAGCCAGATGAAAGAATAGGACTTTGTACATCCTTATTCACCTTCCAGATAGGGCAATCCAGCTTTTCACTTCTGAGTCTTTCATAGACTCTAGGAAGTGCCTAAAGGGTCCCACTACCAGCTCTGTACGGTCTGTTGCAATCTGAGACTATCAAGATCTTTAGTCCTAATCTATTGTCTATAGACAAACATCTGCAATTCTACCAGAACAAACTTCCCATTTTTGGAAGACTGTTTTCAACAAGAAAAAAGCCATCCTCTAAAGCAAGATGAAAGGAGCTGTTTCACCTTGTGTTTGGGGAACTCGTGTCAGGAAATCATAAGGAAAACCAAAACAAATCAGAGAGCCAGTCATCACCTCTCATCTGTATTGTGTCTGTGCTCCCACTCTGCAAGAAACATTGTAGCACAATTCAAATTGTAGAGGCTTATAGGGTTTCTTTTGTCCAGAACATAGCTCCCCACCAACAAGGACACACTGTTAACAGCAGAGATTAACTTCAAGAAATGCAGTATCAGGAAAAGATGAGTGATGAAGCAGGCTCTCCTTTAAGATGCTTGTTTGTTAAAATTTTAAGGAAATACAGGCTAAGTAGGTAGAAGTGCCTTGTTTCTGATGCACTAAAACTACATTCTTTTCACACCACTAAATTTTTCATGATGGATCATTTCATAAACTAGAAAAGCAGAAAGACATCAAATCTGAATGGGCTAAATTATTAGAATGAGTCCTATCCCACTGACGTAAAAATTTTCATCCAAGTCAGTATTTCATGACTACATTTTCCAGTCAATAGAGATTTCAGCTTATCAGCTCCCAGCGCTATTCCTAGCGCCGATCCTCGCGCCGTTCGCTCACGAGGCCGGTGGATCCCGGCGCTGCTCCCGCCGTGCACCCCCGCTCGGCGGCCACCGGGTGGCGCCCGCGCCCCGCCTGCGGGGAGGTGGCAGAGTGGCTGCCCCTCCGGAATCCGCCCTTCCCAGCTCTGCCCGGGAGGGAGGGATGCCGGTCCATCCTGCTCCCGGTGCCGGCGGAGTTCCTGCAGGAGGAGGAAGGGGGCAGCAAGGGCCCGGGAAGCCAGCTCTGTCACGCCTTGGGAGACAGCGGGGCAGCGGGAGACGGGAAAGTGCGGAGTGCACTCTCAGAACACTTTAAAGGGCACGCGTGCTGCCAAACGCCAAGAAAAGAGGTGCCCACTTCGTACAGAGCTCCTCGTATCTTATGCCGATACTTCTTTATTAAATAAAGTAATACGTGGGAGTGCAGGAACAAGCTTACAAGCTGATGGTTGGACTCGATGTTAAAGGTCTTTTTCAAGCTTAAAACCATTCTGTGATTCTAAGCCGACAGAACCAGATAACTTTCCCCCTAGTCCTTTCTATAGGTGTATTTAAACACTTTTGAAGAGGTATGTTCATCCCACCCCAAGATCCTTCCAAATCTTTTCTCCACCAATACAAGACCAAACCCATCATAGCCCTTTGGGCTGGGTCTGCAGCATCTTTATGAATCTGTTTACATTTTTCTTTCACCTGAATTTCTTCCTCCTGCTCATCTCTCCCATTCAGCTACCAGTTCTTCTCCAGAAGTCATCTCTGAAAAGAGCCAGGCACGCAACTTGATGACAAAGAAACCCTTGTGCCAGTCAGAGATGCTGGAAGCCAGCCACCTGGGGTGGTCTTCCCATCCTCATTCCGGGTCAAAGGCACACCAGAGGATCTTTTGTGGCATTGCCAAAGTTTGGGAATTGTGTTTTTATAGACGTGTGGGTATATGAAGAGGCTGCTTTCAGGAAAACTCTGTAACCTGTAAATTTTTATGCTGTTTTAAATGTTGAAGAAAAAGAAGAACTTTTTGGCTTACAATAATGGCAATGTAAAGGCATATCTGAGAAGTGAAAAAATAGTTTTTATTTTATATTCTTTACCTGAGACACACACTGAAAGCCTGGCCGAGGAAATGAAGGTTCTTGCATAGCTTTGATACCTCATGTACAATGACATTTTAGTGTTAAACTGTGCTCAGAAAGAATGGTCACTCCAGTGCTAGACTTGCCACTGTTTTTCACCCTGAGGTGTATATTACAGAGGTGGTGTATAGGAAACCTTTTTTTGCTCAGGAAAATGTTGTATCACCATTCCTGAAGGTGTTCAAAAAATGTGTAGATGCGGCACTTGGGGACATGGTTTAGTGAGGAATGTGGCATTGTGGGGTTAACAGTTGGACTCAATGACCTTAAAGGTCTTTTACAGCCTTAAGGATGTTATGATTCTGCTCAGCTTCAGCGGTATAATCTACATTGTAATGTGAGGATTTTCATTCTTTTTGATCTGATGTCAGGTAGCATCCTGACTAGATGTAAGACTTCTTTGTGCTAGATATGTAAAAATTAAGGGAAGTATGGGCAGTGCCTAAAAGAGCTTACAGAATAATCCAAACCAAATATAAAACACAGAGGAGTCTGTGAACTAGAGACTTCAGTTGAAACACAGTGGTTATGTCAAAACTGTTAAATAGTGTGAAGGGCTGTTCTTTCATACCAAGACTGTCCTCTGGCTTTGAGGCCAACTGTCCTGGGCTAGGTTGTGTCTATTCTGCTTATGACTGTGCACTCTCAATCTCCAGAATAAGATGACTTTATGCAAACTGTATATGTGTTGCTGACTCAAAAACTGTCTTGGCATTGCTGGGAAGAATGACACATGGACTGTAACAAAACCACAAACCATGCAGGGACCTCTCCAACAATGTAATAGCATAGACACTGAAGCTGCAATGCTCAGGAATGCTTCTTGACACCATTTTTTTTTTAACTTGTGACATCTCTATAGGGCAGGGTTAGTGTAGGCAAAGGTAAAAATCATGAAATAAATATGTGGATACTGTGTTTCACCTGCAGTCCCTTTGCACAGACACTGTGGGACTGGAGTCTGCCAGGTGTCAGTCAAGTCTTTGGCGTCTGTTCTAAAACTTCAAGTGGTCAAAATGAGGAGAATTTTGGCAGTGCCAGTTTATGTTTATGGCAACTACTTCTCTCTTACTAATTAAGGCTATCCTCAAATGATGCAATATGTACAGTTTATGGAGGAAACTGTTGTGGGTTTACTTAGAATGAGGGAGGGCAAAAGCACAGCTGTTCCAATCACATCACAGCTATATCTAGCCTAGAAAGAGGATTTTTTTTTCTTATTTGTGAAGCCTGGTGAACAAAGCTATTTGTGACATAATTTTCATCACAAGTTCAGTGGGAATTACATAGTATGGAAATCTGAAATTCTTGTTTCCTGAGGTAAAAGTACTGGGCTGTATCATAGGATGAGCAAATACATCAAACAAGGTTACTATTACAAATAGATTGGCATCAGGTTCTGTGGTTAAAAGCGAGAAATAATCTTCAAAGTATATGTGTGACACACAGTTACACCTTTGTCAGTATAAGACCCCCCCAGGCCCATCTTTCAAGAATTTTCAGTTCATGCTTCATAACATCACTGTCATGCTGTTAAATGCTAACCTCGTAATCCAAATATCTTTACAGACAGAGAAATTTTATAGATTTATCTCCACGTACCTCCAATTGAAACTTTCATTTTTAATCGATGGAGACGAATTTACTCTTGGGGGTGGTTCTTTATTACAGTCTACCTGTACATTTTAGCCTGTTAGGTTCTGTTTCCAGTTACTTCTATGCACAGAACTTCACCAGTTTGAGAGTTTAGCTTTAATCCCGATGTCCTACAGAAAATTATTCCATTTTCTCTTTGTTTTCTTTCCTTGTTTTTCCCATGTCAAAATGCTGTATACACAGTCTTTTCCCAGATACCACAAGTTTTGTTCTGTCTCCTACAGAACATGGCAAGAATTGAGCGCAGCCCAAGTGGATGTAATGTGTGTTCTCCCTATGTTGAAAATTAATTATGATTCTGGGATTGGAGCACCCTAGAGATCTAACTGGATACACAGTTTTACAATCTCCACAATTCTACAAAACAGGCCTTTCAGGTCTCAAGTATATCCATATGTAGAATGAAAATGTCACACCCAGAAATATAAGATATTTCTTCAGGACTTCAAATCACCTTCCTAGTAAATAGCAATATGTCTATCTCTTTTTTTCTCCCCTTTGAAGGTCATACTGGGACCCAGAGGAGGAGGATGAAAAGTACTTTCCTGGATACCAGCAATCTGATGTAAATAAGATTAGAGCAAATGATACAAGGCACTTTCTGCTGCTAGTAGTAGGCACCACGTATTGTTCCCTGCAGCAGATGATGCTGGCATATACATTCAGTATCTCCCCAAAAGGGAAGCAGACTGGTCCAGACCATACATGTGCTAGAGTGCAGGTAAAAAGATCTAAAGTGAACCATCATTTCAAGACCTTCCTTTTAGACAGCAAGAAACATTTCAGGCATGTATGTTTATTCTGAGGGTGGAATGAGGCACTTCTACAGAAGAAATGAGTGACACTGGTTTTGTTTTGGTTTTCCCCATAGTGACCACAGAGTGCATCTCTTTTGGCAGTTCATCTGCTTTCCTAAGGCTTCCCAGAATACTGACCTACTGCACTCCTCTTTAAGGAGGGCAAGAGGGACTTCCCTGAAGAAATTAATCCCTGGACAGTTGGAATCTTTCAGCTCCTTGTTGCAAAAGACTTCTGCTTCAGTTTGGTCCCCTTTTCCTCTACATAGCAGGCCCTCTTGGTGACACTAAGGACATGAACTGATTTAAACTTCATACTGCTTATATTCAAAGAATACAATAACTGCTTGTTCTGTTCCAATCTCCATTTTCTATCAACAGTCATGCCTACATTTACTTTTTATCCTTTACTGACTATGCGATTTACAGTACTAATCATGTTGCTTCTGCCATCACAGCAACTCGAAATGAAAATTTAAAAGCGATCCATTAGTTTTCTGATTACCATCCATTTATCTTATTCTTCTTGTTTCTGTGAAAATGCCTATAAGCTAAAACTGCTGTTTTCTATGCCCTTCATAAATGCTGTGCTCACTACACAGGTCTTCGTAAACTCTTACAGAGTGATGCAATCCTTGGCTACTCTCGTGACTTTGTCCCAGATGTGGAGCAGACTGTTTCCTTGGGTTAGGGTTGTGTTTGTGTATATATACTGACTCAAAGCTCTGCCTGCTTTGTTGTCATAGAGAGCTTTTCTTGTCACATTCTGAGTTATTTTTAACCTTGGAAATGTGAATTCTTTTTAACAATTTCACCACCATGAAAATATCAGGTGATTTCCTTTGCTTGCTAAATTCCAGTCACATTGAGGTTAATTATAGTTCTGAGTGTCACGATGTATTTCCAGTCCCAGACACAGACTCTCAGACTATCAGCAGCATAACATTACAGGACTGATTCTCCAGCTTTATATCAGCCACAAGTTCTCAGTTTTGCTTGTCTTGTTGGATAGATAACTACATGAATCTTTTCAGCTGTCTTAACTTTTGTAGGAATTTTAACTTTAGTAAGATTCCCATGTGCTGCTTTCCAAGTAAGGCATTTTGAGGGTTTTTTTACTAACTTGTATTTACAAATTTTTCAGAGCCCAGGAAGAGACTGAGACCCATTCTTTCTTAGTACCTGTATCCTAACCAGCCTGCACTGTGATAGCACAGGTCTCTGAATAATGTAAGAAGGGACCTCATTGCGATCTTGTCAGAATATATTAAAAATATGGATTTAGGTATATAGGGTTTTGGAAGGCAGGTCAGCATCTGTCCTCTGTGCACTACAGAAAATATCTGTGCACAAAGAGAGACAAAGTAAATTCCAGATATTTATTAAGATCTTAACATTTATTTCTTCAACTCCCTCTTTCTCCTGAGAGACCCCTATGGCGACTGTACTTCTTACACAGTCATGTTTAATTAGCTGATAAACTAAATTTTTTTATTCAAGATCCTTAGTCTATCTAAGTAGTATGTGTACAAAGACACTAAATAGGAAAGGTAATATTTAGGTATTTTTTATGTGCAAACTATGTTTCTTTTGATCAGTTCAGGATTGTTAGCGCTTGTCAATATGTGAGATGTATTTTCCTTGTGTAAGCAAACAAAGGCATTGGAAAGGAATGGTTTCATGAGGTTTGCTAATGATCCCCTTTATCAGATTCCCACAGCAAAGAGAGACAAAACAAAGTTCCACACAGGATCTATACTAGTCTGAAGTCATAAAAGTATTTTTGGGAGACAAGTGTTCCTCTTTCTGTATGAACTGTCTGCCAGGAAAGTCAATGCAGGTATTCTGCCATTAGGATTTCACATGAAGCAGGTCTTAGCTTAATATCAGTTGCAGATGATTAGGCATTTTATTTGTAAAACAGCTTTAGTGAGATCTGCACAACTTTATGTAATCAAGACAGGTTCATCTTTTACCTTGTGCCAAAGAATGAAGATGTCATTAATGTAACAAAAAAATCATCAAGGGTAAACTTGCCAAATCTAATAAAAATGTATGTATTTCTTACCTTCTAGGCTTGTGAACTATAGAAAAGTCAGTCGGTTTTCCATTTTAAGCCTCCACTCCACACAGTTCTGTAAGTATGCAGTCAAAGAAAATACTCAGACATTACAAACGCAATCAATTTGCTCTATCAGGTTGGCAAAAATTTAATTAAAAAAAAAAAACAAACAAAAATAAAACAACAAAAACCAAGGACCAAACCATGTTATCTTTCTATGGAATATTTTTTAATGCTCAGAAATAGCATTTTAGAATGTTTTAGTCATCTTAAAAGCCCTGATCTGATTTTCATCTGTCTGTGAGTTTCAAAGGTTTCAAAACTGCATGCATGTATTTTTAGTATGTCTTTATAGGTGAGGAATGGCAGAAGACATGACCTACCTGACACTGCCCTGGAAATACAGCAACCTTCATCTCAGGACAAGCCCACAAAGAGTCTGTTCAATTGCCCAAACTATTTCATAATCACATCATGCCTCTCGCTGAGAGAGAAGATTATTAATTTAAAAAAGAATATTTATGAACCCAAGGATTAAAATTAATTATTTGAAATACAAGATCCTTGTTGGAAAAATACAAACATCCTTAATTGCCATATTAAGAGAAATAAGTATACACTAATACATATATCTCTGTATTGAGGTGTTTAAGGGAAAGAACTGAGCCTTGTACATCATTCAATATCTAAAAGCTGTCATTTTTTCTCCAATTTTTGACCTGAAATGTCTCCTGTGGCCATTGTTTACTTCTGTTCTAAAGCCACTGACAGTCTATTGGGGCATCATGTGTCTGTTACCATAACAAATGCAGTAAGCGCATTCATTAATTTATGAAGAAAGTATTTTTATATATTATGTAGCCACAAAGAAAAAAGTATTTGAGATCATGTAGTATGGTGCAAGGACAGAGGTAGTCCCATATTTTTCTTCATGTCACACTCCTCCCCCCCAGTTTTGACCTACCGTATTTACTTATATTTGGGAATATACGCTGAACATTTTTTTTCATTACTTCACACAGACCTTTCTATACTTTTTAAAGTTCTCCAGCTTTCCTTGTTTTTCTGATCTCCTAGAGTCGTTAACCAATTACAGCTTGGATCAAGGCCAAAACCAGCTAAGCATCACAACTGAGATTATGTCAAGTGGTACCTTAGTTAAACTGCTGAATAATCTTTTCTCTAGGTTTTAGATAAACATTGGCTGAGTTTTCTTACAACTTATGCCTTCCTAAGGGTCCTTCCTTTTTGCTTTACTGTTTATGTTCTTTTCTTTTTATAAAGCTTCCTAGAAAAGGTCAGTTGGAGTCCCATCTCTGTTACATAACTGCAAATTAGGATAGCCCCCTTCTTTCACAGACTTCCTCTGGGGAAAAAAATGAAAGATAAATTATATTATGGTCTCCATACAACTTGCCCCTGAATCACTGAAAGCAACCATTTCAGCAGATCTTACACTGTGCTCTCATGTTATTTTGCAGTGGTTCTGGACTATTTTACATTTCACAAGAAGAAAAGCCGTTCTCTACAGTTCAACTGTTTGCAAGACATTATCAATAGTCAGTCTTGGGTTTCTATGCAGTATGTCAAACTAGAGATCCATGAGGTAGGATGACCTGACAATAAACTAGGTTAAACTGTCTCTTGTTAAGCAAATGTTTCTTCCTCTTAGCTTTAATATGAGGAAGAGGTGGCTTTTTCTCATCTAAAGCAATTCAGTCTTCCTTACTGTGAGTTAACTGCTGGTAAAGTATTTTGAGAAAAAAATCTTATCTCAGGAGTTTTAATCTTAAAACAGGAAAATATCGCTCCAACTAGGAAAACTCATCTGATTTTCTCCCTGCAAAAGTACAAAGAATAGCTAGACAACTAAAAGCATACAACTACAGAGGGAAATGTAAAATGACAAAGAACAGCAAAAAAGCTATTATACTATATTATATTGATTTCTTAATCTACCTTTTTTTATTTTTCTGCATCACAGAAGAGATTGTTACAGTGTATTGTGCAAGTTGTTAAAATATGGCTTTCCCTGCTTACTGATACAGTAGTGTGCTTCATGTGAATTGTTTAGGGTGAAAGTTTTCTAATCTGACTCTTTTGCTGGAGATGTATCTGCTCTCAAGGGGTGGGATGGATAACTGTGTTTACAAAAGCAAGTTTCAAGAACACACATTACAAAGACGCTCACACATGGATGTAGCCACACACTATCACAGTACCAGTAAGTCATTGTAACCAAGCTTTTAATGTAATTTATAAAAAAATAGAGTTATTTACATTTGCAACTTATTTGATGGCATCCTCTTTTATTACAACATTTGAATTCATGAAGAAATGACACTATAACTCATTTGAGACTAAACTGTTCAAAGATAAGCATAACAGTACAGAAAAAATATTTAAAATATTGTGAATTGTTATTATTTTGCAGCATCGTACAAACTGATTCTTTACAACCCATGCACTCCTGCCATATAGTAAGTAGAATTCCCTTCTAGATTAAGGTATGGAAACTCTGCTACATTTCTAGGGATAGTCTCACATTCTTACATGTGACACTTCAAGACATAACCAAAGGAATTAGTTTAATTCCAATATAGAGTAGCCTAATGCAGACTGTGGCCACTTACACACTTTTAAGAAAAGTCTGGTTAAAGGGACAGAGGGGGAAAAAAAAAAAGGTATGACTATACTTAGTTGCAAGTAAATCAGACATGAATACAAAGACCATCAAAATATATTATAAATCTATCTGACTTCCAAAGCTACTTTAAAATACTGTTTTGTTTTACAATACAAATAACACTGTTTGGGGTTAGTTTGTAGAGTTGTATTTTGGTCCATGCTGTTAATTCTATATCATTATATTCCTCTTTCATTAGTTTAAAAGCCTCAGAACAGCAGGTCCTTAGGCAGTGGTCAGAATGATGAAGCCAAGTCTCAGACTTCAGCTGCTGCAGTCAGTTCATAAAAACTCTAATTTCGACTACCTCCCTTCTTTACTGCTTTAAATAATCATCTCTCAGAACACTAAGGGAAAAGAATGATGAGGAACAGAGATTGAACACTGTTAGAGATGGGGATTTGTCTCCATCTTCTAGTCCTGAGCCAATAAACCTCAGCTCTTAAAAATATCCATCCCATAAGAAAGAAGATAAACAACAATAAAAATTCTCCAATGTATTCTGACTATGCGGTAGTTCCACATAATCTGCTGGCAGTAGAAACTTCTTTGGTGTCAGAGTCAGGTCTTCCTGAAACCACAAATGGCCAAGTCTGTAAGGAGAAAGAAAAGGTATTTCATACTAAAAGAAAGTTTATCCTCATATGAAACTGGAGCTTTATTGCTGATAAATGTCTAACTCTGATTCAATTGCGAACACGTCATTATGTTTTAGTCCCCATAGAAAGCACAGAGAAAACTGAGTTCCTCTAACAAATATTTTCATTACGTTTTTCATTATAATTAAATGCTCCACAGAAGCACTGCTATGGTCAGCAACAAATTGTTCTCATCAAAAATGCAATGCTTCTCTTGCTTTGCAACTGTTTGCATAATTTAATAAATAAAAAGCATATTCAAAAACAATCAGTCTACTCTATATAAGAAACGTTTTTACCCCTGTGATCAGGCATCGGGCGTTTAGTTTTGGACCGATGAACTTATGACAGCTTGCTTGTGCTCCCGGCCAGCCCGCAGAGCGAGTTACTCCTTTTTTTCGGACACTAAGCTTACCTAATGCCCGAGGAATGTTGTTCTTTAGGGTCCCCTACTCCGACTCCCCAGGACTGACACACCCGCCACCACCGAAGGCCAAACCCGGCGCTGGGGTTGCCCCCGGAGCGAGGGTGACAGGGGATTTACGAAGCAGCCAGGGCCGCCCCGCCGCTTCTTCCCGGGCAGGCACGACCTGAGCGCTGCCAGCGGGGCCGCCGGGGCGGGTCCTGCGGGGCTATCCCCGGCAGCCCCCCCGGGGTTTCGCCGCGGGTGCCCCTCGCCACACATCCCTCTCTCCGCGACCCCCGCGGCCCCCGCGCCGGCCGTACCAGGTTGACAGGGTGCACGTAGCCGTTCTCGTAGCGGTCCTCCTGCAGGAGCTGCCGTAGGTGGGCTATGTAGCTGGACGCCAGGCGCAGCGTGTCCAGCTTGGAGAGCTTGGTGTCGGGCGGCACCCAGGGTAGGCTCGTCTTCAGCCGGGAGAACGCCTTGCTCAGCACTCGCATCCTCGCCCGCTCCCGCGCGTTGGCCGCGTTGCGCTGGGACTGCTTCCCCTCGGGCGGCGGTCCCCGCGCCCCCGCCGTCGCCTTCTTGCCTCCGGGGCCGCCGCCCCGCGCCCGCTTCCTCTTGCAGCCGCTGCCCGCCGGCCCCGCCGCACAGCTGCCCTCGCCGTCTTCTTCCTCCTCTTCTTCCTCCTCCTCCTCCTCCTCCTCCTCCGCCGCGGAGGAGTTGTCTCCCGAGGGGTAGAGCTCGCCGCGGGACTGGCGCTTGGCCGGCGGCTGCGGGTAGTCCAGTTGCAACACCCGCAGGTCCATCTCGGGCAGCTCCTCCGCCTCGCTCCCGGAGCCCGTGGACATGGCCCCGGGCGGACGGCAGGGAGGCGGGCAGCGCGGCGGGCAGGCGGGGGCGGACGGCCGAGGCGAGTCGGCCCAGAGCGGGGCGGGGGCGCGGGGGGGCGCGGAGGGGGGATGCGCCCCTTGACAGCGCTATATATCGGGTGTCCGCGGAGCGAACCATCTGCCGGGCGGAGGGGAGGAGAAGAGGGGCGCGGAGGGGAGGAGAGGGGCGCGGGCGGGGGTCGGATGAGGCGAAGCCCCGCGGCGGGGGCGGCGCCTCTCCGCGCTGTCCCGCGGTCCGCGGCGGGGCTGGCGCGGCGATGCTCGGAGACAGACCCATGTCTGGGGGCACACACACGGGGACATACGGGGGAGTGTCTCCAGGTGCGTGTATGCTCTTGGGAATAACGCCGCCGTGTGAATATACTCCTTTCCTTCGGGGCAGAACCCTCTCCTCGCCCCGGAAGACGTAAAATACCTCCAAGACAGGTCCCGCCGGTGTTTAAGGGACACCACTCCGTCT
>JAWWEV010000083.1:119083142-119116871 GCA_035583235.1 Hafferia zeledoni
ACCCTCTCCTCGCCCCGGAAGACGTAAAATACCTCCAAGACAGGTCCCGCCGGTGTTTAAGGGACACCACTCCGTCTTTTAGGCTAAGCGCGACCCGGGACTGCTCCCAGCCGGCCTGTACTCTCTTTCTTTGCAGCTGGGGGATTTTCCCATCGTATAAACCCGTGCGCAGCCCCGCTCCTCGCAGCCGAGAGGTGCGGCAGGACGGGGCTCCCTGCCCGCTGCGGGTTCAGCTCCTGGAAGCGGCTGTGCGAGCCCGGTGCCCCCGACGGAGTGGGCAGAGGCAGCAGGAGACGCAGCAACCGGGGGCGCGTGTGCGATGCGTGGGCAGCAATGCAAAAGGTCTCTGGGAACGTGCCTACTGTGTTTGATACTGTCAGTAATTTGAGGTGAAGCTACAGACAGTAGCGAGTGATTATACCTTGTCCGAGGGCTTCTCCACCCTCAAAGCAATTAATTAAACCCCAGTTAATTAAGCTATGTACACCTCTGTGTCACAGGAAAATAAACAAGTCAGCTTTTCTAGCTACGGACAGGCTTTTTAAACAAATTCCCCAGTACCACTTTTATAGAGTCCACGGGCGAGTGGAGGACCTCGTATCCAATGGAAATGCTGATATGCAAATTAAGCAGGGGTATAAATTAAAAAAAATAATAAAAAAACCAACCATCAGCTTGTATCCCTCGCAGCACCTTAAAACTTCCCTTCTTTCCCAGATAAACAATCGGCGTTTGGTTCCTCCCTGGCCTTCACAGACTGAATAGAGTTAACCAGAATAAAAATCCCGCTCTGGGGATAGAACCTAATGACTACAACAGGTGGAAAGATCGTGTCAGTCAATTTTTGCTCACGTTTTATCCCGTCCATTTTATTCTAGGCAGAGAGGAACCTTCTCGGCTGCTGCCACACAACTTTCCTGGCACCGCCGCTGCCTTTGTGCCCAGCGCTTTGTTTCCCCTCTGCGCCAGCCCTGCGGGTTCTCTGAAACCACTTAACGCTATACAAACCCCGGCTTCACCCGCTGGGGCTAGAACCAAATCAGAGCCGGGTTTAACGGCAGCCTTTCCAAGTGAAACTTGACATTTCTTGAACCACCTAAACAGGCAGCTGATCTTGCAACTGGATCTCTTGAACTTGGTTTGACACTACGATGCTCCGGCTGGGTCCCACACGCTGCACGGTGAAAGGGCAGTGCGCCGTACTTGGGGGTTGCTCTGCCTCCCCAATTAGCCTACATTATCCGTATAAATATATATATATATATATATAAAGATACTGCAGGGGAAGAGATATAGGTTTCCTTTTTCCCCCCCATCTCGGTTGTTTATACAGGTGCGGGCTGAACGCTTTCCCTGCTAAAGATTAATGAGAGAAAGTGCTGAATTTCTTTAAACAAAGAAGAGTATGGTACCCAGTCTTAAAAGCCACGATGGCAAATCTCACCTTTCCTGCCTACCTTTGCCTCGGCGGATTAAAGGCGACACATAATGGATACTTCGGCTAATTTAATCAAATGATTAAGGGCGTGTGGAACAGCCAAATTGTCAGTTCGTCTTTGCCTAGTTCTTGGTTAGTAAACGAAATGGGAAATGCAATGAATCAATTTGGAATGAACGTCATGGGTTACTTCGGATTTGCTCCCAATGAAACCTAGCAGACCTGACTCCTCTCACATCTATTCAACCGCTACTTTCTGCGACCCTGACAAAGATATCATTTTCAGGATAAAGTCTTTGATGGGGCCAGGCATTACATCATGCTTCCATTTGTCAAGACTTCAATCCTTCATGCTTTCTGTGTGCTGAGTCCCTGGTATACCAGGACGGCATTTTACGCTTTACCGTTATCAGGTGCAGTCCATTTCCCCTTTCTCCATTAAAATGTAAATCCACGATCTGTGCTCGGACTCCAAGGCCAGCATCCTCCCTATTTCACGGTCCATTCCTTCACGCTGGGTGCAGTGCCGAGGCAGCCTGGGTTTGCAAAGCCCAGTGTGTGCGTGTCAAGGGATTGGAGCAGCAGCTAAAACAGCTCCTATTGGGAAGAAGCTACAAAGAGGCCCTTCCCCAGAGAGCTTTGCCTCTGGCACCCTTGTTGGCGCTGAGGACACAAAAAGCTGACCTTTACAGGGTTTCTCCACTGACGGGAGATTCCTGAATTGGAGAGGTGCACTGGGAGAGTGGGCTATTTTTCTCCCATTTTTCCACAAGACATTTTGGTAAATAAACGCAACCAACCACCCAGACAAAGAGGAATCCACGAAAACTAGATTCCTCCTTTATTTTTTACAGTAAGTGAGGCTGTTTCGTGCAGCAGCTCAGGACAGACAAGGGCGAAGACCACTCCCGGACAGGCTGGGCGGCTCCTGTGTCCAGGAGCCGCCGCCCCCGTAGCAAAAGCGCGGCCCTAACTCGCCCTGCGGGTGCCTGGAATGAATCAGAGTGGGTATAATCCTTTCATTTCCTTCCTAAAGTTTCAGAATAAATTATAGCAAAAAGCAAAAGAAAAAAACTGAGTGGTGGCTGAGTCTGTAAAACGCAGGTTATCTCCGAGGATGAGAGGGGAAACTGCTGAAGGCCCTTTGTCTTTTACCTTCATCCTCTGGGGTGTTGGCAGGACAAAGCTGAGTGGAAAAGGAAGATGATGTGTTCTCCATAAAGGGCTTTCTTCGAACTCTACAATGCTACCGAGTTACTTCTCTCCGACCTGAAGTGTGCTTACACATTTTTAGAAAGATCTAAATGTAACAAGGACTTTTTTATTAATTTTCCCGAGGTGGAGAGAAAAGAGGGGTGTCTGGAAGAGAGGTCTGTCAAACATCTCAGTCTTTATCGTTCCAGAAGCAACTACAACACACATCCAGGCTGAGTGAAGGGCGTGCAAGGCTTCTGCCTCGGATGGATGGATGCTTGGCATTGCCAGCCCAGTAGGAAAAGCTGGTGGATGAATTTAGGCTTGCTAAATGCCACGTACAGCAAAGACGACTATACATGGCTCAGATCCCCGGGTAAAGGCACCGAACGAAGGGAGAAGTGTGCTGTGTCCCTCATTCCCCCACCAATTTTACCCCCGTTTAAAAGGCCTATTTTAACCAGGAATACTGTTTGATGTTAGGGTGCACTGTCCTTAGCCAGGGGTCTGGTACGGATCGGGACACCACTAAAGGATTCTCTTTTGTACTGTCATTTCCAAAGGTGACAGCGCCATGGTGTCCATGTCCCTCTACTCTGTCAGCCGCCTCTCTGGGGACACTTCGTATGACCTAGCCCAGCTACCCTGGTGCTGGAGGGATCCTGAAGCCATCACGGGGGACGGCAGGAACCGCTAGCCTGAGTAGTTGCTGGAAATGGAATGTGTGTGCCTTGGGGGCGGGCTTTTCTAAAAAGTAGCTTTCCGCCATATAAGAAAATTAAAAACTACTCGTGGGTCAAGCCATGTCAAATAAAGCAAACAGGAGAAAAATAACCCCCTGGAAGGAAAAAAAAAAAGTATTTACTAGAGTTTATTTTGCTTAGAGAGTGCAAACCTTGCAATCAAGGGATATGTTCAATGATTCACTTTTGAAGGGACTACAAACCGCGATGAAAATCCCCTCTCGGTCCCCCCTCCTCCGCTCCTCGGGCATCATCCCGCGGGTCGGAGCTGCCCCTGCGGGGCGACCTCCTGATGCGGGGCGGGCTGCTCTCTCCCGCCGTCGAGGGAGCCTATGCCTGGGCGATCGCCGGCCCGGCGAAGGAAATCCTCTACTCCAGGAGGAAAACCCTGCCGGAGGGGTTGCTGGACGACAGGAGTGGAGCGAGCCGCTCGTGTGCTGCGCCGGGGACTGCGAGGCTGGTTTTACTGCCTGGGCTGCCTAGTGCTCCTCACTCAGCAACCCTGAGCATAAACGGGATTACGTTTTTAGAATTAGAACCAGACAAACAGACAAACAAACAAACAACACTGCCCCTCTCGAAAAAAAACCCCAAACCCACCAAACCCTCCCCCCTAAAAAAGCATCAAAAACCAAAACCAAAACCCCAAATGCACAAAACCCGCAAAAAGCAAAAAACAATCCCAAAATAAAACACAAACAAAATAAAAACCCCCAAGACCGACAGTTTTGTCGTTAGAGCCCCTAATTTCCTAAAAGGGGATCCCACCCCGCAGCACAAGGCAAGAACACCTTCCCAGAGGAAAGAAACCGCTCCTTGTTATTTACTCCTTCTCCAAGACATTTCTAGTGCAATAACGAAAACGAGACATTATCAAGTGTAATCACTGCTTTGAGTGGAGTTTGGCCAGCAGTGAGTTTTGCTCAGGTATCCCCAACTTTCAGCAGGGTTTCCCCTGTGGAATAGCCAGGCAAACTCTTTAAATACCTCCTGGCGCCAGAAGAAAGTTCTCATGTAATAGATACCCGCTGGTGTGAGAACACGGATTCTGCTCACTTCGTCAGTCAGCCAGGGTGGGGGGGTTTGAAGGAGACGGGGTTTTCCTTTAATTAAAAAAAAGATATTTTTTCAGTATTTCTATTTCTACAAATGATGCCAGGAGATGTGCTGTTGTTCTAAAAGAACCAGAATTAATGGTGCTGTTCAAAACACAGTTTATTTCTTCTCTTGGAGCAAATTAGCTGGAATAACAAGCAAACACCAGGCAAGAGGAAACACCATGTTAGTCTCCTCCTTGTGTTTCACTCTGAGAGGGAAGCCCACCAGAGCAAGACGGAACAGATGGGGAGAGATAACACCACTACAGCACTTCGTTGTACTTGAACGCTCCAGCACACTCGCAGGGCTGGACTGCAGCAGAGCAGACGGAGGAGTGCAGCTTCCCTAGGAACTGCTAGAGCAGGCAGTGGGGGCTCCCAGGCGGAGGCACACGGCTGGTGAAACGTCTTCGTGGGCAGCAGGAGGAAAATCACTGCCCGGAGTTATCCAGAGTCACTAAAAAGTCCTGCATTCTGGCATCGAAGGGCACAGAGTGCATGTAGACTGCAGTCACAGCAGCCTCACATTCAATCTGGTGAAATTATTCATTATTTTCTCTAGCAAACAAATTTTCTGTCGAAGGCACCTAGGCAGCCTCCTGAACACTAGGCAGGACAGCTGCCACACAATAACTCAGCAGTGCTTAGGCTCCAAGTGCAGGTCATGCCAGGATGGATGCTTTTTCTCTTGTAAGAAACAACATCACCCTATCTGTGCTCTGTTCCCCTTCAGAGAATACAATGTATCTGTATATAATACTCACTTTTCCAGATATTTAAATTGGTGGACCTATAATGCACCTAGATTTTAAACTGATAAAATTAACAAGTGACCACGTCTCCCTATTACTGAGTTAATTCTGAGATGTGTGACATGCCACAGTTTCAACAATGATTTTAGATGTAATAGACATGGTTCTTCCAGCATTCAAACTTGACATACATAAGTAGATTTGTATGTAGAAGGGAAGAGCTTAAGGTGTTAGGTTAAGAACTCAGCTGTGATGTTTTAGCACCAATTTTCCCCACTTTCTGAATGCTTGTTTCTGTATCCTACATAATATTAAACCAGAGATTTTCTTTTCACAGTAATTCTAAAAAGTGCTGCTACATCTGAAACCACTTCATTATGGTAGTAGTGCTTTAAAGTTCAAGTAGGCAAAATGTTCCAGAGTCTCCCAGGCTGCTTCCTGTCATGATCTTACAATACTCCATTTGCAGATGCTTCTTGATGGCTGAAGAGGAATTCCTTTGCAAATTATTTTGTAGTCTGTTTTTTTTTTTTTAAATTTTGTGATCCTGGCCATATTCATGTACATGGCCTTATTTATTTATTTCTTATTAAAAGAAATAAGACCCAAAAAGATAGTAGATGTTCAGAGAAGCAGTGAAGTAAATTTTTATAGACATAGCTGTCATATTTACAACTCAAACACTAAACCTTTAGGGAGAGTTTCTGTCTTTTTTTCCTATATTCTGGAGCAAATTTTGTTTTGAGAAAAAGCCATTTGGATTTCAGATAATGAAGCATGCCCCAGATGATTTAATCCTGCAGAATAACTCCATTAACATAACATCAGCTCTTAAACCAATGACCCTGGGAGCTGGAGATCTCTTTCTAATCTCTGCAGACCTTTAAACTTGGGTTATTTTCTTTGATACTTCATTGTTCATAACAGTCACAGTTGAAGTCAGACTGTTTTCTTTACCTTTCCTTACTTAAGTGTTTAAATTATGTTAATGGCTAATTATTAAGAACAAACCAGCATACAAAACATACTTTTCTTTCTTCTTTTTATGGTAGGTTCCTCCAAGTCAGCAACTGGAAAATCAAATGCATCTGAATTTATCTACATCTTATATCAAACAAAATGGCTATTCTGTCAATATCAGGGCTCATGGCAAGGAGGAACCCATGCTGTTAAAGGAACCCATACACATTGTGCAAGAACCTGTTTAGAATTACTGCTTAACATTAAACAAGACAGTTAACTAATTTTGCAGAACTGGAGGCATACCTTATATTTTCAATGGATGCCTGTGTAAAGAAAAAATGGGAACACTACTGAGGAAGTTCAACAACTAGCATAAAAAATCACAAAGCCATCAATCTTATTGAGGTGATGCAGTGACTGACATAAGGTGAAAATCTGATTCACAATGTCTAGGTCTTTTCCTGTGGACCCTGGATTAAAATAGGAAACATTTATGCCAAAATAAGTAGAAATACATTTGATGTAAATCTGGAAAAAAACCAGTGCTTGACTAAGGACCTCTTGAAGCAACTAAAAATATGCAGTAATGGATTCCACAGTCCCTCTGAGAGAGAGACTTCCATAGTTCTCTCTCAAGGATGTTTTTCCATGTGAAACCTGGATTTAAGGACATTTATAAATTCTCTCACAGGTGTACTTAGCATAACTTAGATGCTTATCAGGTATTAAATAACCTGTGCCTTTGGAAACAAGCACAGACTACGATACATGTTCTAAGCTCCTCATAATTAATGTAATAATTATTTTTACCATTATATTTCTGGAGAAAAAAATACACAGGTTTTTTTATAAAGCATCCAGGACCTTTTCAAAAGTAGCATTTTTCAATTCAAGATGGAATAGAATCTTCATAGTAGCTTCTTCAAAATTCTCTAAAAATCTAATTATTACATTTTTAGTATCCTCCTAGCTGATCATTTCTGAGGAAAGGTTATTAGAAGCCAATACAATGTTTTTCTAACCTTCTCACCCAATCTTGTGTGTACTTGCAGTAGGAGACTGCATAGAATGCTTTAAGACTTAATTGTTGATTTGTTCACTTTAAGTGGCTTAAAGTATGCAAGTGCACTTTGTTAAAAATTGTTAGTTGAAGAAAATTACATTTACAGTTGATTTACCTTGTCTGCTTTTACTTTCAATTCTCCTTTATCTCTTTCTTAGGCTGTGATGGGTCTACTTCACCATTAGGCAGCTGGTTTGGCATCACACTGACAATGAGAGCTGAGGATCCCATGAAGCCATAATGTAATGGTTAGCAAAAAGAATAAGATGCTGTTTTGGTTTAATGAATCAAGATCAGATCCTGTGTTAAAGGGTCAAATGGAGACCCTTGCCTTAGATGCTGCCAGTGCTCTGCTGCATGTGGAGCAAGGTAACTAGGGGAAGGATAGTGATAATGTGGTTGACAAGACAAAGTTATTGCAACCAACTCAATTGGAAAGAATGCTTACAGCAAATTGTTATGTTATTTCTGGGAAGTGTTAATTCTTTTTGTTCTATATGCATGTAGACTGAATGCATACATCTATTGAAAGTAAAGAAGCAGTCACCAGAAATTAAATTCATTGATGTATCTATTCAAGATCATGAATCATTTGTACATTCATTGTCCCTGATTTTCAAGTAAACCCACAGCATAACACTTTTATTAAAATTAGATTAGAAGATCCTTGTAACAAGTGACTCACACATTACAGCAATTGTAAGTTATGTTTATCTTTTTATTTTCCTTAAAGTCACTGAAACTCCTGAATACATTCCTCTCAAAGGACAATCTTAATACCATCTAATCCAAATTCTGGGCTTATCTCAATGTGATTCATTTCCTGATTCAAACTAATATCAATGATGAGCCAGCAAATTATTTACCCTAGTCCCAGACTAGGATTTAAGAGTCTCAGGGGGTGTGTGAGGTTTCACACCCCCCTCCCCTGCCATTAAGTGTAACAAGTTCATTAACAGCTTCAGTGGCATCTGGAGATAAATCAATGAATATGTTTTTATTTATACAGACATCAACAAAAGTTTATTGTCTTAATGTTGTCATAAAAATGCTCCTAAACAATTGTGGTTTAACCTCAGCCAGCAACTAAGCCCCACCCAGTTGCTTGCTCACTCCTTTGTCATTGGGATAGGTGAAAGAACTGGCAGGGTAAAAGTGAAAAAAAGTTTAATAGGTAAAGCAAAACCTGTTTGTGCAAGAAAAGTGAAATAAGGAATTCCTTTACCACTTTCTAAGGGCAGGCAGGCATTCAGCCATCCCCAGGAAAGCAGGGCACCATCACATGTAACAGTGACTTGGAAAGAAACACATCCTTCTTGCCACAGCTTTATAGGCTGAGTGTGAAGCCCTCTGGTATAGAATAACCCTTTGGTCATCTGGGGTCAGCTGCCTCAGCTGAGTCCCTCCCAACTCCTTGTGCACCCTCAGCCTGCTCGCTGGTGGAGTGGTGTGAGAAGTAGAAAAGGCCTTCTCTGACATTGTGCAAGAACTGCTCAACAATATATGAAACACCTCTGTGTTATCAACGCTGTGTCCAGCACAAATCAAAAAATAGCCCCACACCAGCTACCGTGAAGAAAATTACCTTTACCTCAGTGAAAACCAGCACAGCAATTGTACATTGAAACAGACTTTAAATAGAAGACAGGAATAAGATTCTTAACAGGCATTTGCTCTCTGTTTCTTAAAATTATGGTATGTTATCCAATATACAACTTTGAGAAGCTGGCCTCTGGCAAGTTTGCTTTTTATGTTTTAGTTTAAGATCCCTAAAGGGTAATTGTGAAGATAGTTGGACCCATAATAAATACATTAATCTTTGTATTGTTGGCAGAATAAGGAAAGTTGAACCAAAGAGCTGTTACTCTTTCCCACAAAACCAGAATGACTTAGAATAAGAAAGCATTTAAAACATGGACATTATTTAACCTTTGAGCAGGGAAAGTCGTATTTCTTGATATAACAATTTTTTGAACATCTTCTGTATCAAATTTATTTTCCTAGAAGCTGGTGTTCATGATTCTTGGAGAAATGGTTCCTTAATGAGCAAAAGTAAAAGGTTATTACACAAGATTACATACAAAAGCAAATCCAAAATGCTTCTGACTTTCTGAGATGCACCTACATTAATGTGCAAGTTGTGTCTGTCAGCCTGTTAAAAGACTCTGTAAACAGAGAGAACTGCTTAACAGTGTATATTTGTGCTTCGCTTGGAGCTACCCCAATCTTACTGCTGTGCATTCTGCTTTTGAAAGCACTTGACATTCAGGCCTGATATAAATTAAGGGTTGCACTCTTTGGCTGTTTTTGGCAAAAATGAAAGAGTAAGGTGAAAGATGAATGACTCCAAATCTGTGGAGAACTGGTGGAGCATGAATATGGCAGATATTTTATTGCTGTACTAGAAGGAATGATCACCAGGTTCAGTGAGTTCATCAGATTTCCAAGCTTGTAATAAAACGTGGATTAAAAAAAACCCACAAAAAGATGCATGTAATCATTCCTTCAAACACTGAACATTTCTGTGAATTAAAAAGGTGCTTTTAAAAACAAGTGACATCACTGTCTGGTAAAAAAATCAGGCTTTTGCACTCCAGATGAGCAGAAAGGAACAAACAAACCAACTGACAGACCTTTGAAGATATAACCTATTCAAGGTTGTTATTCATCTTATTGAGGAAATAAAAAATTAAGTGTTCAACTTGCTTATCAAAAACAGCATGCCAGGAGGCAGTAGGAAGGATATAGTATCTCATATGACTTCATAAATAAAAGCTTTACAGTGGTATCATGTGAAGTACTCATCCTAAATAGAAACTGGACTTATAAAGCAAATGCTGCAGAGATTTATGTAGTTTCAAAGATTTGTTATTGGCATATGAAAATCTCATCATATCATTAAAAGGATATAACAACAAATTGGATGGGTTATTTATTAGTTTGGAACAAATGTATCTATTGTACAGTAGTGTGGATCCATGCCTGCATCCTCAGCATAAATGCAAACAGTAGAAGGCAGGCCCAAATACACCTTACGATGCCTTTAGTGAAACAACAGATTGTTTTTATCAAGATTTAGCAAACTAGGAGTCATCTAATGCCAAACTAAGGTGAAGATAGATGATGGCAACTTATTCTTAAGCATCCCTGCAATTAGAAATAGTCACGTGGTAACAATGGATGCCTTCCAGTGAAGGAATACAAAGCTATTCAAAGGGTGGTTTCACTTCAAGAATATGTAAATAACTTACTCTTTAGTTTTATGCTACATTAAAAGAAAAATTATAGTTTCCATCTGTCTGGAGCAAATCCAACAAAAGTGAGCAGAATAAGATCATGTCCAAGATACACAAGGCTAATCCTTTACATGATTTTTTCGTAAAACACTGTGGTTTTAGGCTGATAGAAGGACTGAAGAGGGCATGTTCTGCCACTCTTTACCTCAAAATTATCACTTAGTCAAGATACATTGCTAGTGTCTTAGCTATGTGTAGCATTTGAGATGTAGATAAATTGGCATAAATCTTGTTTAGGGTGCAGTTAATCTCAACTGATTTCAGCCATCTCACCCTTTGGCATTACAAATCAGATAGTTAGGAATGAGTGGCAAGAGTTACAGTTTATAGGTCAAAATGTCACCTGTTATAATTGTTACATGAAATGTCAAAATGTGGGAGGCATTCATGAAGCAGCATACAGAAATACTGTACTAACATCCATTTCTTTTTTTGTGTTCTTTAGATGAATAAGATATCAGTGCTTGGGCAGTTTCAGGCAGAAACAGAGATCATGCCTGAAGAGGAAGGAAATATGATTAGAAAGATCTTTCTTTTTAGAAGAATTTTGCCTTTCAGCAAAGGCAAAGATTAGTGAGTGTTTAGGCTCTGTAACAGAAACCTTTGGGATGTGTCTGTTGTGTCTTTATAACTCCATTATGATCAGAAAAACTGGAATAGAGCCTGTTGTGTAATAAAAATAAAAAACTACTTTTATGCTTTTTTCAGTACCTCTCTTCATCCTTGCTATGTGAAATAATTTAAACTGAACAAGAGAGTATTGACTGCTCTTTCCAAGCAGCCACAGTGCTCATCTTCATGCATAATGCCCTTTTAAAATAAATTCAAGAAGGATAAAGTATTCAGAAACAAGATAATATATTCTGCCACCTCCCCCTCCCATCTTGCTTTTTAAGCATGTCAAAAATTAATTCCAGATTCTTCTTAATTTTAAAAACCAATTACTTAGGGCAATTAGTACAACAATTAGAATTATACTGAAGCCTAAGGTCCATTCAATCCAGTCCTGTCCAAATTAGTAAAAGCAAATAGCTAGAACAGTGTATGTAAAGAGGAAGAATATGGTGATATTGCTCAGAAAACTCTTTCCACAGCCAATAATTTGAATTTCAGTAATTTTCTAAGCCAAACATTTAGTTTTTAAATGTAGTGGACCATGATAGATTTTTTCCCCCACGAATTGACTTTGGAATCCATGTATGTTTTTACCATCCCACATTTCTGAAGCAAAACCTAGTTAAATACATTAGGTGACAAATCACTTTCATTAACTTAAGAGTAGAGTAAAGGTGGATTAAGTCTCATAAGAGACTCAGACAACCACAGAATACCGTAAATTATATGTGCAAACCATGTTGTCTGTTTTGAGTGTACATAGAAAATCCTGTGTACCTTATTTCCTATGAATGTTGTGTTGGGATTGGTGCAATGGACTTGTCACATTCAGCCCTGGACAGAAGACAAACTAACAGCTGATTGTCGGGCATTACAACTACCTTCACTTTTGGATTTCCCCACTTTTTTAAGAGGGACACAATGCACTGCAAGCAAATTCCAGAAAGTAACACTACAATCAAAAATTATGACCTGGAGCAGAATTTCAGGATCACCAACAGTTTGGATGATTTTTCTGTAGTGTCTTTATCATAGGAAATTACTTCATAAACTGTTTTTAAAAAATGATTTTCCATAAAAACAGTTTATGTCTTGACTCTGAAAACATATGGAAGGGCCATATATGTTTTCATTCGCATAATTTCTTTCACCATTTTAACTGGTATCAGCCAAGAATTTTCAGTTTACATTGAAGACTTCACCGTCCATCACTCAAATATTTACTCATCTTCCTTTTACTGTTGAAAACAGAACTACAATCTTCAGTGAATGTATTTATTTCAGTTGAACAAAAATCCCTTAATTTTACTAGTTTTGTTGCCATTGACTAACCCCTTGTTTCTAGATAACAGATTTCAAGGATTTAGTGTATCTGTTTTGTCCCCCCTGAAGACACTTCAGAGACACTTTGGTGTTATCAATCAAACACTGAAATCTTTTGGCTGCTTTTTTGTTATTATAAAGGGGTTATTTGAATCAAGACAAAAAGTAAATGCATTATTTTGTTGTCTAGGTAGCTTATGGATATATAGAGAAGGTCAGGAAGAAAAGTCCACTTTTGAAACATGCACTTTTCTATACAATGGGGACATCTGAGCTTGTTGTTACTGTTTTTTTTTTTTTATGATATAGAATCATATAATTATAGATTATATTGAGCTGGAAGGATTATATTGATCCATAAGGATCATCGAGTCCAGCTCTTGGCCCTGCATAAGACAACCTGAAGTCAGGACTCAAAAGAATATAAGTATTCTAGCCTTGTAGAAAAACACTTGCAATGCTATTAGTTCCTTATGTATAAACCCTTATTCTTTCACTCTTTTAATATAATTTTCTTGTACAAAACTGTTAACCACAAGTGTTCTATAAAAAGTATCTCTCTTTTGGGTAGGCTGTCAAGGGATGTCAGAACTAAAAAATCTTCCAGCTCTCAGATTTCAAAACTGTATTTCTAATATAGAAGTAAGCTGACAATAAGCACAATTCTCCAGACTCATCTAGAAACAAGACAAGTAGTCCCTATTCTTCATTCTGTAAGTTTGCTCTGAACACCTTCAGCCACTTTGTGAGTTTGGCAAGCCACAGCACAGACTCAGAGTCCCAGACTGCTTGGCTGCCTCTTCATTCAGTGTTGCCATCAATATGTTTGTCACTGCAGGTAGGAGGAGGTGTCCTGTCACTGTCTGAGCTTTGTAATTGAGGGGATCACATATCGACATCCAAGTGCTTCAGTGAAGAATCATTTACATGACTCATTTTCTGATTTGCAGCTATTGCTTTTCAGTCTGTGATGTCAAAATACTGTATTTTTAGGAAGAAGCAAAGTATAGCTGTTTTCCAATATTCCATAGCTAAGGCTTTGTACTGCAAGATGCAGAAAAGTCCTTGACCTCAGCATTTCATGATGAATCCCAGGGATTTTTCATTGCTCCCTTTTATGGGATGTTCCAGCTGGAAGCAGCCATAATTCTGTAGCATAGTGTAAAACTGCTGATACCCAAACCTAGAAGATGGCCACATGGAACAAAGGGAAAAAACCCAACAAGCAGACAAACAAACAAGCAAACAAATCAACCTGAAAGTAGATGCTCTTCTTGCAGCTTACTTTACTGTAGTCAACACTGCAGAAGTTTACTGCAGAGTTTTTTTCTGACCCCAGGGAAAATTTTAAAGCTTCAAAATTATCAATTAATTGTTGACAGAAAGTCTTCTGTGTGGCACTGACAAATTTGCAGACCTCTACTTAGACCTCCCCAAACCTTTCTTAAAAGGGAGAAGGAAATTTCCATTACAAATCAAGAGACAAGCGCCATTCCTGAGCACATCCCATGTCTGAACCTACTTTTTATAGTCACCTTTCATAGAGTCCTAAAAAATAGTCTATAATCTTGTTCAGACTGAGGAATCAGATTTTAGAAATTATGGCTACAGAATGCTGCTCAGTGAGTGATGCAAAGTGCTTTTAATGTCACCCTTTTTTAATTATTCAGGATTTTTTATAAGAATAATTTTCAAGAAGTGATTACCTCTGTAAATGAAAACAATTTAAAAATCTTAGGTACTGAGGTACTACTAGAAATTAAAAAATATATTGCTGGAGACAAAAGAGAAATACTTAGGGACAGGGCAGTGTCTGATACTGCCTTCTTCAGCAGTTAATTTCTGTTGAATTACTGTGTACAGTTTTCATAAGCTTACCCTCACAAAGCTGCTTGGGCATCCTAGAGCCCATAAAATTCACAGCCAATCAAATCAATCAACCAAATAACTGAATGGCAACATTAGACAAGTATAGGAATATATTTATATGTACATAGTTCATAATTTATGGATGCAGGGAATGGGGAACCAAAGATTTATTATTATCATTCAGTGGTAAAAGCCATGAAGTCTCCTTGAAAAAGAGACCAAACCTGTGGTATGACTTTTATAAGCACATTTCAGTTACCTCCTGGGACAAAAATTAGTGGAATATTGTCCTAAGAATTTCAAGGACCAGAACACTGTTACCCTCTATTTCCACTCACTTTTTGTCTTTTCTCTTGGTGGTCAATATTATTACTAAAGGCACAAATTAGCATGATTTATGAGCTACTAACAGTGATCTATCCATTAAAATGTTCTGGATGAAAGTAATAAATTCAATCAGATATAATTTTATGAAATTGATTGTGTTAAATCTGAAATGTGAAATACAGAAAGCTGTGATTAAACAGCTGTAGAATACATTTGTATTTGTGTGGTCTAAACAAATGAGGGACTTGAGAGTAAATATTTTTCCTCACTTCTGTCAGTTTCATAAGATGAATTTTCCTCCTGTTATTTCAAAATTAAAAAATTCCAATGTTGGATTGGAAAAATTTACATTTGGCTTGGCTTGCATGAATAGTTGTGGTTAAAACAAATGTCTTGCCAAAAATCAATTTCCTATGTCTGGTCCAGCCAGTATGGACACCAAAAACAACTCTTGAAACCCAAGCAGTAGCTGCTGCATTTATGTGGGTCTCCAATGGATCCTCAGGGCAAATAATGTCTCTGAACTTGATGCAACTCTCCTTCTGGAGATGAGTTTCCTTTTTTTGCAATATTCCTGCAAGCACTGATCTTGATTGAGAAGAAAGTTTTCTAAACCGCTGTTCCTAAGATGAATTTTTGACATATGCACCTCTGTTTGTCAGTGTGGTTTCATAAGCTAGTTTGAATCCCAACAGTAGTCTTATTCTTCAAAATTTTTTGTCATCAATGAGGATTTGTAATGCCACATGAAACCCCTTTCAACACACAGAGTCATCTCTTAGTCAAAATAAAGTAGTGCAGAGTCCTGAATTAAAATTTCAAGTCAAAGTCTAAAAAGCCTGTCCTGTTTTTATTTTCTCAGTTAAATAAACCTTTGTCTCTTTTCTGGCTTCACCACACTACCCTTCATTGCATTGTCCCAGTTGCTGAAACAACAGGAACTCAAACATTCCAGTTTGTTTTCTGAAGTGGCATCTCACATGTAAATCCAAACAGGGCAAGTTTTGGGGTCAAAGAAATATCATCCATAAAGTCTTTGTGGAAAGTTGTCAGTAAGGGTGCATGTCTTGTCAGACACGAATTACATTTTCAAAGAAATTTTGGTAACAAGTAATTTTTGATAATCCATTCATGTAAATTCTAACATATCTCTTTAAACTACACTCAGTTAACTCAGCTTAATTCAGTTCAACGAAACTGCTGCATATTGAGGAGCATCCCGAAGCTTCTGTAAAGACCAAATTACCTGTTCAGATAACAAATCCAGAGCCATAGTCTCATATGTAGCTGAAAGTGCCTTAAGTATCTTGTATATCCAAGCCTGACTACTTGCATAACCTTCCTCATCACCTGCATTCACATAATGTGCATTGTCCACCTGGCAGCTATATAACACATGAGAGATTTGGGAGTTCACCCATCTTCCATCTTCTCTTGTGTTCCCTCCCTCAGAGTGGTGCAGACATAGGTTTTATGGCCTGGTATCATTGCTTTTTAATGCTTATATCTTCTCTGCTACCAGAAGACAAATTTTATTTCCATTTTGGACAAATTCTTAAAAACATTTTGTGCAACCTTCGTCAGTTCCTCAATATTGCCTATATCTTTCAAGAGTCTGCAGCATTGTGTGTCTTTACATTCATATATATCTATACTTTTACAATGGTTGCATTTCTGCATTTCATCTTTTACTTTCCATCTTCCTCATCTGGAGATAATTTAGGTCTCTCTAAACTAGCCAGATGGACTCTAAGCCAACAGGTGGATATTTGACAACACCATTTATTTTCATTCCTAAAAAAAAAAAAAGGCTAGTGAATTTCCATTTCTCCATTATGGACATCACTGGCTTTTTAGAGAGTACTTTAATAAAAGGTTAGAAGAAATATATGGAATTTTTGTCAGCCGTGTGTTTTCATGCATGCTTTCTGCTTCCATTGTACTTCCTTTCAACCTCTCTGGCCCATACACAGACTGTTCTCATTCATTGATTTACATCACCCATAATAGTGGCTTTAATGTTACTAGCAGTTATGCACTACATGTCAAACTCCTTTGCGGATACTATTGCTTCCACCAAAGACAAGTATATAGAGTTGTTGAATAGTAGTGTGAAAATGCACCATCTGAAGTGGTATTGTGTTGTCTTCCACAGATAGCTGTGAACTTTTTCAGCATTTCATCCTCAGGACCTACCACAGATTTTGTGTTTTTCACAAGTAATGTGAAGGAAAGCTCTTGATGGAGCATTACTAAGCACTTTTGGAACTCCAATAGGAAAAGTGTTTGGTAGACACTGTGCTGGTTTAAAGGTAAACCGGTAGGATAAACAAACCCAGCAGGAGAGAGATTATAAGTCAGAGTTACAATTTAATAAAAATATAACAAAAAGTGCAGTGGCACAAAGAGAAATTGGTTTTAACCCACAAAACACAGAAGTATAACACAGCCCCCTGGGGTACAAACAGAATGGTGTTCATTAGCCCCTGTGCTGAGCCCTGCCCCCTGTGGTTCCCCCAAGTCCAAAGTATAAGGAGGTGAAAAACCTCTTGGTGTAGATGAAGGTTGCAGTCTGGTCAAGAGTAGTGGTCTCCTCCTGCAGAGGTTCTGGTCCTTCTCTGGATCCTCCAAGTGGTTCCAGAATTCTCCAAATGCTGAGGTTATATACTCTCTGGTTCAGGTGGAACCACCCAGTACCTCCCCCAGGGTGGGCACTTCCACAATGGGTGACCTAACTCTGTGAGTCATGGGGTATTCTGGAATCGTTGATGGCCCATTAGCAGACATGACACCTCAGACTGGGTGTGGAGGTGCTAATGACTTCCTTGAGGGGAGTTATCACAACTCTTATCTCACAGGCTTCTTTAACACCCAGCTTACATGCTGAGGGGTCAGGTGTGCCCTGGGCAGCTGCTGCAAATGGTCTATGGTTCACAGTTCATGAGAAATGACATAGAGGGTTTTAGAATACACAGCTTTGGTCACACCCACACAATGATAAACTGGTCCCAGCTTGCTGAACTAGGACAGGCACCATATTCAGTATTACAGCAGACTGTTTATCATAGAGGTGAAGGAGATTCACTTAGGATCTGTGGCTGAGCTGATTGACAGCTGACGCTGTAGTCAGGTATTATAAAACTTCATGAAATTCAATCATTATGGGCAAAAGCATCCTCCCTGATAGGATACTTTACTGTTTATGTTTCTTGAGGATTTCCATATAAATTCACTCAGTTTGTAAAAGAGATATATAGTTCAGAAGATGTTTGGCTTGGAATTATCCTTTATTGGTGTCAGAAGGCATCTTAGCTTGGAGATAAATTATGTACAGTTGAATGACTATTAATCAATTATAGGAGACAGAGTTTTATTATTGGTACAAAGTATTTTACTTGATCACTACAAGTGTGATCAGAAGGTTTTTCCCTCCTTGAGGGAATGTTTTTACCAAGTTAGTTAGTTGCACCCCAGGATAACAACTCTATTTTAGCTTTTGGAGTATGTGGTCAACATCACATGGCACCAAAATGCTGTTTCTCCCAGACTGGTCTTTGACAAAGTTCAAAATCATTTGCAATGATTGCTCTAACCTCTGTGAAAACTGCTAGATTTTTCTGTCTGTGCAGTAACTATTTCTTAGTCAAATACAATTGTTTTCTTAGCAAAGGGATCACCTTCATATACCTGCTTATGCTTCAAATGTTGGTTTTGATTTGTTCAACAGTGTCAGTATCATTTGCTCAACAGTGTCTTAGAAAGTACTGCTGTTCATTATAGTCTGCTAATGCTTTAATCTTGCCTTTTATAATGTGATTTCAGTATTTGAAACACACATTCCCTGCTTCCTTTTCTTAAAATTGAACCAGTAAGGTGAGAGTAGAGCAGTTGCTAGTACAGTGGCTGCTGCTGACTGCCCTACACTGGGAGTGTTGCACAAGGTTGGTACAGACCAGCACTGGTGGGACTTATTAATACACCAGTTTGGACTATATTTCCAATTTGTTATGCAAGAAGGATAGAAACTTAAATGACAGCAAAGGCCACTTCAAAGGGCTTGATCTCTTATCCGTGTAATGAGTTCTAATGAAATTAGAAGACAAGGCTACCTTTATGGAGAAGTTGGAGAGGACATAAAAGTAGATATTACCTTAGCATAACAGGGAAAAACTTGGTAGATGGCCAAGACTATTTCTGTTACCATTAAGGAAAATTTATTAATTGCATGTTATGAAACCTAAATTTGGGGAAATATTAAAAAGGAGAGTCCCTAAATGTTGGAGAGCATATGACATAGTAGGTGCAAATACAGTGGGAGTAGCCTGGAATCTCAATAATATATGGGACAATGAAAAGCAGAAGTTTTAAGATAAAAATCTGGCATCTGTCAGTTGGAGAAAGCGGCTGAGTTAAACTCCTGGACCAATTGATTAAGAACTACTACTAGCAGCTTGGGCAGTGAAAATTTAAGAAAAGAAAAGAAAAGAGTAGTTTCATACTGCTGTAGTGAAATGAAATACATATTTGTTAAACTGAGATAAGTTTATACGCAACTTTATCTTGGACTTGTTACTCCCATATTGGTATCTTGAGCAAAATAATGATACAACATTAATAAACCATATACACATCTTTCAAGGTTAATACAGTTTGTTAACTCTTCTGTGGAAAACTCCTGTTTATTAATGACTAAACTATTATAGGCATAGTATCAATGGGTATGATGTAAGTTCTATCACTAGTTCTGTGTGATACAAAGACCTGTCACTTTAGTATCATCGGCTTCCAGATTTCACTAGTGAAGAATGTGTTCACTCGAGTAACACTTTATTGTTTAGTTGATATTCAGCTCTTCAGTACATCTGAGCTGTGTACTGTAAACAGTTGGAAGCACTGAACATTACTAAAGAGATTAAACTTCAAACCATGCATGATTTTCACTGAGCCCTCATATGTGCTGGTTTTTCACACAAATCTGCTTAATTAAAATGTTTTGTTCACTGATACCTCTTCCTGCAGACAAGTTAATATATATACACTTTTTGATGTCATCACAGGCATTAGTCATATTCAAAGAGCGAATCCAATTATTACATGGATAAAAACACTCCTGTATTTTGAGCAGCCTCCTTAGAAAAAGACAGAACAATATAAAAAACTGAGTAGTAAGTCCTACATTTAGTTTTATTCTGCAATGCAGCTGCTCTCTATATTTATAGTGATGGACCTACTTTTTCACCCTACTACATTTAACCTGTGGAAATTCTAGTAATTTCTTCTGCCAGAAGAAAGTCTGGCAGAATATTTTTTAGTAAAATGAGCTATTCACGGCTGACTACATAAAAGCAGCAATGAGAGTTTGTGGGAGAAACAAGAAGAGTCAAGTAGTAATTTTGTAATCAAAATCCATTATCATTATCATAATTTAATTTGCCAAATAAATAAATAACATAGAGAGAAAAAATGAATGTTCTTGAGCATCTGTAACAATTCCTAATCTGCACTTCACTTTTCCACCATCTAGTGTTTACTATGAGGATATATTATTGATGCATCAGGAAACAGAGGCGTTATCTAAGTTCAGTATATTGAACATTCTTCAAAGCTGATGTGGAAAATAAATACCAGATAACAAGCTTAACATTTTTTGTTGAGGATGATATGGAGCCTGACTATATTGACAGTGACTAAACATCCTGAGAGGTTGATCTGAGACATGTTGGGAAAACCTAGATATTGAGAACATACACCTGTCTGCCAGATGTCTGTTATGGCAACAAGGGTGAGGAAGTAAGGTTACCATGACAATTAAGGTTCAGATTTTATTTTCAGTCTTGAAAATGTGAATTAGAGTGAGTGCATGGATTTGATTCTTCATAAAACCAACTCCTCTTCATGAAGTTTCTCTTACTTTTGCTCCTTGGTTAATGCACATGGAATATATACACATGCAAATATATACACATGCAAACACATACACATGCAAAGTTATTTTTGTTTGTTATGTACAGCATCCCGGGCAAATTAGACACATGCATTTACACATTAAAAGAGCTGCAATCAGTTTGAACATTTGGTGATGTACAGAAACCTTTATTATTGGAGCTTCTCTGCAGTAAAAATTAGAAAAGAAATTCCATAAATTCATTAATGGAGTGAGATCTCAAGAGTGGGAACAGCTTACTAACAAAATTCACCCACAACACAGCATATGATGGCCACATTAAAAAGTGTCCTACAAAGACTCCATGGGCTCCAGCTGGCTGAGGCACCTCACTCTGGTTGTTGCACTGGAAAGTGATTTCCTAAATAGAAACTTCCAGATAATTTGTGCTGCAAATTTTGAAGCCTTACCTGTATCACACATTTTGTGTGAGTATTCATCTGCCCATGTGTCTTGGGTTGAGCTGGCAAAATGCCAACTGTACAATACAGTCAGTCTCCCTCCCCTGCTCACTGAGAAAAGAGAGAGAGGAAAAAAACCTCCAAGATTTAAACTTAAAATAGTTATATATTTATACAGAAAAGAGAAAATGAGAAGAAGACTACAATATAACACACACCTACACAAGTTAGAAATAACAAAAAATAACTCCTCACTCCCCATCGAACACAAATCTCACCATTCTAGCTACAAATCACTCAAGAGAATTCAATCCCCCGAGGGACAGACTCAAGCAGAGAAAAAGACTAAGAACAAATATTTTCCTCTCCTAAGATACCATAGTGGTGAGATGGTAGGGCCAGGTCTGGGAAAACAACATGATGCATCTTTCTCAGATGAGAAGCCATCAAGAACTGAACTAAGCCCCTCCTACACCTGCTTTTATTTTCGAGATGATGTCGGAATATGGTGTGGAATACCACTGGCCAGTAGAAGTCAGCTGTCAGCTGGCCTTGCCTAGCTCGAGTCAGCTGATTATCTCAGGCCTACTCTGAAATCAAAAGCCTAAATTTAGGCCTAGTTTAAACCATAACACCATGGCTGACAGAAAGTATGTGAGTTTCTATGAACCACAAATGTGGTTTCTCACAAAGATCCTGTGCGGTTTGCTAACAAAGCTCCTTCTCGCAAGTTGACTATACTTGAGACACCTAACTTTCAGGAGAGATGGGTAACAGCTCCTGTATTGTGCACTAATCTCTGTCTGAATGTGATCTATCCAAGAAAGAACTGCAAAACCTGCCTGACAAAGGATCACCCTTTCCTTCAACAGGGCAACAGCCATTTCAGTAAAATACTCTCAAGCTCTGACAAGAGGAAAATATCAAGACAGGGAAGCCAAGACAGGCAGTCTCCTGAGACACTGGTTATCTTCTACAGGAAGAAAGGGAGGGAAGGAGATATTCTTTAGCTGCCCCTCCCAATTTTCCAGGGGAATGCTGGCGATTCAGCTTCTGAGTCATAGTCATGCACTGCTGTCCTGCAGAAGGGACTGCACTGGAGCAGAATGGCTTGAGTCACTCCTTGAAATTGACCCAAGTGCCAACTCCCCAGCTCGGATGAAAGTGAATACATTCAGACTGGGTTCCAGGACATAACTCCATGTTTCTTTGTCCATGTGTTGTTATGCACTTTCAGCTTTAATGTTCTGTGGTAGATCCAGCCTTGATACAGACTGAATCCTTTAGTCTCCCTCTGGAAAGAGAGAAAAACAAAAAAGAGGTTAAATGCATTCCACACACTGTGTTAGACTGTACAATTTAATTGGATGTAATTGTGCCACTCCAGCCCTGATGACAATGCAATTAAGGTCTGAAAACATTGCAGCTTTCTCCATTTCCTCTGACATAGGTGAAGGGTTATGATCAGGTACAGGATAGAATAAATATGTTTATTAAAAAACCCCATAACAATTACAGTCAATTTATTTCTCACATAGTGCTTATAATGCCACTGGTATACATAAAAGTTGTCCTGAGTTCATAGAGAAACTAGTCATATTGGAATGATTACAGCCAACCAGAGGGAGAATTATCTGAGAAATCCATTGTATTTTACGGATGAGCTGGCATATATAGTATTTATCATACCATAACTCATATGAGTCTTACTTATTATCTTAATGAGTGACAATGGCATATCTGAAAAACATCTGCCCTGGAAAAGGATACATCAACTACTCTGTCTGCTTGAAAAATGTAGATATAGTATTACTCTATGTCGGACATGCATATCATATGTGGTATGAAATGTCTTCAGTGATAAAAGAATAAGGAGTGCATGTTTCATCTCTACATGCCACAGAATAGACTCTGGTGTCCTTTCTCAGGATGAGTACTCCTTAGTCCCTTAGCAGGCTAATGGAAAAAGGGGTATGAATTTTCTGCTCTGCAGGAGTTCAGGTTACTTTTTGAATTAAATCCCAGAAGGGGTAAAATAATTTTTCAGGAAGTTACTAAAAAATCATTTTGCATTATAATGCAATTGTTTTTCATGTTCTTATGGACACACTGGCATTAGGAAAAAGAGACAAAAGCTTAAACTCTTTTGCAAGTTTGAAAGAAATCACTTAGGTTACCACAGCCGCTTATATAGCTGCTCTCTTTTCCTTTTCAACTGTCATGCATGTTTTGGCTGGCATGATTACAGTATATTCCTAATCCCCAGAAGAGCATTTTTCCCATCAGAACCAGCAGCAGCTGCAGCTTGAACATGTTTATCAACACACCCACCTGTGTTTTTGTCATGGACCGCCAATGATGCCATAACTCCTCCTGTTCTTTCCACTACGTAGGTGTTTTTAGAGTCTTTCCAAAGAAATGAATTTTGAGAGCTGGGATGTTTCCCATTTGATAGAGTATTTTAGTAGCGTGAACTTCACTTCAGTGGAAAAACTCTGGAAGGGACAGACCTGCAGCAATTACAAGAGGCAGTAAATATATCCTACCAGTTTTAGAAAAATGCAGTGTCCAGCCTTCAAATCTTTAAAGAACAAATATTTTCTAGAATCAGCAGAAGTTTCTTGCTGCTACTTTGGATGCTGATATCTTTTCTACATAAATTGCTAAAATACTGAACCCAACAGCATGTTATGGTTTGTTTTCTGGCTCAGGATACAGATAGAGTAATGGGAAAAATTTAGCTTCATGGGTATCTTGAATGTTTTCTTCAGTAGTTATGCTTTGTCATTAGAGAGTGTGAACATTTTCATTCTTAACAGAGTGATCTTTAGCCAAAGAATTACCTAATAGAACAGCTGGGACACTTTGAAGTGAACTGTGAACTTAATTTAAGTCCACAATCAGAAAACTTTGCCTTGGCTTAGCTTTTTTCCTTTTTTTTTTTTTTTTTTTTTTTTTTTTTTTTTTTTTTTTAATAAATAGAGCAGTGATCTAAAATACTTTTCACCAATCCCCATGATTTTCAGGTATTCTTATAATAACTAAATTAAGGAATGTAAGGTGGAAATAAAGATCTGTGTGGCAGCTGTGATGCTAGTGTTAATTCAAACTGAAGTTCCAGTTTATTTTGTTCATCAAATATGGGGTTTCATGACTGTCCCACATGCCTTTAAATGATATTTTTCATCTCCTGACAAAGGTCTGTTCTTAGATAGAAAATGCTGTGGCCTAAACTGAAATGTGAGAAGACTTATATTTATTATCTTGTTAGTTCCAGAAGAGGAATCTACCAGCACTTACAGAAGAGTAAGCAGAGTTTAACGGCAGTTTATGGGCTCTGTCTCTTAGCAGAATCATGTACTGTTTACAACTGTTTCCAAGACATGCAGGTGCATTGTGAGAAAATGAGCCACTACTGAAGTCATATTATAGACACTTAGTTACAAGTGTTTCAGTCACATAGCAAGAAATTAACAATGCTGCATTTGTTTTCTTTTTAATATTTCTCATATTTCTTATTCTCATTCTAAAGGAATGCATTCTAATCCAAGGACACATTCTCATACATTCATTAATCCTGCTGCTCTAAAATGTTTCACATGAAAACTCAGAATCAGATGGCTTTATGCTTTCCAACTGGGCTTTTAAAAACAGGGTCATCCTTGAACTTGTCATCTGCTGAGGTATTGAATTCCAGATTTCACTCAATTACATGATCTTAAGAATGTGGCAAGTTGCCATTTCTTTCTCAACTTTGAACAAATGTTATTGCATCTAACTGTTTAATTTCAGGAATCTCTCAATTATAAATGACCCTTAGCAGGAAGTTGTATGTCTTCTAAAAATTTACCTATGAAGGGAATGTAAATGCTCCTTACTGCCAACATTCTATTAAGACTAAAAGACCCTTTTTTTCTTTTTCTTGTCCAAAGTTTAGCAAACATGATTTAACACATTAATATTTACTTCAGATCTGTATGCAAAGTTTGTTTTTCTCACATTGGAAGACAGTATTATGAAATGTGATACAATGCCTTTGCAGAAAGATTAATTGATTATTAAGATGATACATTGATTGAAGTTACAGTTCTCTACAGCAAAAAATTATCTAAAACAGGGCAAAGTTTGAAATAAACAAAGATTTAAAATGAAAGAAATAATTTAAAGTAAAATAGGATGAAGCATCTATGTTAAAAAGAGTTGTTTCAGGTAAAACCTTGACTCTATCCTGAAATACCTGTATGCTATAAATTTCTTCTTAGATAATATATTCTTGTTTTTCTGGAACAACTTCATGAGATAGTCTCTCTGTCTTTACTTCTGTAGCTGCACTCAAAAACTATGTTCACTGGATTTTTTTGACTGAGGAGATATTGCAACATAACAGTTTCACAGAATCTGTGCTAATTATGCTATAATTATAAAAATAATAAAAAAATAGGATAATCACAAACTTCAGCTGTCTGATGATATGCAGAATAATGCTAGCCAAAAAGTGTTATTGCTTATTAGAGCAGAGTTTATATTTTACCTGAGATGTTTTAGATGAGCAAATATGCAATTTAAATTTACTTTTTTAATGCAAAAGAGATACATTGTTTTTCAGCATTTCTCACATTTCTGTGCTTTCTCTCATTTTGACTTTCTGTTGAAACAAAATGCTCTGGACAAGTGTGTAATGTTGGACAAGGCCACACAGGACTATGACTGGGATCCTTCTCTGCGCAGGAAGGGAGATGGTGGTGTTCCAAGGGTGGTGAGCGAGATGCAAAGGCAGAGCCAGCACCCTCCTAGGCAGCAGGGCTGGAACAGTGGTTGCAGAAGGAATCAGGAGGAGATAAGGGACTCGAATGGCTAAGGGGGCAGGAGAGGGCAGCTGGTGACAAGGACAAACCTCTCCCAGAAAAGGGAAACCAAGAGAAGTGAACAGCTGCTGCAGCCACGGGGAGCCCAGGAAACAGTAGCTGGGAAAAGACTGACTTGAATCGGGACCTACAGGAGCTAAGCCAGGAACAACTGAACAATTGCGGGAAGGAAGAATTTCTAGGGATCTCCCTGCTGCAGGTAGGGGGCAGCTCAGGCATCCAGATACCTTGAAACCTTCATCAAGCAGTAGCAGAAAACATCTTTTGAGTAAATAAGGCATGGAAAAAACACATCAGACTTTTCAGTTACGGGCTTGCCAAGGGGCAAGTGGGCTCCTGAACTATCAGAAGTTGAAATCCACTCCTAGGTATAAAATGAGGAGGCCAAGAACTATCAGTGGATGATTGAGGTCCACTGATACAGTTGAAGGGTTCCCGCTTCCAGGAGCAAGGCTAGGAGAGCAGCTCTAAAGGCTCCCTAGGATCAGGCTCCTTGGAAGCTTAGGGCGGCTCCTCCTGCTCTCAGCCCGGCGACCACCCCCGACGGAAGGAGTCCACACGAGCCAAGAGTCCACAAGGAGAAGCAAACTTTATTGGGGTGCACCGGCTTATATGAGGGAGCATGGGACTTTCCAGAACTTGGGCAGAGAAATGGGAGGAGACAAGGAGGGGCAACGCACCTCACTGGGTGTATGTAAATCAGGAGGAGGGGCGAGGGAAGGAGCGAAAGGAGAACCAATAGGAGAACAGGAATCAAACATAACCATAGGGAAAATGGTGCACTGCACCAAACGAGGACCAATCAGAAGCAGGTTGGCGGGAAAAAGCCCTAAAGGGTTATGGGAAGAAGAAACTTGGATAGGGATGACTAACGGAAAAATACATAGGGTAGACTTGTTGTATTATACTTTATTGAACTGGGGAAATAGTAATATAAGAAATATTGCATCAGGGGTCTTCATAGACCCACCGAACAGCACCCATATTAACAAGTGCAGGCTCCCCAACTTCGGCGTCCTCGTCAATCCATCTTTTATAGTATTCTTGCCATTTAATAAAGTCTCGGTCTATCCCAACAAAGAACAGCTTGGATTATCTATACGGAAATGCTCATGGCTGTGCTTGGCACTCCTGCCATCACAGGTGGAGAGAGCATAAGAGGAGAGATCTGGGCAGTCACTTGGCATGGGACTTTTGGAGACAGTAGACACCTGTCAGATCACCAGCATGTGAATAACTTGGATGTTTGCAGGACCAACAAATTCTGACTTTTCTTGTCATGGGGAATGAACCCTTCCCACAAAAATGCTCTGCCCATGAAGCCAACTAGCACAGAGTAGTCTGTGCCCATGCTATTAGACTCTCTCATCATCCAAAATAGACCAACCTTATGAAGTTGCAATACCCATAACCTAATAATTTCCCCAGGTGATACCAGAGAGTTGTCTGAGGGAATAGTCTTTGCTCCAGACCATTCCTGTAGCCCATTAACCACATCATCTGTTAATTTGAGCTCTTGGGAAGATTTTCCAAAGCTATTAATTCACTAGAATGTTTAATTATCTAAAATAGACATAGCCTAAAAGGTTTTTGCAACTAAGCTGAACAAAACTCAATGGTTCAGCCACATTGTGTCCTAAAATATAGCTTTGGATTGACTGAAGATATTTGTTCACTAATTTTGACTTTACATCTATTTCAATAACAACAGATCTATATCTGTGAGCACATTTTCAAAAGTATGTGCAGGTTACTTTCTTCTTTTCCAGTAATGACAGAAAGAAATGTTGATGTTTTGTTTTGATATGCTGAACTGAATAAAAATAATTCCAGATATTTCAAGCTAAGTATACTCATGACTTTTTTATTTCTTTGTAATGGCCTGTTTTGTCCCTTACTTTGTCTGGCTTTGCCATGTTCCTGCCAGAGGGTTTGAGAAGACTTGGTTTGTAGTGGATTCATTTTGCTGGTGTCATCTGCTCTGTATCTCCATCATCATAGAATAACAGAATGATTTGTGTTGGAAGGGACCTTAAAGATCATCTAGTTCCAACCCTCTGCCCTGGGCAGGAGCACCTTTCACTAGACCAGATTGTGCAAAGCCTCATCCAGCCTGGCCTTGAATGCTTCCAGGGATGGAGCATCCACAACTTCTCTGGACAACCTGTTCCAATGCCTCATCACCCTCATAATAAAGAATTTATTTTGTTGACTGAATGGGCCTACAGCAGTTGAACTCTTCTTTGGGTAGAGTCAGCTAAATTGAATCAGAATTAAAATCTAAACAACGCAGAGGTAACATCAGCAGGAGAGGAAGGTAAATGAGCACTACATCTGAATGACTGCAGTGACTACTGGTACGCAATCTGGGGTCACTAGTGTGCTGCAGAAAGCACAGGCATGAACTGCCACCATGGCACACCCACAGCCAATATTGGCAAGTTTCTGCTCCAAAATGACTGCTGTTTTTCCTGATAAAATTCTCTGCACAGCTTTCATTGGAGGTTTGAATTGGTAACAGGCACTCTAAATTCAGTATTATACTCAGAATAATTTGGAATATGGTAGCCTGTTTAGACATGTTGTGACTCTATTAGACTCTGGCTGCTATTGATATCTTTGGCTTCTTTCAAGCATCTAGGTGGAACTCAAATTTTAACTTAGGAATCCCAAAATCACTTCATTAGAAAGTGAAGTAGCTCTCTCCTGATGAAGCAGGCTAATGAAGCTGAAGGTCTTTAAGAGGGAACTGCTGGTGAAGTGTTTGCTGTGGGGCATCTTCCATTTTGGCAGTTCTCTGCTAACCTTTGGGTGCATTGTGGTTCTAATCACTGATGAAAGTAGGTGAAATGAGCATGGACTAAGGAAATTTTTAAAAAAACTTGATGCTGAATTACTATCAAATTTCAAAATTAGAGTTTGGAGCTGGCATCCAATTTGAATGACTAATTTCAAGAGGTTCTTCTAATAAATAAATAAATAAGAAATGAACATCCTCATATTTGTAGGAGTCAATAGGTTTGTCTAGAAAAAGCAAAAATTATGATAGTTAACATAAGTAATATCATAGCTGAAAATTTTACAGTTGATAATACATACATATTTTACCCACTGTATTGTACCTCAGTGTATCCAGGATCGCAGTTTCCTGATTGCCCAAACTGGCAGAGCACAGGGAAAACTGTGGGTTGTGGTGTATGAATTCTGAGCTTGCTTTTAATGGAAATGAGAGTAGCGAAGAAAATAGGAAATTTTGTGTATCTGGGTTTCACATGAAAACAGCACCACACCATGAACCAAGAAGCTAAGCAGAACTCTCTAACACAGTAATCTGTGTCTGTATTAATGTCTGCATTTCAGCAGAATTATTTAGGAAACAGATACAGAGAAAAATTCAGATACAAACACAAAACCTTTGTTAAATTAGCCTTTTCAAATAAAGCATTAATCCAGGAACAGAGATTATGTGAGTGAATGTTTTTGAAAATATCCTACCCTAGTATCAGCCATGTGTTTATTATAGACTGAAAGTTAGTGAAGTTGCAAAACCTGGTAAAAGGCAAGGTTTTAAATACTTGAGTCAAACACTGGAACAGGTATAGACCACTTCCCTTTAACAAATCCATAATTTACAGTAAACTATTCCCTAATTGCTCACATATTCAGCACAGCTGGTTTACTTAGTCTCTCATTCATAAGACAGCAGTATCACAGCATGGTAGCAGGAAATAAAAGGGATTTACAAAGACCTGGTCACAGAAGAGGTTAAGTACAAAATCTAATTAAAACCACTTTGAAATGTTATTTAGTCTCTGTAACAGTGTAGTGGATTTCTTTTGGGGAATACTGAATACTTCAATAACTGCTGACAGAAATGTATATTCCCAGTTTTTCTTTACTATGACATATAAGCTTAATGCTTTGATTAATTATTTTATTCATAGTTACTTATATTCTACAAGAATTTTTGTAGATAGATTTTTCTTCCTAGGCTGACTGTTTCTAAGATATTAGGAAGATAATTATTTTAAACCATAAAGGCCACCAAATTCCTAGGTGGAAGATGTAAACAGCCTGAAAAGGACTGTTGCGATAACCTGGATATAGGGCTTTTTTTTTCTCTTCTTCTATTTGAAGAGCCAGCTTCTGGATTTATGTTAAAATGAAAAATCATTCTGCATCAAAGCTGATAAATATAAGAATAGTAGAAATTGTCTGGTAGATATTTTGGTCTCATATTTTTAAGCTTTAGTTTAAAAAAGCCTAGGTCATGTTCATAGTAGTCATCTAGTACACTGCTATGAGAAAAGCTCATGGAGATTAGGTGTGTGATTATATGTATGATTCTGATTCACTTTATGTACACACCACTTTTGAAGAGGCGCAACTCTGTGACATACCTCAGTCATTTGTAAAGGACTTTGCCAAAGACACAAAGTTCTTAAATACTCCCTAGCAAATCAAAAACTTTCTAAAACAATGGTGGGATGTGAAGTTTCCAGGGCTGACTTGTAAACCAATGGGAAGCTGTCCTAGTTCAGCAAGCTGGGACCAGTTGATCACTGTGTGGGTGTGACCAAAGCTGTGTATTCTAAACCCTCTATGTCATTTCTCATGAACTGCTAACAATGGACCATTTGCAGCAGCTGCCCAGGGCCCACCCATTGCCTCAAGCCGTAAGCTGGGTGTTAAAGAAGCCTCTGAGATAGGAGCTAGGATAACTCCCTTCCAGGGAGTCGTTAGCACCTTCATACCCAGCCTGAGGTGTCATGTCTGCTGATTGGCCATCAGCAATTCCAAAATACCCTATGACTCACCAAGTTAGATCATTCATTGTGGAACTCCCTGCCCTGGGGGAAGTACTGGATGTTCCCACCTGAACCAGAGGGTTTATAATCTTGGAGTTTGGGGACTTCTGGGACCATTTGCCGGATCCAGAGGAGGATCAGAACCTCAACCAGACTGCAACCACAGCTCTTGACCAGACTCATACCATCATCTGCACCAACAGGTTTTTCTTTTCTTTCTTTTTCTTTGGACTCAGGAGAACCACGTGGGCTCAGCACAGGTGCTAATGAACACCATTCTCTTTGTGCCCCAGGGGCCTGGGTTATACTTCTGGCTTTTTTGGGTTAAAACCAATTTCTCTTTGTATCATTGCATTTATCATAATATTTTTATTAAATTGTAACTCTGACTTATAATTTCTTTTGTATTGGATTCATTTCTCTTGCCATTTTGCCTTTAAACCAGCACAGAAGCTATGCTTAGGCATGAGAAATGGACCAGGACAAATATGGATTAATTCATTTCCATTGTTATCCAAAGTTTTTTTGTAGCTGCAGTCAGTAGCAGTCTCTCTGTAGGCTTCCATGGGCCCACGCTAGTTATCTAAAATGAATTATTTTCTTCAGTGAGCTTCCCTATGGCTTTTGGCAGGTTTTTGCAAACCATGCAGCCCTAATAAAACTCTTTCCAGTGATGCCCAAACTAATGATATCCTTCTTTTTTTTTTTTTTTTTTTTTTTTTTTTTTTTTTGTGTGTGTGTGTGTGTGTGTGTGTGTGATGTATATATGTGAAAATGGAACAAAGAAGAAATCCCAGCAGGGAATATTCAAACAGCACACAAAGCCATTTAATGCTGGAGTTTGCAGGCTTTTATCAACTGAAATGACTCTGGATTTTCAGTTCCCCAGGAACCTCAGAATTTGGCTTTGAGAACTTTCTACAGAGCTCCAGAAATGTAGTAGGTGATGAAGGTTTGAAGCCTATTTTAGATGCACTTAGTTATGCTGTTGCCTTCTATTCTTATGACAAAAGATGTAAATGTTTTGGGTCATGTTGTTTTACCTTTATCTCTCTCCTTAGTTCTTCAGTATTTTCAAAGAAAAAAAAAAAAGAACTGATTATATACCAGGTGGGAGGAAAGACAAATCTTAGTATTCCTTATTTTTAAAAGGAGATGAAGGGATGGGAAGAAAGAGTGAGAAATCATGGGTTATTTAATTTTCCTTCTAGTTCTACTTTTGAATAATCCTTGCAAATTGCATTATTGTTTTCTTTTTTCTTTGTCTTATTGCACCATTTTCTTTTCCTCTATGCTTTTTGTTTACTTTAGTGATACAAGCATCAAACCTAAAGAGTAGTTTTTTTGTGCTTTACTGACTAAGATTAGTGTAAATCAGCTCATTGTGTAACTTGGCCTCATACAATACAGAGGTAGAATACAGTGACTGGGAAATAAGAACTTTTAATCCCAGGAAATGCACTGATGTGTTAACAAAATACACTGTAACTGTCAAGATTTTTTTCAGCAATGGATGGTTTTTATTTCAATCCTAAAGAAGAAAATAAGAAGAAGCAATGTTAAAAGAAAGGCAAGTCTTTTTACCAAATACAGTTTCAGTGGTTCTTGTATCCTGTTCTGGTTGTTTGCATACTTATTCTACTGTTTGAGGATGTCTTGCTAATAAACTGCAATCCAACCTTGACAGATGCAGACACATTCAATTTATACAGATTTAAGCAAAAATCATAGATTCTGAACCTAATTTTCCTGTCTCAAGGCTCTCATTTTTCCATACCATTAAATAGATGAAGGGGAAGTCTTCTAGGATTGTCCAGGATCAGCATTCCCAGGAATAAATAGTAAATAGCTTATAGTTTGTTTTCTTGTTGACCTGCTAAACTTCTGTGCAATTAAACTGAAGTCTTTGCCACAGAAGTGCTCACCCCTTGCTGTGTGGGTTACCTTCAAACCAAGCCCTGCCCAGATGTGAGGCTGTTTTTAATGGTAGTGAGCTTAAAGATAGCAACTGCATTTATCCAAACTCCTTCCATCTCTAATGACCAATGAGAAAAAATTCAGCAGGAGGTATATTTTCTTCCATCTTTTTGTTTGCTTTGTTGTCATCTTTCAACATTTAATAACCTGATTCTTATTCTTTGGTCTGACAAAGAATCTGCCAACATTCACACAAGTTGTTTATTAGCAACTGTATAATAATATCAAGCAGAATTTATCAACCATCCATAAATGTCCATCAATGTTACAGTATCTGCCTGTTGCATTGTAAGAAAGTAAAAAAAAAAAAAAAAAAAGATTGTAGAAGATTTTTTAAAAAGTGTTTTCAGTACCTGTTGGAATTAAAATCTAATAACTCTACACTAATACGTGCAGTAGAAATGCAGCAACTGACACCTGGAGTGACAAGTAAAAGTTACCCCAAAAGTGAGTTATCTGTTGTGTACAAGTTTCATGTAATAGTATTTTGCTTATGATAGAAACAAAAGAAAAAACAAACAGACAACTTTCCAGCTTCCCAGGGAAATAAAACTTCTTAGACTAAGCTGTTCTTAAAGCAGTGAAAATGGTATTTCAGTCCCTGGTAATTCACCCCACACCATGCCGTTACTGAAACTGTCCATTTTATTTCTGCTGCAGCAAGGGGAACAGGCAAAACGGGGTTGAGAGAAACTGGATGCGTGACCCTATGTGTTACACTTTGATGAGCAGATCAGAAAACCCCCATGGAGCTACAGGAATCCCCAGTGTTCCTGCTGCAGGTCTGGAACAGTGCACCTGCACTTGGTAATATGTGACCACCTTGGACCCACAGACCATAGGGGGAGCCCCCTACACCAAGTTGGGGCACTGGACTGACAGTCTGAAGAACTCAGGCACAGTGGACTGCAGAAGGCTTACAAGAGTTTACTCAAGATAGTTACACAGACAGCTTAGTAGTAGTAGTAGTAGAGGTCGTAGTCATAGAAGTAGCTCAATTCCTAGTAACACCCAGACTTCTTATACTCTCTCACATCCAACATGTCATGACATT
>JAWWEV010000083.1:119116971-119131779 GCA_035583235.1 Hafferia zeledoni
CAGAGAATCACACACACACACACCAGGTAGCTTCTCTTTGCTTTAAGGGAGAACTCTAAACTGCTTTCCTCGAGGGATGTATTCACTGTCACCCCCACAACAGACACTGAAATCTCAGTGTTACTGGCCCTTGCACAGCCTTTGTGAATCACCTCAGGCTGCACATGTGCCCATATGAGAACTGACAGGCTCCTAGCAGCCTGTCCCAGAGCTGCACATCCTGGCTTTAGGATATTGCTGTCTTTGGGGAAATTTGCCAAGAGCTCCCTTTGACTTGACCTAATACAAACTGAACACTTCTGAGTCACATCTGTGGCTCTGGATGGGTCTGACCACTTGTTACAGAAAAGAAGCCACCTTCAGTCCTATGGAGCCTGGACTGATGGCAAGAAACAGAAAAAGAAACAGAATGAAACAGCATTTTAGCCAAAACCAGAAGGAATGAGGCTAACCAAGAAGCTTACCAAATGCCCTGAAATGCATATAAAAGCTGAGCGTTTGAATACAAGGGAGAGATTCCAAATGACTGGAAAGTTTAACAGCAAAGTAAGAAACTACTGAGAATGCAGAGTGCATCAGTAGATTTAAAATGGGCCAAGGAAGGCTGAAGGTAAATCAAGCTGAATTTCTGCATCTTGGCTCAAGATAACAGTAGATCCATGAATCTTCCAATGTTCAAATGGAATATTTCAGCAAATTACTAAGAGGTTAAAGTAAGAGTGTGCAAAAAGGGCATGGAGGAGAATCACTACACAAAACAGGCTCTGATATTTAGTAGAGTCCTGGGGATGATTGATGAAAGAAACTGAGTCTTGGTACCAACAAGGGAGTCAGCACATAATTAGCTGGGCTTTTCTCGTGAGATTTGATTTGCATTGCTGTATATTTAATAGCTGTTGGTGGATTTGCAATCACAGAGTCAGATTCAGTCTGGGATGAGGATGAAAGAGAAAGGAGAACATCACAGGCCAAGCTGGCCAAGACCCAAGAAAGAGGTTATGGAGCAGAGAATGACAGACAAAGAGGAGAAGAGTCACTGAGAAAAGAACTCAGAGGAAAATTTCTTTAGCAAGAGCTAGAGGTATTGAGTAACAGAAAGAAATTGTCAGAGAGCAAGGTGGACAATGACGCTGACTTACATATTCTTCAAGCGACTAGCTATTAGAAATAAATATTTCAAAGAAAAGATCTCCTGGAAATAATTTTGCTATTCCAAAGTGAATTTGCAGAGGTACAAAAGTACCCACAAAGATCTGGTTTTGCATATAAAAATATTAAATTCCAAACCTAGGTATACTGTGGGATAAGGACAGTTTAGGACCCAGATTCAGTAAAGAAATAAGCAAATGCTTGAGAGCTTTGTAAAAAAAGTAACTGAAAACATGCAAGAGGAGCTTTGTCCAGGCAAATGGTGAACATGATGAACCATCTCTGAAGTCAGGAGGAGCTGATAGCTGAGCATGTAATTTGACTGGCTCCTTCTTAATTTTTTTATCATGCAAGAGCCTTAAAAATAATAGTATTTTCTCAATTAAATGTTGAACCAGTTTTTAAAGTGTAAGAGGGAAAAGATTCACCAGTGCATAAACTCTTGTTCTGTTGTGCCCATTTCAAATCTCCGTGAGCAGCAAAATAGTTAACACACAGCCACTACATTGGTCAGGTGCTAAAGGATCCTAATTATAACCATATACACAAAAATTCTGGTTTTTGCATCAGTTCTAATGGGAACAAATTTGCATGTAACTTACTGATATTTTTAAACTACTGTCTCTAGCATAAACCTCTCAGCATTTGTACAAGGATTTCCCCTTCATTCATGTACTCTGTTGCTGAAAAATGCAGGGTTTTTTTTGGCAGAGAGAAACAGAGAGTATGAACCCAAAAATACTAAGTTTGCTTTTGCACAGACCTACACCTCATGCAAAGCAAAGCATGTCTCTTCCCTGGCCAGCACGTTGCATATCAAATTTCAGCCCAAGTACTCATTCAAAGGTGAATGATACAGTTTGAAAGAGTGAACTTACTTTCATTACAATCAAACAACGAAAGAGGTAAATGGTATGAAAAGGAAAGTGTATCTCTCCATTTCAAGGGCAGTGCTGTATAATCTGTGCCATGACTGCAGAATACAGGAGTGATGCAGAGACATAATCATCCTTTCTTATAGAAGTGCAATGCACTTGAATGATTGTCAGAGCAAAAACATTTTTCACTGGTTTCCACAGGCTTTCATATTTGCCCTTCAAAAATTCTCATTTTCCAAAATTGTCTTTAGAGTAATTAACTCTAAAACTCTGTTAAGTTAGACAAGAAGACCAGTTAAGCCTGGAAAAGGTAATCTTTTTAAGTCACTCCATGTGCTGAAAGAGTTTCTGTCAATGACTTACAATTAAAAAGATTGAATAAAAAATTGATATAATCCAAAATCATTAAATATGCCTAAATATTAAACATAATCTATCAGATGGTTGTTAAGTATTCTCTAGTCCAAAATATACTTCTCTAAACTCTTGAGTCTTGATTTCCCTCCTTTGAACTAGATAGGCTTTATTCTTGATAACTCAGATACAAGATCATAAATTAACGATAGCATATGTCATCATCCAGATTAACCCGTGAGTCCCCAGTTTGAACCAACTTTGAGTTGTTCAGAAAGCCTCTCCTTGGAATTCTGTTGAAGCATGTTTTACAAAAACAGAAAATCCTGTCAAGCAGCAGTGCACATACATGCTATATTGCTTAACCGTTGTCAAGATTAGTAGCAGGTAAAAGAGGACTTCCAAAAACAAAAAAAGAGTCTGAGAAGTGAAGGAAGGAATCAAACCTCTCGCACTAGCCATAAGTATCTATGAATTTCTAATTGTAGTTGAAGACTCTGCAAGGCAGACATGTATAGTACCTCCCTTTTGCTGTATGGTGCAGAGAAACAGGCAATTCTTTGGTACAAGCATGACCTGTTTTAACTATCTACTTTAGGCTGAAGTTGTCCGTACAGTGAAAGCGACGGCCATAGAATTATAAAATCATGGAGTATCCTGACTTGGAAGGGACTCATAAAAATATTTCAGTCCAACTCCTGACTCCACAGAAAGCAATCTAAAAATTAAAGCTTAGATATGAATGCTGTCCAAATACCAACAAGCTCCCTGAGGAGTCTCTTCCAGTGCTTGAACACCCTCTTGGTGAAGAACACTCAAACTCAACTTCTTCTGGAGCAGTTTTAAGACATTCCCTTGAGTCCCATGACCAGATATAAGAGACTAGAGATAAGCACCTCCCTCTCCACTTCCCCTCACAAGGAAGTTGTAGACAACAATGAGGTCACCCCTTGGTCTCCTCTAAGCTGAAGAAATCCACTGCCCTCAGGCATTCCTCATAAGTCATGCCCTCTAGTTTTTTCACCCTTTTTCTGTTGGAAACCTTATAATACTTTTATACCCTTCGTATGTTGCCAAGTGCAAAGCTGCAGACAGTACTCATACTAAAGCCACACAAATGCTGACTGTAGTGGAACAATCACTTCTTTTGACTTGGTTTCTCCATGTTAAATACAGCTGGAATCTGGGACACTAGCTTAGATGAAGGCATCTGATCTGTAGACACCTCCTTTGGGAAAGAATAATCCTGCCCTTACAGTCCATCTCAATAAACAGCTGTAGTAAGGTTGGACTTCTAAAGAGGGCATCCACAGTCCAGTGTTCAAAGTGAAACCTCCTGGAGTGGACCACACTTCCATTTGAAAGTGAAAATGGTCACTGCTCATACCTCTTATCCAATGACTGCTTTGGAAAGTCCACTCAAGTAAATCTGTGGGACTCCCTTATATTCAGACAAGATTACTCAGATGGGAAAGAAAAAATAGCTTGCAGAGGGTGAGATTGCAAAAAATTAGGCCTGAAGTAGTTGAATCATTAGGGATCAGAATTAATTTTCTTGTTTTACCTAATGGACACAGTCGAAGACAAATAAAGCATGGAGGCCTGGACTGGCTCAGTGGTGACATCCATAACAGCCAGGTTCATCACAGCTGACGGAGTCAAGCTCCTTATAGTGATAAGAGCAATGTATATGCTTACATACAACAAACTTACTATTTTCAACAACTATTTTAAAGTCTTAAGTGGCAATGAAGTGGCAGAGTAATAAAATAATGAATTAAGTAAAGGCTTTGTTAGCTGGCATAATTCCCACAGTGTATTATGGTAAAAGTTTTGATTTAGGTGTTAGTAGGTGATAATTTTCTGAAAGATTTGTGTCTATTTTTTCACAGCCTCTGAATAAATAGTATGCCAAGCTATCAGAAAAAAAGGAGTATTATGACAATAGTCTATGCCAAAGTAAAGACTTATGCTGTCACCTAAGATTTTACTTCTGACAAAACAATTGTTATGGGTTTAGCTAGGTGGGCCTAAATTTAGGTTTTAAAGTTCAGACTAGGCCTGGAATTGTCAGCTGACTTGAGCTGGGCTGAGCTAGCTAACAGCTGACTTCTTCTAGCCAATAATATTGTATTCCATACCCTACTACATCATCTCAAAAGGGGTAAAATCCAGTGTGTGGGTGTGGCTTAGTCAGTTCCACCATGGCTGGGCTCCAAGCTGGACGTAGTGCAGCTCCTGTCTTGAAGTAGGCCTTGCTCCGGCTGCTACTTGCATTTTGTTTGAGTTCACGAAAGTAGAAATATTTTGTTGTTATACCTTCTCTTTCTTGGAAGGTGTCTCGTAGAGTACTTATAGTTCTAGGGTGATACACTTTGTATTAACTGGGAAGTGGGAAGTTATTTCTTGTTATATATATATATAACTTGTGTAAGTGTGTGTTATATTGTAGTTTTCTCTTAATTATCTTTTTTTTTTTTTTTCTGTATAAATTCATGTAGTTAGTTTCAGCATAAACCTGGTTTAGAGGTTTTTTTTCCTCTCCCTCTTCTTTTTCCCTTGGCTGGTTGGGGGGAGGAGGAACCCTTTTTCTCTGTCTTGGACAGCTGGCGTTTTGCCAGCTCAACCCAAGACACCAATGTATCTGGATATGTTCAGAGAGCAAACAAGAACTCCTGTGCATTTCTGAGAGATAACTAATTACTAAAACACTAGTAAAATCATAAAACAGCTGATGGGTTTTAGGAGAACTAGCTGAGATTCATCAGTCTTGAGGGTCTTGAGTCTTGTGATATCTGTAGTCCTATGTGCCACACAACAAAATAGTCTGAAAAAGACTTGCATGCAAAGTACTACATTAAAGACTTCCATTGTGTTAAAATTTGTTGAAATAAAGTCACTAATTCAAAGGATTTGTTTCTGCCTAATAAGTATAAATAGAAAGCGGTATATGAATCAGAATTTCTCCCACATAAATATATGGGAAATCATCATCTCATGCACATGTTCTCCCTAAGTTTTGTCTCTAAGAAGAGTGCTGTTACAGTAGGTGTTGAAGTTATACCGAAGAACTGTACTGAGAAGATGAGTCTGGAGATTGGTGGTATCCTTTACAGATGTATCCTCAGTCCTCTGGGAATGAACAGTTCTCTTGATTAGATTGGAAAAAATTGCTTGCTCCAGCTTCGGCTGAAGCTTTATGTCAGTACAAAATGCCAAAAATGCACACTAATAAAATCATCCATCCCAATAACTCTGCACATGCCCTCTTATTGCCATGCAGTAACTAAGTGCTTTTTGGCAGATGATGAATGAGCTTTTGTCATGCCTTAAAATTAAACCTATTTTACAACTGAGAAAAATACGAACCCAGATACAATTTACTGAGATTTAGGGGCTGTGCCTGAAGTGTATTCTGGGATGAGAGTCCTCCTCCACATATTCCTGGGCTACTGCCCAAACATAATAGAAGTTTTTCTCTTCTAGTTTCTTTCTTTTTCTTGACATTATAGCACCCATCAAGAATGGGCTCTATCACCCTCCTAGAAGTTCCTCTTCAGAAAGTTTTTTCTAGCCCCAAAAGAGCAGACCATTGTCCTGGGGGGGAGGGGGGAAGAAAAAAAAAAAAAGAAGAAACCTGCTGGGATTAATTTTGGTCTGATAGATATGTCTTCATTCTTCCCTTGGCCCATTTGGTTACCTACCAAGGTCCTTAGGACAAAGATCAAGTCTTAGCCTTACATGGGACTGAGTGTATCGTTTGAGTCGAATGAATAAAAAGACACAACTCAATTCTATTTAAACTAACTTTGATTTTAAGGCTGTTACGCAGCCATGATACTTCCTTGTTCTATTTTTATAGTACCACATACACTGCTTTCTGTTTCTGGAAGAAGGGAGCTTATCCATATCCTGCTCCTCAATCTCTAGCATCAAATGCACATTGATGCTAGAGATTTAAGTATACTTAAATATTAACAGTCTATGCTTTTTATAGTTTGACACTACATCATTAGTGCTTAAGAATTCCATTCAGATTATCTGCATATGCAGATATACCTAAATTAGGCCTCTATTTCACATGCAGACCTCATTCACTTACTCAGACTTTGAGTAGAATCAGGTTTTGAATCTCCTTCTGGACTGCTTACTATTTTTTAATTAAATCGATGTATATTTTCTAGAACTAAAAAAAAATAAAAAATTGTTTAGCTCTTCACAAAAGTTTTGAAAATTCTAACTAGATAAGACTATTAGTATGTTCCATATATGTATCTCCATTTCTTTTGCTTGCTTGTTAGTTTGCACATGTGAGTCTATTATCTGTAAAAGAATATGTTGACAATCATCCTGCCTGTCACATATCTAACACCACATGGGTGACTAATGGTTCCTGGACAGGAGACTGGGCAACCCTGCTTTTGGTTTCTGTTTAGAAATTTCTGAGGAGAAATCAAACTTCTTTCTTCACAACATAAGCACTAATGAGACATAATAAATGCATAACACAGACATTTGCAAATGTAGATAATAACAATTCTCCTGTTGCAGCTCCAAGCTTACAGAGGTCCATGCTTGAAGTTATCATTCTCTTCTAGTCAGCTAGTTGGAGCTGCAATTCCTTTGCCTACAGATAACTGGGAGACTGATGGGCATGTAGATATTCAAATATGTACCCCTAGCATGGAGAATGAGAGATACTTCCATTTTCAGGGGAATCTGATTTCACAAAAGCCATGAGCTGATTCATTCACGAGAATGAGTCTCAAGGTGAGGTGGTCTGCAAGCTGCGTAAGATCTATGGAGCAGTCCAGCAAACATCTAGTCTGAAGGACAGAGGAACCAATATCCCAGAAGGTGGCATATCACACCCTTGCAGGTCAGTCTTCCAGTCTAAACACTTTAAAGAACTGTAAGCAAAACAATGTTTTTGGTTTTTTGGTTTTTTTAGGGTTTTTTTTCTTTTCTTCTGCAGATACTTTCCTTTTCTTTTCTTTTTCCCAGAGAAGAGTACCATGCATACCTGTGGCTCTTGGGTTTGGTTAGTGACAGGTTCAGAAGGGCACGGGTCATTTATGAATGACAAAATTTTTATCAAGGTAAATTGAGAAGTTTTGTTCTTAGCTGTTTTTCCCTAGCGCATTGCATTGTAAACTCATGCCATGAAAAGGCTGGTACCAGCAGAACAAGACTACGTGAATTTTAAATGTAATAAAACCCCCTCATCATTCTGTGCTTTCATCTGATGCTTGAACAACACCAGTGAAGCCTCATTGCAGTAATTTGAAGCAGAAAACCTAAGCAAAGTCAGATGAAAGCTCAGTGAATATAGAAGGTCTTCTCTAAATAGAGCTCCAGAGGTCACACACCTACATTCCTTACAACTCCTTGTCTATTTACATGGCTTAGATTTGTTTTGTGGTTGTTCTAGGTAGTATATAGGATTTTTTTTCCACTAATCTTTTAAATAATGTGCATAAATAAACCAGCACTGTCTGTTAGGTGCAAAGAATGAAGTGATATTATTTCAGAGTAGGAGAAGGAAAAGAAGTGCTGAACAAAGTTTCAGATGTCTTTATTCATTTTGCAGAAGTGCACTGATTTGATGCCAAAGCAGGCTGATTTTTAGTGCTGTCTCAGTGTCCTCCAGAAGATGGTGCAGTCCGTGGCTGACCATCAAGGTCAACTGTTGCTTTGTATGCATCATATTCCTATTGTGTTGATCAATAAACCTTAAAGTGAAAAACTGGAAAATAATAGCCAGATTTCTGAACTATCCAGCTGTTCCGTGCAAGTATCCTACACATATCCTAGAGAGCTAGGACAGCTGCTGAATAGGTAGTTGGCATGTGACTGACAAACTAAGGCCAAAAAATTGTGAGCTTTGTCTCAGTATTTCACTTTAGATATGGCCATCCTTTATGTGGCTGAGAAGTTTTAATGTTATTGGGTATTTGACTTTTAGCAGTGTGCACTTAATTAAAAATTATTCTACCAAGATCCAGCTCATGGATGTTACGAGTTTGGTAGAGTCCCACTGCATTTGTTGGAATCAAAAGGGCTCAGTACTTTCCATGCTCTTAGCAAAAAAACCAATAAGAACAAAATCACTTGAATTTGTCTATTGAGTCTCCCTATGCATAGACTACTATCAGCTGTCAAAAAAAGTTTTCACTGCATTGCACATACAACTGACTAACCATAAAATGTAATATTAAACATCCAGTCCATATAAATACTCTTAAGACTAAGCTCCTACATTCCAAACTGAACTCTTTACTCTGATTCCTTCCAGCTTTATCTGGGAATTCTTTGCACTGCCAAATGCAGTGATAAAAATATATTTACTTTACAACATTTAACAACTGAAATTAGAACCATATAAAATTTCAGGGTAATATTTTTAGCCAAACCAAGCTCATTTTCCCCCCCTTTATGTAATAAGAAAATTAAACAATAAAGCTAGAATTGAATTACTACTTTGAAAGATGGCCAATGGCACAAAGGAGTTCAGACAGGTTAATAATCTTCTTTCTGAGATATAAGGTTTAAGCAGGGACAGTATATTTTCATAAGATTAGTTCATATCTGTTGGAAATGAAGATTAAATAACTTCTAAATATATTGTGGTGTTTTTTCTTAGTAAGATTAAATCCTCTGTCAGTGTTTGATAATTTCTTATATCAATCTGGTTAAAATAAATAAACAGATGCAGAGATTTCCACAGGGATTTAATTTTTATGTCTATACCTGTAAAAGTTCAGCCCTCCAGGATCTGCTTTACTATATTTATTGGGATAGGAATTTTCTGAGCGGAATAAGCTTTTAGAGCAGTGCATCTGTACAAAACCTCTTTCAAACAGAAATTTTTACATTTTGAGCCGACTAGCAGAATAGTCTTTCCTAATACATTTCTAATTTTTTCCTTATCACAGAATAACTGTGCGGAAGCAAAAGACATGTTGGTAAAGGGCTCAAATTCCTGACTTATACAATGAGCAAATGTTTCCCAGACTAGCTTCCAAGGATATTTACTGTGAAATCACTGGAGTGCAACACAGCATGACTAATATGATGTCCTTTAAAAAGTGTTTACAGGAGCCAAACATTCACTTTGGAGTTTAGAACGATTAATTCTCTTACTAGTGCTAAAGGAATGAGAGTAAAAGTAGTGTAGGAGAGGTTTATTGTGACACCATTCATGAAGGCCAAACCTGAAGGTGCAGAGTTCATCCTGTACTGTTAAATCAAAGGTAAAGCTTGAAAATACAAGCTCTCCTCCCTGCTTTGCCAGTTCCTTTCACTTTCTCCCAGCAAAGGCAGATGTCCTTTCAGCCAAAATTCCCTCAAACAAGATCTGTTGCAGCTAGATTAACAAGATCCAATTTGTGGGAAAAAAACCCACAAACAACAAACAACAAAAAACAAAACAAAACAAAAACAAACAAAAAACAACAACCAAACAACCAAAAAACCCCCAAACAACTCATCTTTTACTGTAACAATTGTACTTGTCAGCTTTGGAAGAAAGTGTTCCCCTTCCCCATACTCTCATGGTTACTCTGCCTAAAGTGTGGAAAATATGCCCTTCAGTTAACTTCCAGAACTCACATGCTGTTTTCTAACAGACTAGTCTGCCTTTCCTTTCCCCCTCAGCAGACCTAGACACTAATTTTAAAGAACTTTTAAAGATTAAAAATGGATAAATTGAAAAGATCACATTTGGAGCAGTTTTCTTCAAGTGACTGAAAAATGTCTTCCCTGGGACTTAGTTACCAGAAATTTGAGTACCCTGGCAGAGGCTGCAGCTGTCATACTCTCAATTATTTTCCATCTTATCTCCCTGGTTTTAACTATGTGGCTGCAGCAAAATCAAGTCTGAGCAATAATAGGATGTGCAATGGGAGCATCCGACTCCTTGTGTCGAGTGTGAGGAGAACCAGAACTCCTGTAACCCTCCCAACAGCCTAGGGCAAGGATAAGAAGGGAGGGAGCTGCTTAGGGAAAATTATGCCCTTCTCCCTGACCCCTCTATTTAGAGCAACTTGAAAAAAAAAAGATTGTTCAGCTTGCTCCTGATTAGGTGAACTCTTGTTAGGGAGAAAAATAATGATACTTGTATGCATAGCAGTTATCAAAGGTTTTCTGTCTACATGTCTCTGAGACAAGGACTGTTAAATACCCATCTATGATGTCCCTATAATTGTTTTTCCTTTGTGAATAAGGCTGTATCACAGTGTTTTTGACTGCTCAGTTAAAATGAGTAAGGTCAGGTTTTTAATTTGAGAAATTATGTCTTTAAATTATATTTTGCTGCTTCTTTTCTGATTTTATGATCTTTATTTTTTTGCAAATTTATCTAACTGTTTTCTTAGTTGAAAATGCTTATATTTGGGATATTCATGTAAGCATTAAACAAAAGTTTGAGGCCTAATTAACTTCCTTATGAGGAAAACAATCTTTCAGACATAAATGAACTTAGTCTTGTGCACAGCCAAAGCTCATTTCCCCCATATAGAAATTCTACAGTTATAAAAAGCTCAGATGTTTTGTCTAGACCTACTTTTTCTTCAGGATTTTTAGGGAAAATAGTATCCTTTAGTTGTGTGAGATACGTCTCCACAGTGCAACACTGAAGAGCTTGATGTGGAAGAGGGTTGTGTTAGTGATACACATCCACAGTGCTCATTAGCCCAGTGACAAATACAGCATACTACTCTGAGAAACATGCATTGATAAAAACACATGCAGCTAAAGATTAAAAATCTCCAAATCCACCTCTGATGTAAATCAGTGCCTGAACTCATTTACCCTGCTGCTAGCCACTTTTTCATCCTTCAGAACATTTTCAATATTCTTCTTGCAATAGGTAATCTAATTAAGATGTATAACATAGCAGCCAGGACCATATCATTGCTCTATGTAAATATATATCCTCATTTCCAGGGGTGCTGAGATCTCATCGTGCTTCTAATAGGATAATTTTTATTTTAATTTATATTAGTCTTATATTATCTCCTATCTCATTGCTTAAGTGCTGCATTCCCTGACACAGCAGTGTGCATATAGTTTGCTGCTGGATCCCTGGAGTATCAAAGCAAACTAAATGTGAGCATTACACTTTTAACAGGATACACTTATCAGTATGAATTTTTAATTAGCCGTAGGAGAAGAACTGAGTTAACTAAGATTTTGGTTATACGTGGGAAAATTTTTTGATGTAAAATAAAATTCCTGTTTCCAGAAATCCTTAAGTTTGTACTTTGCCTCTAATTAACATATGAACCAGTCAGGTTTCGTCAATCAGTTCTGTACAGCAGCCAGTAAATTAGCAAGGGCAAATCTGGTTCAGATGACTCATTTTTGGGAGTTTCATCCAAAGCTGTTATGAGAAAGTCAAAATCATCAGCTGTAATATAGTCAAAGCTGAAGATTTAAACAGTAAGTTGGGAACTAGCCTGGAGGTAAGTAAAGACAAGCGTTCTTGGTAAAAGCAAATTGTTCTGAAATAGCCAGATGAATGTAGAGAGCAAACAAAATGCAGGCTGATAGCTTGGTGCTTGCAGTGGAAAACAAGATGCCATTTTGCATGCATAGGGAGAGGAGGAACACGATGTGTATACAAGCCATTCTGTTCTGGATGGAAGATAATTAGAAACGCACTGGCATGAAGTACCTCATAAAACAGAAACCTTTAAAAAGTTTTTTTTTTTATGTGAGATTTCCAGTCCAGGGCCCAAGATGAGAATTTATTGTGAATCCATCCATCTGGTGCAGAAATGGAGCAAGTGTGTGACAATTCTGCTGCTGAGCAGATTATAGTTTGGCTGACTGACATCATGGTAATGAGAAATTTCTGAAGATCCAATGTGTACTTATATCAACTGGCAAAAAAAAGAAACATCCAAACCCCTTGGCAATGGCACAGACCTGTTAGTCCTTTGGATTCACCCTTCAAATTCAATGTCAAGAATAAAAAAGTGAGCTTGATCTTTCACAGCTGTCTGGCAGCTGAGTTTTTGGTTGAGGCAAAGCATAGTCAAGATAAGTTAGTAAAGCTTAGTATGGTCAGTATTCTCCTGTGGGGAAGACCACAAAGTTTTAGTGGGTTATAGAGATGGTTTATACTTCTAATTTTGCCCATTTAAGCCCCCTAGCATATTAAATTGAAATGCCTTATCAGCAGGTGCATTGCCTAATATTTCTAACGGAAAATGATATAGCCCATTTTCATACCATTCAATACAGTTTATTATAAGAATAATGATGGAATAATGATTCACTGAATACAAAGTGAATTTCCCTAAGCTTGTTCACATTGATTAGATCTGGTGTTAGCAAAAGACCTGAATCTCACACTGGAGAGTTTTCACTGAGGGTACTCTTTAATATTTAACTTCCATTGCTCCAGTCCCATGCAGGTTTAATTTCTGATATTAGGGGTTTTATTTTCCATTTCCTCATTTGCACCACAAATGATGGGCTCAGCTGGTTTGTTTTATCACTGGGGCACACCATGTTAGTAGACACTGAGTTGTCGCTGTCCAGGTGTGAACTCTGTCATGATTATTTCACAATTGCTTTGAAAATACTTTGGCCAAGAACTGAGTCATAGAATCATTGACATCTACCAGCTTTCAGGCAGCCCTTGTAAATCTCCCTACTCCAATGACACCAAGAAACTGTGCAATGACAACATAAGTCTCATATTGAATAACTTCTTCATTTTTGGCCATGCTACTAATTGTGCACCATCAAAAAGCTCCCTTTCTATGCTGAAATACATGCATAATATTATTGAATGAATTAGAAGAAATAAGTATAAATTGGCTCAGAAAAAAAGGTAATGAGAAATCTTTTTTTCTTGTCTAATCTTTTCACTGTGTGTCAAAGAGATTTTCTTAACATAGATTAACCTGGTGTAAATGGTTAGCCATTAGTCAGCAAGACTAGACAGTGGAAAATATTTCAGATTTTAATATCAGAAAAAAATATTTCAATTATTCAGAGCTAGGCTTTTTCAAATACAGGAAGCAAGTGCCCATTTTTAGCCCTGGCTTGATCATTCATGCTGGGGAAATTGGAAAACAAATCCATAGCCATATCCCGACCTCACTTTCAAAGATTTACCTGGATGGCTCCAGGACTGTGGAGGTGACATATTGTGACTCTGCTGAGGCATTAATACAGGTTTACACACTTCTCCACCACAGCTATTAAAATTGAAATTTGTCCCATATTTAAGCAAATATGGATCCACTTAGCAGCTAAAAGCTACAGGACACTGAAAAATAAGGATACAGAAATATGACCTTATTCTTACTTGATGATGTGAAAATCCATTCTTATAGTCTCTTCTGCTGTATTATTTATTTTTCATGTTTCTTTATTGCTAAAAAATCTAAAATAATTGTTAATAATAATTATTATTGTTATTATTATTGTTAAAAAAAATTAAATGGTGTCAAAGGGTAACAACCAGTGGTTTTAGCTAGCAAATCACTCCATACATAAACATGTGTATTAGACTGACAATTTGATAGAGTAAACCTGTCCACATCAATAATGTAATACATATATTTGTGGCTATCAAAATGACACACTGTGTGTCTTTTTAATGACACACTAAAAAGAGATTTGTTTGAAAGGAAGAGAGAAATCCAAACTCTCAGAAGAAGCAGTTATATGAAAATTTGTATTGTAAATGCTTAATAAGCCATTTTGAGCTCACAGGAATCCCATTGCACTACTCTGAGTCATAAACACTCAGCAAACACAGGATATGATATAGAGCTTTATCTCATCAAGTGGCTTCCAGTATGTGTCTGGAATTTTTTTTCTGTTCAATCACTATATGTGTTTTTAATAGTGAACAGCCTATATTTTAAAGGTAAGGAACACAAAAGCTATGTTTTACTGCAATGAGCAGTTAGGAATTCCAAACAATTTGGCTCATCAATCAAAACATTCACATTTTCAAAACAGAAAAGAAAGACCCATGTCTAGCTAAATATTAGTCTTTTCACCTGGGGCTCATTAGTGCTGCAATTATTTCTCTCTCCTGTTTCTAACTAATGCACTGCTGGGAGTCCAAGCCAGGTGCTCCTTTCAGGGCTGTCTGCTCCCAGCAACTCTATCTGAGAATGCCATGTCTACTGACACCAGGCTAATGTAACCTTTGGCTCTGCCCCATTAAATTAGAGCACCCTCCAACTCCACATTAGCAAATGTAATAATTAACAAGTAGCAAGTCATCAATCCCTGAGTGCCTCAGTTACATTTGGGGGAGGGGCTTATGCATTTTGCTTTGTTTTGTTTTGTGTTGTTTTGTTTTGTGGGAGCTGGTCACCACAACAGGTTATGGATTTCTAAAAGGCATGCTAGAAAATGTAATAATTACTTCTTCCATTCCCCTCTCCCCGCCGGT
>JAWWEV010000083.1:119133264-119151447 GCA_035583235.1 Hafferia zeledoni
TAAATTTTATATATATATATATATATATATATATATATATATATATATATATAAAATACATATAGCTATATGATCCAATCCAAATATAAAATCTGGTAGAGCCAATGTAAGAAATACTGATAATAATTTATAAATGAAAATTGATCATGGAATAATAGGTTTAATAGTAGAAATGACCATGAGTTTTGTGTCTGAGTGTAGATTTAAATCCAGCTGTGTCCCTTAATGGGGCAGAAAATTTCCTTACAGGATAACTATCAAAATCGTCTGAGTGCCAAAATCTTTTCAACTTGGAGCAGTTCAGATTCAGATCTGAATTCCACCATTACACCAGAGCTCCTCATTTGGCTTAAGTTTTGATTTCCTTTGCTTTTGTGGATTTAAATTAAATCACATGCCTCCTGTTCCTTCATGAAGGTGAATGTATTAATGTGTTTTGATACCTGCTAATCTGACTAGGAAAAAGGAATTGCATGAGAAACAATTCTAAAAGGGTTGCTCCATATTCAATTGTTAATTTCATCATGGTGTTGCTCATCTTGTATTCACTTTGCATATTAGACCTCAGTCATAACATACAACACCTGTTATGCAAAGATCCTGCAAGTGATTTATGGAACTCAGCATGTATTTTATTTAAGGGTATAATGACAGCAGGGACAGATTTCATGCCTGTATGTGACCCTCTTTTCTATCGCCTACTTCCTGCCTCACAATAAATGACTTGCAATTCCAAATGTTTCTGTGCTTTTACAAAGTATTTGTAGCATTTATGTGCAGGCAAGCGAAATGCCTGGGTACATTTTAGAATTGACAATTTTAAATTTTCAAAATTTCATCTCAGGTGTCTGTCATAAAAGCTGCAACAAAACTTATATTGAAGATTGTCCTAACAAAACATGCATGAATGAGCAAACTAAAAAGATACTTAGAAAAATTGATGGTGTTTGATGCATCAAAAATAACAACTGCAAACCGTTAACATGTTTAGACAGAAATTTTCCTGTGCAGCAGAGCTGAAAATGGGCATTAACATTCAGAAACATAACAAAATCTAGTACATTTGAACTCCTGCCACACCAAGGTTATTAAAATTTAATATGTAAAGAAAGTACTGAAAAGGACTGAAATTACATGGCTGTGCATGGCCAGAGGCTTTATCATGTGCTGAGCAGAACTAGCACTAGTCCCTTTCAATCAGTGGGACTAATTGACCAAGTAAAGTGATCCCTAAGATGGATACCGGTATCTGCAGACAACAAAAAGTCAAACACAGGGAGATTAGAGGTCCCTGGAATCTGTGGAAAGATGCTGACTAGCTGTTACATCTTTTTCACTTGGTTAGAGAATGGTGCTAACAGTGCCAAGTTCGTGGGTTCAATCCCCGTACAGGCCATTCACTCAAGAGTTGGACTCAATAATCCTTATAAACTCAGAATATTCTGTCATTCTGTGTGATTCTGTGATCTTTCCAGAGAAGTTCTGAAGGACACAAAGTAGGTGAGCCCTTCAGGGAAGGTTTAGGTTAGACATTAGAAAGAAATTCTTTACAGAAAGAGTGATAGGGTATTCGAATGGGCTGCCCAGGGAGATCATCAAGTCACTGTCCCTGGAGGTATTTAAGAAGAGATTGAATGTGGCACTTAGTGCCATGTTCTAGTAGGCAGGGTGGTGTTAGGGCAAAGGTTGGACTCGATGATCTCAAAGGCCTTTTCCAAGCTAATTGATTCTATGATTCTATGATTCTATGAACTTGGTTGCCTCTTAGTCTGGAGTCGCAAGACACAGAAGCCTCCCTGCTAAAGGCACTGCTGAAACTGTACATAACTCGTTCTCTATAAGGAATATAACTAGTGAGGTAGGAAAGGCCCCTTTGCTGCAAATATGGTGCTGCACAGGAATAGGAGGCTGAGCTGTATCCCTTGAGTCTGCCCAACCTGGAGTCCATCCCAGCTGCTCCTGCTCCAGCATCATGAAGACAGCATCAAGCAGAGTAATAAGTGCGCAGTCCCTCTTGTAAATGTCAGATACTGCCCACTGTAGAGACAGATAAGATTTGCAGTGATAGCCAGTTGCAAGTGTGCTCATGCAACCCATGGTAATAGCTGTGATGACTCAATATGGGCCTGAAACATTCCTCAACAACTCCAGGAGCAAGACAAAATTAGACTGGCAAATTAGTAGCACCAGGCATGAGAAATACCAATCTTTACTCATTACTTTACATTACTAGAAAATAGATATAGCTCTCAATATACAGAGTCAAAGTGAAAGAAGATAATATTGCAAGATAATAGAAGGAGAAGATAATGTAAAAAATGAAGTAACACTGAAATGTGTCAACCATCTCCATGCTTACACCATAGTAACTGAAACAATAGCTGACAGTGACAGTAAAGCATCACCCAAAAGCAGAGGAAACAACACTTCTGTGCTCTTGCCAGCAGTTCATGGCTGAGATGCATGTGTTCTGGGGTAGCTCTGCAAAACCTGTGCCTGTTTTATTCACTCACTGCACAGGTATGGCTTGGAGCAGTGAAAGAATAGTGTAAGAAAGGGAATACTAACCAGAACAGAAATGAAGCTGGGCTTGACAGCTGTGAGGAAAGTGCAGCACTGGCAAGATTAATAAGGTGCTTTCTGGAAGAAGATTTTTTGAGTATTTTCCAGGAATTCATGACACTCAAAGAAGTGAATAAATAATATGAGAGCAAGTAAAAGAGCAATACTCTTACTTCTTTTTGTACTTTCAAAGTGTTGAGTATTCTCTCTGCTCTTTGATGGTAGAAACTAGAGGGCAGTCCACTTGAAGAATGCTATTGGAAATTCATATAAAAGAGAAATCCCCCCCCAAGCTATAGGTATAACCAAAATATATGTGTAATAGGATATGGATTGTTGTGCAAATCATTCTGTTCATCTTGGCTAAATTCATCCTGCAACTATCAACTGAATAACACCCTGTAAGGGGGGAAAGTAGCAGGGTGGGGGAATGGCTTGCTACTGGAGTAAATTTGCGCAGCAATTTCTGTGAGGTGGAACAAAGACCTTAGGAGAATGAAGATTTTTCTCTTTAAAAGCACATGTGCAGGCAGGGTAAATATGATTTAAATGAAGTATTGGATGTAAACTCTGTATGGGTAGACTAGATTAGCTTTCAGAAATCTTATTTGCATTTGTGGAATTGTAGAACCATTTAGAGTGAAAAAGACCTTTAAGGTCATTCAACCTATCCACATGTAAGGAATATTTTGAGTTATTAATAAAATTGCTGTTTTCCCATAAACTGCTTATCTTGGACATCTGTGTTTTACTCTTCATTCCCAGAAGTATATCTAGAAATAAACTGTAGGACTTGAAGTGCTGATTCAGTCATGCTATGGGGTCATAATTTTCACAGGATGGATACAAGGTTCCTAAAAGCATTGCCCATGGTGGGAAATAGTACCCCACCTGAAGTAAATTGCTGCTCAGGATGGGTAAACAAGTACAGTTTGCTTGGAGCCAGTAGAGTATGGCATGGTGGCAGAAAGTAAGCATGGGAAGACTGATAACCCTCTCCAGGTGGCAGAGAGAGAATTGCAGTAGCTGCCAGGTAGCACCACAAATGTGTCCCACATGGTCAGTGTCCTACTGCTGCAAGGCTAGCTGTTTCTGGGGATTCATTCCTTCCAGTCATCACCTCCCTGGTTGGCATGCAAATGCCAGAAGCACCCTATCTGGATGGCAATATATCCAGGAATGCTGTTAGAGTACATTAGCTCGTTAGACCTAAGGATTCACAGATACTTCACTTTCAAGCAGTCTCCACATTGCAATGCTGAGAAGCAGTCTGTAGATTTTGTACAAATTACAACTTATCTCTATCAATAATCATATATATTTGTATTTAACTCAGAGTTCCTGCTATTGATGTATTAGGCAAAGGAAGAAATGGGACAGCAGGCTTCCCTCAGATGGCATAAGTCAACATTTTTCAATGCAATCATTATTTGTCTTATACATACCATATCCATCAAGTTTGCAAAACTGCTGATATATTTTGTAAAGTCTCAGAATATAAATCTCTTAAAAATAAGGGATTTCAAAATATCTGGAGAGAGCTTGGACCAAAGGTCTCAGCTCAGTTGATTTCTACGCTTTTTTTTTTTCCTTCTAAATGACTTAGTTATTTTTGAGCTTCACAAACAAATTTTAAGATCCATTTAAATTATGCTGAGCATGAAGAACTGATCTTGAGAAGCTATAGCTGCATCAGTTAAAAAATTTACATTGGTGTGAGAAATAGACCTGGCCAATCAAAGCAAATTTCCTCCATGACATACAAAGTTTAGAAGTTTTTTATGCTTTTTATCAGAATCTGGTCAAAATTGAATTTATGTTATAATTATGGCTACTGTAATATTTCACAGAGTCTAAAATTCTAAAATAACAGAAACATGAGACAAAACCAAATTGCTAAAGAGATTTTTTTAATTATTTGCAAATTCTTTCATCTTTTTGATTTTTAAGTTAACACAAACAAGCACTGTTCCTCTTTGCTCTTTTTTATGCATATAGATTTTTCTTTCAATGAAGTAAGGTAATGTTTCTGGTTTTAGCTAAGTAGTGAATTAATAAGATTTAATTTGTCCTTATTAAATATTAGCAAGATCTTGAAATGAGTTGTGCTAATTATTCAAAAACTTCTTGTGAGCTCAGACAAGCCAGCCCAAACTGACCTTGAAAGTATATGAAGCAACAGAAGTTAAAAACAAGAATTTCTTGGCCAAAGAAAACATCTTTGTTCTTTTAATAGGCATGGAGAAAAAGACTACTTAGTGCAAAGAGCTCCATACAGCTGAGCTCTTTTACAATTTTAGATGGAGCCATGAAAAATAATTTTCCAAAATATTCAGGCTCTCCCTAAACTCAGTGATAAAATTTCCTTTTCTTTCTAAAAACAAAAGACCTACCAGAGCAGGGCAGCTCTGAAAGTCCCATCTCAATTGTGCTGTTGCTGTTACAAGTGTTTTTCATGCCAGGAAGGGACTCCATGCAGTTTAGTATTGTCATTCTGTATGTTGTTATAATAGGAAGAATATCTCCCTTTTCCACTCACCTCATATGATATCATGCAAAAGAAGTAGACCAGCATTCCAGATACAAATTCAGCCTTGTTTTCTGTATGAGCATAAAGCAAAACACCAGCAAAGCCCTGCTTAAACTTAAGGGAAAGTTGAGCTGGGCAGAGCACTGGTGTGTAGCTTGAGCACTTTCTGTTCTCAAATTCTCCTTTAGAGTCCATGAATATCAGCCTCAAAGGAAGTATATTTACAAGATAGTCAGAAATACTGCTAAAAGATAACATCCAAGTTAAAAAAAATATTCTGTGTTGTTAACTGTTTTACTTTAAGCAGATTGTAGAATGCAGTCAAGAGTCTCCAAACATTCAGATTTGGTTAAAATTGATCCAAAACATAATAAAAATCACTTCAATAATATTATTATTTTGTTATCAAAGTTTCAAGGTAGGAAAGACCAGCATTTCCTTTATGCTCTGTCAATGGCCTTGTCCAAGGACATTTACACAGCTGTTCTGATGCAATAACCCATTCTTGATAAATTCTCAGGTTAGTTCAGAGAATACTCAGCAGTTCATCTCATTTGGTCCTTTTAAGAGTTGTTTTATAGGCACTTGGGAAGGTCCTCTTGCACCCCAATGCCTGTAATGAGGCAGTTTAACCCTTTATGCCAAGCTTCCAGCTTCCATGACCTTTGAAAGGTCAGCGGGAAGCAGTTTGACACTGTTCAAGACAAAGAGCAACACTGCCTCATGCCATACATTTGCTTTGAAGTGGGGTTCAGACCTCTCACCAGGCAGAAGTGAGCAAAGTGATGATTCAGAAAATTTATACACTGTGCAAGAAGGATAAAGATCTAATGAGATTCATTGTGTCCGACTGATTGACGTGGCTCAGCATCCAGAAGAGCTGTTATTATAGAATGGTTTGAGTTGGAAGGGACCATCTAAGGACATCTTCCACCAGACCAGATTGCTCAAAATCCCATTCAACTTGATCTTAACACTCCCAGGGAGTGTTATGTTTCTGGGCTTGGTTTTTGTCTTGGACCATGTGGAGGACCATGCGGATGTGAAGTTGTAAATGAGAGTACAACCTTCACAATGCACAAGTCCTCATCCTTCCTTATCATGTGATGAAAAGAGTGAGGGATCCCAGCTAGGGAGTCATCATTCCCTTTCAGACACACTGGATGAGACAATGCCTAACCAGGGAACAAATGGGCAAGAGCAGGAAAGAAACTGTATCTACCTGTCCCAGATTTCACACACTCAGGGAAACTGTCTATCCCCTTTTAATCTGTCTGTATTTTCTTAGAGGCACCACACACCTTTCTTACTCAGAACTACTTATGGCCAAGATCAAACTTTTATTTTGCAAACCACTGCAAGTCATTCCAGGGCAAAATCAATCTTTGAAAAAAGGCATTCACTTTAAAATAACATTTTTTTGTTCTTAAGAAATGAGCCACTTTCTTTGAAACTTGAAAAAGGTGCATTTTCCAATTGAGACTCTATGATAAATATTTAATTTGTGAAGGTTTTTTCTTTTTATTTGTCTTTTTGAAGGAAGCCACTGGAGACTCCAGACATTGAATGAGCTATTCTGTACTTTCACGTAGGTCCATGCTCTTCATATTTTTTCCACTTTCACTGTCCCAACATCTAAAAAACAAACAAAAAAATATTTGCAATGGATGAGTAGAATAGATTTCTGAACAATATGTTTGTCTTTTTTTAAGTCCTGTTTTTATATAGAAATTGACTGACTAGGCTTGAAAGTACTGCCTGCTTAAAAGTTATTTACTGTAATGAAAACTGTCATGTTAGTTTCCTCAGAATTAGTTTAGAATATTTATCCCCAGCGAATCCAGGACCCTAAATTTAAGGATAAACTCAGGCTGTTTGTTTTCCTCAGGAATCTGCTCCACAGTTATGACAGCAACTGTATACTAAAATGGCAGCAGTGTCACAAGTTTATTCACATGCCACACTTTGTCTGCAACTGCAACACAGCAGCAATGTTGGACATAGCCCAGTGTATTGTTATAGTCAGGGTAAGGCAGTACTATGCTCATGATAAAGCTGTAGGTGAAAAACCAAACTTCTAATTTAGTTATGACACAAATACTCATTAAATAATTGATTTGAATGACTGAACGTTTTAAAGCAATCTATTCAGTTTCAATGTTTTTTCTCAAAAAATACTTCAAAGATGCTGTACCGGCAGTGGCATTAATCTGTCATTTCCAACTCTACAACAATTAAAAATCTTTTGCTGCAATTTTTAGCTCAGTGTTCTTTTTCACTTCTGGTGTGGATTAAAGCCTGCAGTCACAATTCTGGTAGTTTGAAGACATTTGATCCTACAGTATTTATCCATTATTTGCTTTGTTTACCCAAGGGAAAATAAAGTGCCATGCCTCAGAACAGTGAGATCCACAATACACTGTGATCTTTGACAGATGTTAGTATTTAGGAAAAAAAAAAAAAGGAAACCTGCATCACTTGGGAAGCCAGTTTTGAAAACTGCCTGCCCTTGCAGGTGCACATCTAATTATTTGTCATGAGAACAATACAAAGACAAGAATACTTCTTATGAAGTGATGATTCAATGTTATTTTAGTTAACAAAATATCTTTTTCCATATGGAAAACTCAACTTCTGAAACACAGGAAGTTTCACCTGAACATGAGGAAGAAGTTTACCATAAGGGAGACTGAGCAATGGAACAGGTAGTCCAGAGAGGTTGTGGAGTCTTCTTCTCTGGAGATATACGAAAGGCATCTGGACATAATCCTGAGTAATATGCTCTAGGGACCCTGCAGGAAGGTTGGACTAGATGACTTTCAGTGTTCCCATCCAATCTTACCCATTCTGTGATACTGTGATTCTGTGATTTTGTCTTTCACTGTCCTCATTCTAATCTTCCTTGATTTTGTCTTTCATTGTCCCCATTCTAATCCACCATGAGTTACCTCATGGGGATAAGCAGTTTGCTTGCTTTACAGAATGCACTTTTTAAAAAAGAAACCACAGAGAATTTCTTGCCTCTCAGAGTTAGAAAAAGCAGGTTTCTTTAGCTAGGAGTAGGACATAAGTACACTGACACTCAGGTTCTCTATAGGAGTTATCATGCTTGTCTTAAAGATTGCTAGGAAATAAGAATGGCTTGTTTTATTAGGGGTAGGTCTTAAAAATATACACAATAAATTTCTGATATATCTTTAATCCTTATTCATGTACAAGAGTATATCTAACATAATGTTGCAACTAAGTAATATTTCCTTTATGCAATACTTTGTAGGCAGTAGGGATGGGTTTTATAGCATTGGTGTTTAATCTCAATACAAAACTGAAGAGATAGTAGACAGCAACCTGAAGCCCCTCAGTATTACATCTAGCACACCCTTCTGTCAGAGGAATAAATTAAAGTCTCATTTTGCTAACTTCAGTAGACAGTGGGTTGCCATTGAATATCTGAGCTCCTCAACACTCTACAGGTTAAAAGCCCAGGGGAATCTAAATCTAAGTCACCCTAGGGGAGATTGGCAGCATCTGTGGCAACAACTTTTAAACTGATTCGTGGAATAATATAAAACATACACCCCAGAAGGTTGTTCTCATATAATTGGTTAGGTGGCAACAACTTTTAACTTGATTCGTGGAATAATATAAAACATACACCCCAGAAGGCTGTTCTCATATACTTGGTTAGGTGGCAACATGATATATTAATGCCCCGAATCATTACAGCATAGGAGCAGAATAAGCATAAAGGACGTATTAAAATATAAAGCCTTGATATACTCCTATTTAACATGGTATTAACATGGTATTAAGTTATGTGATCAAAACTCTATTAAAAAAATTGAGGTGATTTACACCAGTATTGAGGAAAAGGTCCCTGGAAATGTTGTTAGGAAACATTTGTTTCCAAAAAAGCAGGGAAGGGTAGAGGGCCAAAACTCCCACTCTTGCTTACACTGAATATATGTGAACAGTATCTGTGAATTTGAGACAGGACTTGAGCAAATGTTAATATTAATGGGGCAAGAAATATTTTTGAGGGGGTTTTGCTGACATTTTAAAATTATGTAGCTACTTATAGGAAAGCCTATGAATAAGTCTACAGAGTAAGAAACTCCATGAGAAAATGAGGTCAGGGCTTAACAAGTAGCTTTCATCAAAAACATACCAGGAATGGTAAGCCCATCTTTTAAGAATGATATATAAGACTTGAGCTACGGACAGAACCCTCACCCCCACCCCCCCACCCCCTTTTCATTTTTTAAGGGGAAAATATAATCTGAGTAATTGGAGTCCAAGTCTGTAGTTGAAATAAATTGATATAGCTCCCCTGGAATCATTAGAATTATGCTAGCTGAAAGCCAACAGCTTGGTATGGACAAAACCATGTGTAACAGGAAAACCAAGATGGCAAAAAGCCTGGTTGTTTATATGCATACTTAAAATTCTCAGTATTGGCCCACTAGCAGGAATCAGCAGCTACTTCGACAAAAAGACAGCTTTGCTCCCAGGTACACAACTCAGGCTGGGCTTAGTCAGTTAAGCAGACACTTGAAGGCATTTCTTCTGTACAAAGTATTGTAATTGCTTTCACATATGGCAAATACAATTATGTATCTCACCGCTAGGGTGGATTATAAATGAACAATGACTTGTATTTCAATAGACAGCAGCTGCATTTCTGTAAGGAATGTTACAAGAACTTGTGGCTAAAGCCAGAAAAAAACCCCAACAAAGCAGTCAGGTAAAGGGCAAAAAGTGAGTTCCTGATCCTGAGAAAAGAAAGAGCTGGACTTAAATCAGCTGCTCAGCTTGCTGTACCCAGCCCTATTCAAATATGCAAGAAGGATTGATTTAAGAGAGTATGCAAAACTTCCCTCCCTCAGTAAGGGTACAGTTACTATTGAAACATGTGTGCCTTGTTTTAAACAATCTCCATGAAAGAAGGGCACAAAATGCTCATTTGGGCTAAAATTATTTCACAGATTATGCAATTTACTGTGTCTTATTTATAAAAGTGGCTACCATCACAGATGTGAACTGTACAAATGGACAGAACTGATTGATTACTCCATAGATAAACTCATTTCACACATAATCAAGAAAAATTAACATTTGAAATATGGGAATAAGTACAGAATCAATTCAGTTTCCAGCATAATAATAAAGTTGTTCGAGATACATAAGAAACACAATTAGGAAAGTGTCCCAAGTAAAAAGGAAAGGTTTGTTATGAACACATTAGTTTCTCCTCAGCTTTTTGTTTTCCTTCTACTATTGAACAGGGCATCCTACATTAGTGGTATATTATTGCTAAATATCAGCTAATGAAGTCCAAAACAGTATGTGAGCACAGAAAGAGAATAATATGCTCCTCTCTGTCTTCACAATAATATGCAAAGAATAATATAGTTGTCTGTGGCATAAATGCCAGCAACAAGAGCCAGTCAGACTTGCATACGTGATGTCTGGTTTGGAGCAAAACCTAAGCTTTAATCTATGTTAGAAAGAAGGTACATTTCTTTTTAAATATTTTGCCCAATTTAAAAATAACATTTTATACATAAAATCCTGACTCCATTGAAGTCAAGGGAGTTTAGCCATTATCCTTCAACTTCCATGAATTAAGGTTTTCGACAGCAGTCCTGATAGACCTTGCTGACATATAATGAACATTTCCATGGCAGTAGTGCTGAGATGTGCCAGCACAAGTCAGAGACAGTGTGTGTTCTATTTGCTTTGAGAGACCATCCTAGTCTTGGAGATCTATCATTTCCTCCTGGTATCATCTCCCTGGGCAAAGGAGACTGAGGTCATAGCAGCAACAGAGGCAGCAGAGGGATTTGCTGAAGGTCATGCAATACAGCCAAGTATCCTCTATTCCGTTTTGGTGTCATAGCTATTGAGTTGTTTTGCCCTACATTTGAGTTTGTCCACAAAACATACCCATTAAGATATTCCCATAAGTAGATATTGTCTGACAAAGAGCTAATAAGTAATGGCGAGCTACAGAATTTTTCTTGTGCATTTAATTTTCTCTGTGATGTACTAGGGGACTAGTTTCATTTGTAGTTGTGGGGTGGAAAGAGAAAACAAAACAGAACAAAAGTAAACTCCTAAAATTTAATATCTCCCCAAGGCTCCCACTGGCTGTGCTGCAAGTTAAAGTCACCTGACTTGGTGTGCTAAAACAACATTTGTAATTTTTGTTGTTTGAAAATTCCATGAGCAGTGAAAGTAATTTCCTGTCCTTATAGGTGATATTTCTAAAATGATTATTTGCCTGGGTTCCCACTCTTAAACCCGCACATGCAAACTCCACAGTGAGTGGGTCTGATATTACAACTGAAGGGTGGGATGTTCACCACCAAACTGAGGGAAGCAGGGAAGGTCTCTCACTGTGCTGCTTCTCAAGTTCCATCCAACCTCTTTAATCACAGCATCAGGGCCTCCAGCAGAAAATAAATTTAACTACTCTTTTATGTAAGATTTATTGCATTAAAAAAACCCCAAACCAAACCAAACAAAACACATTCCCTGAAATGACATCAGAAGTGCTTTTTGCCTCAGCTCAGTTCTGTTCATCTTTTCCCCTCACTCTTCTCTGAGAGGTACATTATCTTCAAATGTATTATGGGATAAGCATCACTCAATAACCTGCCTTATTCTCCTAGAAATCCCCTCTTCTGAACTGTAATCAATCACATCACCACTTCAGCTGTTCAGCCAGATTGACATGTGGATCTCAGGGAGGTGAGCTGATACACCTTAGACCTTGCCCTGGCTGCAGCCCATGAGGTGCATTGCCATGGGCCCCAGCAGGCTCCATAAAATCGTTTCTGCCCAAGATTGTGTTCTCTGCCCCCACCAGCCATTATTTACATGTGCAACGCTTTTTCAAACCCAAAGATCCTGTTTGGATAAACCTCAGAATAGCTTTGAAAATGTAACCTCACCTTGTCCTGCAGAAGGAAAATGGGTCAAGATAAGAAAAAAAAAATCTTACAAGTAGAATACATTTCTGTTAGCCTGCCAAATACAAGCAGAGGAGCCCAGCAACTCCTGGACAGTGACAAGATCAGTGAGGAATCGTACTGGTGGTGTACAGTACTGTGATTTCTTTGAAGCATAGCCTAGCCCTGTGAATGCTAAGTTAGAGCAGATGAGAAGTCTCCTAAACTCTACCTATCTGTCATGTTGAAGAGACCATTAATGTTCCTAGCAAGATCACTGCTTTTAACACACTAGTTAAAAACTCAACTAAAAATGACAGCCATTTAAAAAAAATATAATGTGAGAAGTGACCTGGTATAAGTGTTCCTGAAGGATAAGTAGCTTGTGAAGGTAAGTAAAAATACTCTAAAACCTTGGCTCATGCACAAGGAGGAGACTCACAGGGAAGGAGGAGGCTGCTTAGTATTCATATGCATAGGACAATCCCAGGGGCAAAATATTGACAAGATCACAACTCTCAGTCTTGCAACCCCATGGGCGAGTTTTCACTTTTGTTCTGTGTGGTAGATATTTGTCTCAAAGTGCTTTGGGAGATCACCTGAAAGTTGTACATTTTAAGGAGTTTATCTGATGCTATATCCAGAGCAAAATTAGAGTTTGCTTATTGTCTCTGTGGTTGTGAAAGTCAAAAACTTCTTCAGGACAATGGAAGGAAGAATATCTTAATTATCTGTTTGCAATTAGTGCTTTAAGCATAGATCTGCTTAGTTCCCCATTATGAGCAAGGTGGTGTTCTTTGAAGAAGATGATTGCAGAAACATCCATGCTGGAAACTGTTCTACACCATCCTCTCAAACTTTTATGCAGCAGTGTTTGCATATTGTTTGCTGGACTGTTATGAATCCTAATGTTAGCCTTATGAGAAAAAAAAAGTGCCTTGACTTAAGTGATTCCTGTGTGTGGTCTGAAGTTTGTTATCACAAAGTCGATCAGTCACACCTTCATACACCTCCTCTGTAAGTCTCTGGGGTATGGAGAGAATTATTTTTATACAAAACAACTGTATTTCCCCATGCCTCCAATAAACACAAACTGTGTTTCATATTTTCATCACAGGCATAGGCAAACCACCATTCCCAGCAGCCCTGTGCAAATCATAGGTTGTGTGTGATGGAAGCTTTGTAATTTACTGGCTTTTGTGAAACCAAGATGTACATACCTACAAGTTTTTACATACCTTATTTTCTTCATTTTTCAGCTAAGCCCTTTGCTCAAACATTAAAATTGTTATCCACTGTATGATGAGTAATGGCTGTGAAACTTGGCTCTTCTGCAGTGAAAAGTGGTTTTGGGGAGAGGGTCTGTGAGAACTATCTGAGGGAAATACTGCACATAAAAGAATCAAAAAATCCCAGAAAATATTTTCAAGGCAACCTGCAGATATTCTCGAGGGTCTCTTACAAATGACTAAGGAGGTGCTGCCTTCACTGAATTTGTAAAGCACTTTCAACTTCAATCTCTGTCTCCAGCACAAGGTGAAAAGTCCTGTGATGTTTGCTACTACCCACATCTAATTTGAACAATTTAGCAAGGCCTCCAGTTCATTGTTTAAAAATCATACATCTTAAAACTGCACAGCTGTTCACCTCTGATTGCCAGCTAGATAACAGCTATAAAATGCAAGCCATAAGACAAATATTTCTGCAGATTTGCTAAGTTATAGCCATCCAAAAATATTCCCTCTGCTGCCAATATGCAAACACCCTTTCTACTGTTAGATTTTATGACTGCCAAGGATGGAAGTTGTAAAGAATGTGATACTATTGTGCTATACCATAAACTACTATTTCACTAGATTCCCAGATTTCTTTGGGGAAATCTAGCACAAAAAAAGCTATTTACATGGAAAAAACTGAATTTATTAGGAATACCTTTCTTCTCAGATACAGTCAAATACATTACCATAAATATGTTTTACAAATATGGTGCTCTCAGTACAGACCACCCCTCTTAATGACCGTGGATAGAAACCTGGGCATTGCCTGTACAATACTGCTTCTCCAGTTCTAACAGTTCTGCATTAATATGGTGTGAAAAACCTATATATAGAATGTGTTTGTTAAAATCAGATTATACTAATTCTATATGAAGTGCTTTAATGAAAAATGTTTAATGGCTGAAATACTATAAGACTGCAGTTAGAGTGCAGGTGCAAAAATGATATTCTACACTCCCTAGAGAGCAAACTTGTACATACTGTGAAATATCAATTAAAGTTTATAGCTGCCTGTACCAGTTAAATATCTTTTTCATGGGAAATTTTCATCTTCTCTTATGAAGCACTCACTTGGGTTAAAATGTGTACTGAATTATGTGGGCATTTTGAGTTATTAAGGAATAGATTTGTTTTACAAGCAAGCTTTAAGCATTCTTTGCAGTTTTTATGAGGTCATCTACATGACTTTTAAATGGTGCTCTTGGCCAACCTCAATTCTCAGACCAGTTCATTAATTCACACAGCTGTCTTTAAAAACTACAAGAATAATATATACTGGAGTCTAGAAGAAAGAGGTGGATTTCAAGGCTGTATTTCAATCAAGGGTCCTGTTGACATCATAAACTATGAGAGGACAGCCTAAGCCGTTTCATGAACAACAGTAAGTTTGCAATTGAAATATAGCTTGTTCAACTGATTTCTTTTAGAATATATGAAGAAAGGATGCAAAATTCACTTTCAAGTGAGCACACCTTGCTGAAAGTGTCAGCTGGGATATACACAATGTTCAGTGTTGGCAGAGGTTGTCCCAGTAAAATTTTATATTCTATGGTATATGCTATGGTAGTCAGCTTGCTCACATGTTTCTGGATCTGAATGGGGAAGACCTGGATTTAATTTCTGATTCTGTCACGCTTCCTGGGTGGTTTTGGACAGGTGTCGGACTTTCTTGTTCTTCTATTCCATATTTATATATTTTTGAACAGTATATATTTTTTAATTTCTCAGCTATCTTTTTCTCTCTTGTTAGCTAAAAAGTTTTTGTGCCGGGGTCTATCTGCCAACTGATGTTTACACCACAGTTAATTTAAACTATTGAGACCTCAAGATACTCTTGAAGAGCAAATAAAATCTGAAGTATACTGACACAGGAGAAACCTTGTGGGAGGATCTTTAAAAGGATGCAACTTGAGCTGAAAAGTTTGTATCAAAACTTTCTAAGCAGATCATGTGCTCCCTATTTTTAATATGCCCCTCAGTAGTCTGATAGACAGCAAAAGTCAAAATCTAAGAAATACTTTCAGCTAGGAGGTATGTTATGGAAAAGGGGCAATCCTCATGGGGTTTTATTCAGAATGCTGTGGTTAAGACAATGAAGATCCAACCCAAGGTTTTTACTCTTCACTTTGACTGGCAGAGGAAAATGGCACAGTTAGTACAGAGCTAGTAGTTGTAATACATTTATTTGTTGGTTTGTGTTTTTTTTTTTAAGATATCTGAATTAAGTCCAATAAAGTTGTTTAGAGATATATTTGAGTAGAATCTCCTGCAGCTAGTTCATGGATAATGTTTATATAGTCACTAAATCCTGTTTTCTGAATGTGCTTGAAATGAAAGCAGTCATCCTGCAGTGTTGGTGCCAGGCTTAAGCCCCTTCTTTGACTTTGGGATCAAACTATATTGAGAGCTCTTAGCAACTAGAGCCCTTTCGTAGCCTGCATGGGCAAGGTGGATGATTTGAGACACCCTTCAGCTTAGAAAACCTGCTGTCACCTCTAATTCTAGTTGCCAGTCTCTGCAGACAGCTCAAGGCCAGCAAGCCCCCACTGTCAGTATGCTGCAGAATCGGTGAGCTCTCTGAAGGTCTGCTCAGGGAAACAGAGGTAGATTAGCATCAACAGGACTGATGCTGGCATATCCATTTGCCAAGTAAATATTTGGATTTCATTCTTAAAGTTCCTCTCTTTAGAGCCTTTAAGAGAAGCATTTTGTAAAAATTACAGTTTTTGCTATAGCAGATCTTCCTATAGTCATAATTCAGTATAAAAACACAACTGTCAAACAAATTTTCTTCAAACTACAATATTTGAGGTCCAGCAAGGATTTAGTTACATTTACATCTAAGTGATCTACTGTTGTTAAGAGAACCCTTTCAATGAAACTCCAGATCAGCAGACAGGCCTGGTGGAATATATCCTGGAACATCTCAGGTCAGCTAGAGTACTGAACTGTACAGAGAAAGCAAATCCCATCCAGACTGTTGCATGATTTGCGTCAGGAACAGTCAAGATCAACATCTTACTGAGTCTCAGTTATTGGATGGGGCACAAAAAAGTCCATCTTCTTTCCACAGATCAAAAAACTCAAGGGAAAAGTAGAGAAGCTAGGATAGGACAAAGAGAAGAAAGTATTCTCTAAAATTATATCTGTAAATCCTAAACCAATTAAATTATCTGATTTCTATGGTTGGAACTAGGAAAACACTGGCAGTGACACATCTATCACCACTTTACCTGTAGATGTGTGACACACACATTATTTACCTCCCATTTGCTCTCTGCCTGGCAGCAGAGACTGCTGCAGGAAGAGATGACAGGCAGAGTGTGCTCACTGTGGTCTTCCTCCATAGCAGACCCAGGAGCAGTCCTTCCTGAAGAACTGTGTCATAGCTGTGCATTGTGATTACTAATAATTGGCTTGACCTTACTCAGCCTGACTGGACAAAACATGGGGACAGGAGACCAAAGCAGCCCAGCCTGCAGTGGGAATGAAACCTTCCCTGCCATATGATAAGAATCATCATGAGGGAACCAGCATCAGCAACCAGTTGGTGCATTGTGAAGGTACAATAAAAGTCCTGTCAGATGTGCTGTCAACCAAGCAGCACGTACGAGATACTGGAAAATAAATTGTGATAACATGCTACTGATCAAACTTAGGAACATCATGATTAAAACATGATGCAGTTAAATATCGATGAAGAAGGAACATGAATGATTCTGGACAAAGAGAAGAGGAGTCCTAAGCCTCTAGGGCATGACTTTATTAACTAACTAGCCTGAAGACAAACAGTATAAGAAGATAGCTGAGTGTCTATTACCACATCCTGTAAGGAAGTTGCTGTGCACATTAAATCTATAGAGAGCCCATAAATGACATTGTAGCCATGGAAATTGCTGAAGATCTAGCCTGCTTTTTAACTTAGAGCAAGGACAAATAACATAAACCATCAATACTGACTGAAGAGAGGCCTGAAAAAAATGCAGGATATGTGCTCAGAAGAGTATAGAACCTGCTCTACCCTCATTTTTGTTAGAGCTCAAAGGATGGAAAGAGCAGAGCTTTGGGCTCCTGCTAGCCACACCACTGCAGGACCTCAGGAAAGATGATGGTCTCCTGCAGTGGACATTCTTCCCTCCTGCTGCCTGTGCAACACTTAGCGAAATCCAAAACTGAATAATTTGAATACCAGCTACCTATTGAGAATACGCTATTTTCTAGAATGTCTCCTCCCCTGAAGAATCATGCTAAGAGCTGTCACTTGGGGGTTTGCCTGTTCTTCCCTTTATGTCCTCTTTATTAGTTAATTTTGTGTTTTCTGAGCCTCTCCTGTAAGACAGTCTTTCTCAATATCATTGTAATATGCAACACAGGGCATCCAGAGTCCTACACTTTGTTTCAGGCATTATCTCTCAAACATCTCATTCACAGTATCTTTAATTCACCAGCAAAAAACAATGGACTTTCTCATAGTCCTGTTTGCCAGATAGGAGACAAGAGACTAGTCTTCAATGCATATAACCTCTTTTAGGAAACAAAGAAGTTGGGGTTGTTCCATTCCTGGAAGTGGCCAAGGCCAGAGTGGATGGGGCTTTGAGCAATCTGAATCACAGAATCACAGAATATGCCAAGTTGGAAGGGACACACAAGAACCAGCAAGTCCAACTTACAGCCCTGCACAGGACCATTCCCAAGAGTACAGACTGTAGTCTAGTGGAAGGTGCCTCTTCCTGAGGGAGCAGGGCTGGAAACAGGTGACTGTTAAGGTCCTTTCCAAACCAAACCATTCTCTGAACACAAAGAAAAATCTACAAAGGCCAGTCAAGTACATACTTCATACTTACAGTCTATTCATCTATTT
>JAWWEV010000083.1:119151547-119162302 GCA_035583235.1 Hafferia zeledoni
GCATATAACCTCTTTTAGGAAACAAAGAAGTTGGGGTTGTTCCATTCCTGGAAGTGGCCAAGGCCAGAGTGGATGGGTCTTTGAGCAATCTGAATCACAGAATCGCAGAATATGCCAAGTTGGAAGGGACACACAAGAACCAGCAAGTCCAACTCACAGCCTTGCACAGGACCATTCCCAAGAGTACAGACTGTAGTCTAATGGAAGGTGCCTCTTCCTGAGGGAGCAGGGCTGGAAACAGGTGACTGTTAAGGTCCTTTCCAAACCAAATCATTCTCTGAACACAAAGAAAAATCTACAAAGGCCAGTCAAGTACATACTTCATACTTACAGTCTATTCATCTATTTTCAAATACTGACCTTTTAAATTGTGTCTTTCATCTTCAAGTCTGTACAGAGCTCATGATAAGTGTATATGTGTCTAGATTGCCCTTAAAATATCTTCAGAAGTGTCTGGAAAGAAATATAAGCTCCAGCCATGCTTCTGGAAACCTCATTATGGTCCCTGCCTTATTCAAGGCAAGTTGGCAGGACCTCCATCATCATGGAGAGGGTGAAGAAAGCTGGATGGTACATAGATGATGACATTCCACACATTGTGAAACCTGTGCCTTGTGACAGTAAATGGTTTCCCCTTCCAGGACAAATCTCTTTTTCATTTTAAACCAGAATTGCTGTCATTGGACACATTGCAAATAAAAATAAAAAGCTAAACCCTGGGTACAGGGCTTCCTTAGTCCTTGACAGTGTTGGCATTTTGTGGAAAAGTAATCAAACAGGTCATAAAATACTTTGTGCTGTAGCAGGCCATTTGTAACTGTGAAACAGGGAAGGCTGTGACAGCACATGGGCATCCCCCGACACCCTTGGAAAAGACTAACCCTTGCTTCTTGTGCTTCTCTACATTTTTGACTGGGAAAGCACCTGACACATGAAAAGACAGCAAAGATGCAATATCAATCACTCTTTAAGTCTTTACCTCCACAGCTACTTCATGTTGCATGCCTCAGGTGACACTGGTTATGGTTGGTGGCACAGTTACTTTCTCTTTGTGGTCTTTGCTATGTTTGGCAGGTAAAGGCCACTAAAAGGAAAGAATTACAGGGCTGCCCAGTATTGCTTAGCTTTTCTGTAAGCTTAGCTTAACTGTTCACTTTTAATGATACCTTTACTGTATAACTCTGACATATAATGTTCAGCTGTCTGGCCTGATAGCTGGCTTCTTGGACAGAAAATATACCTTTCCAAAGTTGCTTCCTTCCATGGATTATCATAGTCTTGAATGTTTTGAGTGAATTTGAAGTGAGGTTTGCTTCCCCTTTAGTTATCCCAAAGGAATCTCTCGTAAGTCCCCTGCACCTTTGAGCCTGCCTCATATAGCAGTTGAGAAGGTGGCACCATTTCCAGTACTTTTTAGCACCATTGGCTTCCAGGAACATTTGAAAGTATTAAAGTCATCTGGTCCAGCTTCCTGGCAGTTCTCTTCCAAACTCAGACTGCTTCAGTTATTCCATTTTTCTCACCTCAGTACTTTATTCCTAACACTGTGTAAAAAAGACATGACATAGGAGTTTTGGCAAGGACCCTCAGGGCTTTTCCTCCTTGGGTCATTTCCATGACATAGTTACATGAGACTAGCAATGATTTTAAGAGTTGCCCCTAGTTCAGGAATGAATTGAACCACAGCAAAATCTGTGCTTCACAGAGACTTTTGCCCTCTGCCTTAACAGGATTTCAGGTGAAGGAGCAAAGCAGATAGTCCTTAGCTGTTGTAACTGCTCCTGCATGACTTCCTCTTCTTCTACTGCTCAGAAATGAGCAGGAAAAGCAAATGGCAAACCCCTTTTTTTTTTTTTTTTTTTTTTTGCAACAGTTGTTCTAGTCTGCAGCTGTGTTTAATTAATTACTTGGGTAAGTGAGGTGGATAGAAGAGCTTTTGAAAGCTGTTGAGAAGAGAGCTGCCTGCAAGCTAATTATACTGTTAAAATAATCCCACAGCATTCCTCAGACTTTTCATCCTCTGACTGAACAACAGTTTAGCAAAATAGCCAAGGATCACTTATAGTTGTGAATAAACAGCAGGGAAGAGTGGTAAAGCAAAATAGGATCTGGTTAGGAACAACTAAATGATTTTCAGCTTGCTCACAGACAAATCATAAAAGGATCAGGTCCCAGGAAAATACACGGAGGATTTTCAAAATGTTTCCCCTCATTTACCAAAAGTATTTATTTAAGTTTGCTTTTTTTGTTCCTTAGGTAGCTGACATAATTAATTTTAATGAAAATACTTAATACTTATCAGAACCACTTGTGAAAGCTCCTTGTACTGCCAGGAGGGAAAAACAACTAGAATATCATGTAGCATTTTTGCTCATTTTGGGTAGAAAAATGTGTATGTGAAAACTGAAATAATAATACCACAGAGCCAAATGAAAGATTATTCTAGGACTCAATAGCATGGGTATTTTTTTTTTTTTTTTCTTTTCCCCCAGAACATACTTTTATTGTCAAACATCCTAGCTTACACCTGAGAAATCAGATTGGGGGGTGGAATGGAAACATTAAGCACTTGGTGAATTGGGAGACCTGTGATAACAACAGGACAAATTGGGTGGTTCTTCCATAAACTGCTGTAAGATATGTTTTTTTCTTTGTGTGCATAACTCCACATTTCAAATTTCTCACGCAAGAGACACAACACATTAATCCCACTGGGAAAAATAAAGAATAAAAGTGGAAAAGATCTTCCAATCTGTGGCCACAGAAGTAGTTTTATTTCAGTATGTTTATCTCTGCATAAGCCTTGGTAAGCTTTTGGTGCATACATGAGTTCTCAATACAGCTACCACTTATAAACACACAATATCCTGAGGCATATTTCTCCTGCAAACACATCTGAAAATAAAAAGCATCATATGCAAGGTAAGTGAAATCAGTGCCAACCAATGTCTAATGATACCCATTAGAGAGACTTCTACTGAAGGTCTTCTGTTTGCTGAGATTCCATTCAGCCAAAATAATGTGATGGGAGATGATGCTTACTTAACATGAAGCTATATATCAGTTTAAACACTATGATTTTTAACCTTGCTACATTGCTCAACATGTTATCTAGAGCATGACAGGTCTAAATACAACTGGAAATGTTAATTCACATGTTAAGATACAACAGTAGAATTATTAGAAGCAACATCTCAGCAACTGTGTCCTCTAGCATGGAAGTTTTTCCAGAGCAACAAAACCAAAAGTGACAGTCACACAATGCCGATTCCAATGGACATGTCTGAATCTCTTTTATTTTTGGCTTCCACTTCCATGTGGACAGTCCTGCTAATATTGCAGTTGCAGCAGACTTTTTCAGTAGAGACTGAAATATTTGCGGAGCTGAGTATTCAGTGCTACTACTTTGGCAATGTGCCAGTTGCAGACACAGTAGGTAGACAGTGGAAAAATATCTTACTTTTGTGGAATACGCCGCTGTATGTGAGGCAGAAATGAGACATTAGTGTCATGCACAGACAGCCACTGCAGACATAATCTGGAGATTTCGTTTGTCTGCCAATTGCAGACACTTTGCTGCAATAGTTCAGTTCTGCACACCTAGCAAAGACAACATTTTTCCAAGCTAAAGTTATGCCTGATACTTTCATTTAGGGCATGTCCTTAATAATTCAGCCAAAAGGATGTATCCCAACACTCACTATCCTCAGAAACGTCCTTAGAGCAATAGTCACAATGCAAGAACTTCAAAATCCAGTTGGTGATTTTCTCATGTCTTGATAAAGCCCATTGAGTGGGAGGCTGAGCTTGACGATATTGTTTTCCCTCTCTGCTCCTCAGCTTTCTTGCAAAGGAACAGGGTAGGGTTTGGGGGGTTTCTCACTGAGGACCATCAATACCTGAAGCTCTAGGGACTTAGCTCCATTTCACCAGAATTGAGTGTGCTCAATCTGGTCCTGTGGTGTCCTCTGAAGGTAACTTACAACTGTCTTCTGAAGGGCCCTGTTGGAGGTAGCGTCTGCCTGGACAGCCATGAACTTTCAGATCTCCTTTTCATCTCTTGATCCCTTATGGATGGTGCAAAGAAGATGGAGTACGTGGGAAATGCTAAATGTGCATCAGGTGATTTTTAGCTTGTGTGTCAGGAAGGGAACTTGTCTCCAGCTAAAGCTAAACAGCATCAATAACTGTAAAAATAAACCTTTAGGCTTTGTTTTATCTTCTTTAACCCAGTCCCTACAGAGTTTTCAGTGGTCCCTACCTTTGCAGCTCTTAGCTAGAATGGGTATGTTTAGCAAACGCAGGCATGCACGTAACAAAAATTTTCCTTATGCTGTCTTGTTAGCATTATTTGCTTTTTTGTGTGTGTGTTTAGCAGTTATGGGTTCAATTAGTTCTACTGAGCACTTGAAAGATCATCTTCCCATTTAAAGGGGAATAAATGCTGATCTTTTGATTTTTACAGTCTTTCACAGTCTTCTAAATGTGAAATAGAAAATGTCACCACAATCAAGTGCAGAGGGTATGACAACAGCATGAATGTGAGAAGCATGGCACCCAGCCCCATTTGAGGTGAAAAACCGTGTAATTTTTAAAAATCTTTTCACTGCTTAGTTACAGCAGAAGTCAACTAACCTCTCTTTCTGACATTTTCTACTGCATGTTGCATGATACGTGGACTCTCCAGGGTCAGTGGGAATAAAGTGAATGTATTCAGAGGATTCCAAGATGATATAAGATAGGCTATCTCACATGGGATTTGCACAGAGAACATTTCACAGTGCTCTGGACAGAAACAGGCTCATGTAATAGTGCTGTAATAGATCTGTTACAAAGAATAGCCCTTCCCTCCTACACCTAAAAATCCCAAAGATGACGGAACAGTAAGAGATGATAGAAATTTAAAAAAAAAAAAAAAAGGAGAATGGAAAGAAGAAGAAGAGGACGGCAGACTGGCATGTTTCTATAATCACAGAGGTACAGTGTTTGGTGATCCCATAAAGATGTAGAATACCTGGAGTGTATTGTATTTTCTGTTGCTTCTCTAGGGACTGTCCCATTTCAGTGAAATATCTCAATGCTGGAGACACTTCTCCCTGGAATATTCCATGCCAGTCCTTGTGTGTCTCTGGCTCACAGTGGTGAATGAACAAGATAAGGGGGTATCAGGAGGTAATACATGGTCTCTCTCCCACCTGGCCTTGAGATAACTCTTTCGAAAGATAAAACTGTGAAATGACTGTTGAAATGGACAGCACAGCAAATATGAGGGCAGAAAATATATTTCCCTAACAGCTCCACCACTGCTAATCACACATGACATTTATTAATGTACTGTATAGAATACAGTGAGGCTTTGTTGATTTGATATGTAACAGGGGGATTTCGGTTTTTCTATCTCACCGACATAGTTCATGGACCACTTGGCTTTCCATTACTGATTGCACAGCACTCCTGGTGCAGCAACGAATGCTTACATGGTAAGTTGATATTCAGGCGATGTTTGTAGTATAATTTAGTTTTCTTTTAGCAAAAATAATCAGAGGCAAACCAAGACTGGATTCAGCAGCATGTGACCAGTTAGCCCACCACAGCTCAGGGGCTGCCAGTGGATGCTCCCTGTCCTGTGTTACACCTGGAGGATCTGCTGTGTAGTGGTGGCAGTTGCTTCTACAATAAGACTATGTTATTTTGATATGTGTGGTGTTATTTAAATCAATCTGTGTTTGTTTCAGAGAAGATCAATTGTAGAAAAATTGGAAATTGTGGGAACTGCAGTGTAGCATTTATAACAACCTCAGGTAACAGAAATTACTTTAAAAGGCAGTCACCCTGTACTTCATATCTTATGAACAGCAATGATATAATGTCAAGAAAGTGAAATTTATCCTAAAAAAATTTTCTTTGGAAATGAAACTTAGATTCTAATGGGACTTCATAGATTACACACATTTCAAAACTTGAATCACAGATTTTTGAGCTAGAACTGAACAAAGAAAAATCCTACAGAGCGATTAGATAATTTTCACTTTAATTTGGTCCAAAAGAACACTGCTTTTTGAAATGCATCCCCAAAGTCTTTGTCTAATATATTTTAAAATTACTCATATGGTGGGACGTCTGATATTCTTCTTTGGACAATATTCCCAAATCTAATCAACAAATTCATATACTTTTCCTGCTATTTGAATGAAATTTGCTGACATTAAATATTTTCTTTGAAATTCCACTTTAGTTGAAGTTTTATATAGACTATATTACCAAAATAAAAAAACCAATTAATGATAGATTGTTAATATGCATAGTTTATTGTAGTAGAGGTGTCCTCTGTTCAAAACAATCTGATCCAAATGTCAAACACAACTTGATGGACAGTGGCACCCTTTTGGCATGGAGACTGACAAGGATATTGTCCTCTTATCAAAACCAGAGCACTCAAGTATGAAATGAGGGACAAGCAAGATGTCCACTAACCCAATGAAATGCACTTGCTCAACTGTGCAAGATCTCTTTATGTTCCAACTCCTTCTAGATTCCCTTCTCTTGCAAGGTCAGGCACTCGGAGGAGCAATTTATAAACTCACAGCTCATATTCTGGTTGCAGTTCCAGGACTGACACAAAATTAAATCAGTCTTGAGTGAAGTAGGATACAAAAATTACCTTCCCAGTCTACTGAGCCCTTCAAGACTTCCAATAAATCTCCTAGCAGCAGCATTCCAACACCGGTTGCCTATCTTCCCTGCCTTACAAAAAGACCTTGAAATGGAAACAGAAGGGTTTTCTTTGAAGTCATATTTCATAGCACAAAAAGATATGCACAGAAGCAGCTGACTTAAGTGGTTTCCCCCTCTCCTTCAAAGTATTTTCTGAAAATTTTAAATGGGACTTTTTAGTTAATCGCTAGAACTCCTAATTACAGAGGCTACAGCGCATGTGAAAGCAGGAGCTGATATAGACAAAGGCTTATTTTAAAAAAAGATGAAAGCAAAACTCTTTAAAAATACACTGGCCACCAGAAACATTGTTAGGCTTCATCTAATTGCCTTCCTCCCATGAAAATTACAGCAGTCCTCCCCAAAAAATATTAAACTTGAGCAAGTACATTCACTTCATCTTGGAATTGGCACTGAGTGCAGATGAAATATAACCCTGCGTAATTATTAAGTTAAGCAAGCCATAATTATCTCTATTTAGATTCCCCAGGCTTCAGTAGAGATATGCTGATTTTTAGAGCAGCACTTTCACTTACGCTCGTGGGGCAGCAGGAATGAATCTGGAGGCTGGCTCTAGTCCTTCCAGAGACTCTTCTGCCGGTGTGTGACCTGGCACAGGCACTCTGTGCTATTACTGAGCTGTGCATGCCTGGGGAAGAAAAGGTTCATCGTATTGGCTTATTCCTCTTTCCCAAGAACTCATGGAGCTGGGGGACTGGAAGGGCCACAGCCTTCATGGGCCCTGAGGAAAGGGGCCCAGGAGGTGCCCCCACACTGACCATTACCTGGGCATGACCCTTAGTCAGGGGAGAAACAGATCTCAGCAGAGAGCAGGTGACTGCCCTTACCTGGGTGACCACCGGGACACAGAATATTTTCAGGGCCTTCATGAAAATATCATTTGATAAAGGGCAGCTGTGTTTTCTTTGATGTCAGGATTTCTGTTGCTTGAAGCAGATTAAATATTGTACAGTGGACATGGCCACCACTCCTGGCACTTTCCAAACTTTGGTCCTTATGCTGATGTGTGATTTGGCCTGGGACCCACTTCTATTTTAGAACCTGCCTGTGTGCAAGTGGGCTCTGGAAGGAACTCCCGTGTGAGTGACCCGTGAAGACTTCATTTTGTTTTAGGCTGCTTAAAGTGTTATTGGAAAATTCTGTAAGGCAGCTCAAGTGAGTGAAAATGATTTGCTTAAGATGAATGTAACCACCAGTGCATTGCTTCACATAATCTAAACAGAGTTTCAGGCACACTTCATCTATCATTCCCTGAAAGAGAGAGCCTGAGTTAATGCTCTCTGACAAATATGTTTCTCAGGCAGCCCTTGTGCTGTCTTACACATTTCCTGACCCAATTTGATTAGGTATACAAAAAGCAGAAGTAAAACACAGGTTGGATTTAGCTATTGGAAATGCAAGATAAGGATACTATAAAGGCTCATCAACACCCCAACACTCTATGAGCAAGACACCCAGCACTCATGAGATTGGAGATTCCTTCTGAGCGCTGTAAGATGAGTCACTTGGCTAATAACCATGATTTATAACAGTCTTTAATAGCTCCCTGGGCTCTCCGATGAAGGCAGGAGAGGGCAGCGTGTCACACCTCGGGATAGTTGCCTGCAGGGCGGGGTGGGGGAGGGCAGAGCAGAGCTGATGTCCAGTGGTGAGTGAGCATCACTCAGAGGGCAGTCAGAGAAGCCCAGGAGGGAAGCAAGGAAGGGATGAAAGGCAGAGCCATGATGGGCTCTGGCAGCTGATTTGCTAAAGCTGCAACTCTCTTTTGAATCTACCTAATGTCAGGGGCAAGTTTTGGAGCTGGTAATGAAGAGGGAAAATTCCATGTAACCTTTGTTACAAAAAGGAGTGTGCTATGCCTCTGTAGTAGATGCTTGAGTAAGTTAAATTTGCCTTAAAAACACCCAAAGCCTCAAACGTATTTATTAATTAGCTGTAAGTGGGCCCATAGTCACATCTCTGGGCATGTATACAAGAAAGTAATCAGAAGAAAATTGGAACATTTCTTTCCAAACATGAAAACCTCATACATCCATCAAACTGCAATTCCCCTAAAGTCACTCCTCACTGCTCAGTTTCCCAGAAAGGAGCATTACAGAGCAACTTGGAAGTCAGCAAACAATGTACAAGGCACACATCCTCACTATATTGCTAATCCAAAGGTCTCAGAGGTTAAGTGAGAGCTGGCAGGAAGAACAAAAGACAGTTTTCTCTATCTGTTTTCCCTGATAGAATCATGCTAAAACATTGGCTGGAGCAGTAAAGGCTTAAGACAGCACTCCAGAGAGCTGGGCTTGTGCCCTATCTTTGGATCTTCACTCTTTTTTTTTAAGGAGGAGAGCACAAACTGAGCAACTCCATCTTCCCCAGAGAGGCAAGCATAGCTCAGTCCCATGGAGCTGAACGGTGACATTTGGGTTTTCAGCTCCAGGGGTCTGAGATGCTGGTGCTGATCCCATGCTGAGGGACAACTTTGGAGCACTCACTCTGCAGCTAGAGCATGATATACCTCCCTGTGACATGCTGCAGGTTTTAAAAGATATAAGCAACAAAATAAAAATCTCAATTCAAAATAAACCCCACCAAATTAATGGTTAATAACTGTGTTGTGTTTAACTCTAATACCTAATTTCAACCAATATGATAGATTTTCAGTATTTATATTACATTTTTTGTACAGAACACTCAAATTTCAAACAGAAAATAAATTAAACCTAATGGTTAGCCCCTTCTGACTTCAAACAATAAAAATTACGATGCTCTCACAATTTATTAATTTTTTAAATGCTGGGGAGTATATTACTGATTTATATTTTGATGAATCAGTGTTTTCTGCTGAAAATAAAGTTTTGCTGTAAAAGAAGATTTAGGATAATCTGATGAGCATGTGCTAACGTTTCCTTGCTTTTATCAAGCAGTTAAAAGCATGCAGATGCCATGAAGTAGTGTTTGCAAAGCTCTCTCACCTTCCTGGATGCTAGAGAAGTGGAAAGCTGTATTTTTTTTTCAAGAAAAAGCCCATAAGAATGGTGATTGCTGTCCAAAATCATCTTTCAGGCTGCTTGTCACTTGTTATAATCAAGCACACAATATATGTACTGTGATTAACTGAAACTTGGATTTTTAAGGGTATTTTCATTATGAAGAGTCTATTCCTACTGTCTTGTCTATCAGATAACAAATTTACATTTCTACCAAATACTGAGATGGGGAGATGAGCACCCCAGGGTCAGCGGTATTGTCTTACATGGGTTGTAGGAGGGGGTTTTTTTAATTGCATGTGGTGAAATCTTTACATGAAGACCACAAATATTTTTTAAAGGAGAAAAAGGAGAAAAACAAATACTATCTCTGCTAGGAAATAAAAATATGGTTGTGGTTCTGAGCCACAGCAACAGATAAATAATTAATTTGGTTTTAACTGCTCCTGGAGATTGCCACACCAAACTGATGTGGGTGGGGAAGCCGGGTACAGACAGCTGTGCTTTGGCCAGGTCAGGCACAACCCCAGCAGTCAAACCTGCGATCAGGATAAATTTCCAAAAGAAAGAGCAATTTATTAAGGGTTTCTACAGTTAGCAAAAACCCTCCAGCATGTGATGGGCTGATGCAGCAGTGCTGAGAAGAGACCTGACAGTCTAGTAGTAACCTCAGTGGACGCAAGCAACTGGTTGCTTCCCCTGCCCTGCTGCACCTGCAGGAAGGGCAAATTTGCTTCCATGGAGACTGCTTTAACCTTCTGTGGGTGACCACTAGTGTCTGAAGCTTCTTGTGAGCACAGCAAGTCTCTGTGATGGGTGTCCCTGCTCTGTGCAGGGATGGGGTAACCTTCTGACAACACGTAGCCTTGGCCACGGTCAGAATAGCAGAGAAAGAAATCAGGGCAAATCTTAGTTTACAGTGACAATTGAATTAATTTAGATGTTATGAAAGACAGGCTACTAGTTTCTTTCTTTCTTTCTTTCTTTCTTTCTTTCTTTCTTTCTTTCTTTCTTTCTTTCTTTCTTTCTTTCTTTCTTT
>JAWWEV010000083.1:119162402-119230740 GCA_035583235.1 Hafferia zeledoni
TTCTTTCTTTCTTTCTTTCTTTCTTTCTTTCTTTCTTTCTTTCTTTCTTTCTTTCTTTCTTTCTTTTTCTTTCTCTCCTTCTCAATTTGGATTTGCTTTCTTTTAATCTACCCATTTTATTGACTAATCCTGAATCATCTTCTTGCTGCCTACATTGAGCCCCATCTGGAAGCTTACTTCAAGCCCTATGAAGTAAAAATGGATTTTTTCTTTGCTTTCAGTGATCTGTGGGACTTCCTTCCATGTGCATTATAATGCTCTCACTCCTATGCAGTTATCAATTAGCCTAACAGCAAAATATGAGTGGGGAATGAAGAATCACTGATGGGTTTGAGGCAGCTACACCAACCCTCCACTCCTGTGCCTGCAAGGTCTGCTACAAACATGTGGCTTTACCAAAACAGCATCCACAAGGCTCTGTGACTCTGAAAGCCTTTAGGAAACATCATATGGCTTCAATTTGGAAAAGACCACACACGTTACGGTACTTGTGACACCTGCTACATGTGTCTTGCCAGTCACTGCTTTGTTTAGCTGGTTCTGGTGTAGAAGGTGATCTTGAAAAGTATCTTCTTATTTTTGTATATTGTTAGAAGCATCTTGAGCATGCATTGCTGGAAGAGCACAGGCCACTGCACCAGAGAAAGCCAAATGGTAAAAGTTCTGTTTCTACAGTAGATTAGAAGATTCTCATTGATTAGGGCAGTCACCTGGGCCAACACTGCTTTAGGAGGTTATTTTTGTCTTGGGAAATATAACTCATCCTGCAGCACCTGTTATTATATTTGGTTTCCCTGGCTGTTGGTTGTTAAGTGCACCCCTCAAATGGAGATGGGAGGTCAGGGGGATCTCCTACTCAGCACTGCCTGTGTTGGGAGGTCAGTGCTGAGATCCTACTCAGCACTGCCTGTGTTTCACATCCCTGTGTCTTCTGCTTGTGCTGGATGACCTGATCACTGATGCTGCATGCCAGGGAAGCGCTCCAGGAGAACAGCAATACCCACGTGCCACAACAGGAACCCTGGGAATAGCTTGTGCCATGCCACTCCTGACAAAAATGGAGCAAATCTCACAGCTACCCCCAGAAGGACTCCAATCAACTTAAATTATGGGTGATAAAATGGATATCAATAATGGTTATGGTAATGCTACCACAACTTCTATCTTGCTTCCCTGGGAAAATGGTCTTGGCTAATAGAAACAGAGAAACAAGAGCTGTGTTAGCAAGGAGGTAACAGTACTGGCAGTAAACAGAAATCTGATCTATTTTGAGCAGCAAAGGACCATATACTCTACTGGTGCTTTGACAGGAGTACAGCTTTGCTGCTTCTTCATATTAGAATTGGCTTGATGGGAGACTGTGTAGCACAGGACAAAATGTTACTGAAACTTCAACTCTGGGTGTGTTCAGACACCTCACACATGCTCTGAAATGTGGCATAATTTGCTGTAAGGTTTATATGAACCTCTCAGACATTTCTAAAGTTTTGTCAGGCTGGGAAAGCCGTACCTTAACTAAGGTACAATCACTTGTGTGTTCCCTGGCAGATACCAGGACTGTCACCTAAAATCAGTAGGACCTTGAAGCATTTTCTAAACTCCTAGGCAAGGCGAAGGGTAAATGTGGCACCAAAATAGGAAAGACTCATTTCAAAACCCCTTATAACTAAAAAGTGGAGTGTCTGAAATAAACTACACAAAGGCTATCTGTTCTATTTGAGTAAAACAGTAGAGCAGTGATGAATCACAGTCTGTGGAGGTGCAGGTGAACAGCTGGACCTGGAGGGTATGGGACAGGGCTTGGAGCAGGTTGTCTGGGCTGGGTTGGGGCTCAAGTGCTCTCATAGTGGTGTGGCATTCAGGCTGCATCTGGGGCAATGTGTCTAGTTCTGGGCCTTCCAGCACAGGAAAGACAATGAAATACTGGAGAGGGTGTAGGAGAGGGTTACAAAGATGAGGAAAGACTGAGGGAACTGGGCCTGTTTAGCCTGGAGAAGAGAAGACTGAGAGGGGATCTTATCAATGCACAGAAATATTTATCTTAAGGGCATTGTCAAAAGCATGGGGCCAGACTCTCTTCAGTGGTGCCCAGGGATAGGTCAAGGGACAACAGGTCTAAACTAAAACATAGGAAGTTCTGCCTGAGTATGAGGAAAAACTTTGTTCCTTTGAGCATGATAGAGCACTGGAACAGTCTGCCTAGAGCTTGTGGAGTCTCCTCTGGGCATGTTCAAAAGCTGTCAGGACATGATTGTGTGCAACCTGCTCCAGGTGAACCTATTTTAGCAAGTGGGTTGGACTAGATAATCTCCAGAGGTATTTTATAACCCTAACCACTCTGTGATTCTGTGGTGTTTATTTTTATTTTCTTCAGCCTTATTACTCTCTAGGTAGAGGTTTTAACTATTCTTAAAGCCTAAGAGGAAAGAAATCCACAGGCCTAGAAATGTATTATTACTTTGTTTCAAAATTCAACAGTTAGCTCTTACCAACCATTCAGCCTTTTTTTAAAGGCTGTTCCATAAATTAGGATGTTAGACACTCAAAAGCAGGCTTTTACTTCAGAAAATATGCATGCTGGACCTATGATTCCATTGTTTCACTCCAGAGTCATTAGTACATGTTTTATGAGTTCCTCAGGAATAATTGGTGCATTGTTGTGTTTATTCAGATAAGTGGACAATGCTTTTATCTCTTCTGGAAAACAAACAAAACTCCCTAGTGACTCACAGCCTTTGTTGTGGACTCTTGGCTCCGTCCTTAATTCCACCAGTACCTCTTGCCTTTTCTTGCACCAGTCCAATTCAAGAAGTTTGTAACACTGATAACTTTGCCATCCCAAACCCAGAGACCACAGGTGTCCTCTAAGCTAGCTTCTTTATAAAACCTTACACTTTTTGTCCCATCCTTTTAAGTTTGTCAGTAATTGCCTACAGCCCCTAATTGGGTCAGACATGCTTTATATTTGTACATCCTTCTCCTTATTGGCACTCATTACTCCACACTGACCTTCCTTAGACTCTTTGTCATGTTTATGGGTTACACAGGTAAGAAAATAGCTATTTTACCAGTGCATGTTCATTTGCTCATGCTTTCTGGAGAACTGAGATTGCACACCTCAGGGTGTGCCTCAGCTGTGCCCTGATTAAGAAGGGGTACTCAGGAGTGGCATCCTCTGTACCACTTGTGCCTGACCTCTCCCTGTGACAACATCCATCATACAACTGATCTCAGGCAGGGAAGACATCATAGGTCCACCTCAGCTGCTGTGAAGTAACAATTAGGATAGACACCAAAAAGCAAAAGCTCATGGAAGACTTCCCAGCTTCAGGCCACAGCTGATTTTGTGTCTTGGTGCATTTTGGCAGCCATCTTCACTTTCAAAGCTCCTTTTATGGTGTTTAGAGATGCATATTTATGTCTTACTTTCCTGTAAGAAGTTTATGTAGGAAACACTTTCTTTCACTTCTCCAGGTGTTAAATTTGATATCAAAATTTAACAAGTGTATTACAAGTTCCTGTGCTGTAGAGCAATGGATGATCATGATGGTAACCAAAATGTCTTTGGGCCAACAAAGAGACAAAGGAGCAGCATTCTCATAATTTATTTTCTTTTCTACATGATGCACATGCCATGTGTCTTAGTAAATGTAAGAAATGAGCTTGTGTTAAAAGACAATGCTGGGTTTTGACTAGAGCAAATACCCATCTGGTTCCTCTTCATCACACTCCCAGCAAGTTCTATCTTGACCATGCAAACACAGAGTTTATGTTTTAGTTATTTGTTTTTACAAGAAGGAATTGTGTATGTAGATTCTACCTGCAACACTCTGGATGCTGTACTTCAGCAGTGGCATAGACTGGGGAAGATGCTGACATTTCCCAGAAGCAAAGCTATTTCACTCCTGCTCTTGTTACTACAATTGAATGGTCATATTAAGGCTCTGAAAAGCTATACTCCTGTCATCACCACAGGTATGTGAAAGCAAGATCCCATTGGAGAAATCTGGTGTTATAGATTATAAAAACTCTCTGCTTCTCATATTTTATCTAAAATACAATTCATACATAAAATAAAACTGTTACCTACAGATATCTTGCTCTCAGGACAACAAAATAGAGATGTGGTGCCTTCACTGAGTACTCTACCTGAGATCAACACATGAATCCAACTCTGTCTTTTCCTTCTAACTCTGAATTTCTTAATTTTTAATGGCTTGTTGGAATGTTGTTGGCAAATCTTGCCTGCTTCATTTTCTTTTTTAGTTTGATTGCTTGAAGGACTCACCCAGCTTTGTGTAGCATTTTTGTTCTTGTTGCTTTGCAGAGGACTGGTGAGCTCTGGAAACAGCTGGAAGTGTGAGCAGGTACACTTTTTACATAAACTTTTTCAGCCTAGGAAAGTGCATTTGCCCCTGCCTTGGGAATCCCTTCTTCTTGTTAGAGTGAAGCCACCACAGTGCAATTCTTCATGCATACAAGACGTGGACACAACTTTCAAAATTAAATGAAGCAAACCAAATCCTTTGAAATACATGTTCTCCTTTCCTCCCAACCCAGTAACATTGCCAGTTGTAGCCTTCAGCCATGATTACTTTCAGCCTTTTAATGCAACTGTAATTATACCACAGAATAGGAAGATATGCCAATAAATGTTAAAATCAGAATCTGCAGGAAGTGAGTCAGCTCAAGTGATGAGAAACAACTCTGAGGTACATTATGGATATCTCTCACGGCATCACTTCCATGCTGCCTTGCTGAATCATTCCCATGGACATTGCCAGCTTCAGGGTTTACCATCAGGACTGAGTTGAGAAGCATGCTTTCTGCTTTTAAAAGTAGAAATGATCTTAACTCCTCCTATCTTCAATCCTACATGAATGCAGATGAATTTGACATTCCTGTGAGCAGCACCGTTTTACTCAGATTGGGCCAGTGGTGCCTTGGGACTTTCTGTCCTTAGTGCAATCACACTAACATCAATGTTACTTTCAGCTTCTCTCCTTTGATTTTTTTCTGCAAGTTACACTGGCCTGTTTGAACCTTCTGTTCTTCCCTATCCCCGATTTCCTGCTAATAATCAATTTTTAGACTGCAGTCACCATTCTGGATAAATAAACTAACAAAACTACTAAAAACTTCTGAAACTAATAGCTTTAAACTTTGCTCAATAATTGAGATTCTCAATTACGAAATAACATGACCTGGCAGTGTTAGGTTAACAGTTGGACTCAATAATCTTAAAGATCTTTTCCAATTGTAATGATTCCAATCAGACTGCTTCCAGAGATTGCTGAAATGGCCCAGTGTCTTCAGCTCAGTCTACACAATTTTATTCAACCATAACTGTCATTTGTATTCCAATTGACACTAATTGTACTTTTTCTTAAGCTCAACTCATCTTGTACTTAGGCTCTATTAGATATTTCTATCTCATGGCAATTAAATACTCTGACGATTTTCATAGAAAGCTAAGTAACTAATTCAATGCTGTAATATTAACTAATTATAAAATACCTTCTTTCTGTCTTTGCATACAAAATTGCAAAGGAAAAATTTTCTCAAATTGTAAGTTAAACTGTCAGAAAACCTGAGAGGCAGCTCTGTTTAAATAGCTCAGAGTTCTGTTTAAAGAGGCTTGAAAGGCTCAAACTTTAAAACTGTGAGTGCTGACTGCTTTGCCTATTTCATCCGGATCACGGCGAGGCTTAGCGAACGAAGGTTTGGGAAGGGCTCTACCCACATGGATGTGGTCCTTCGAGTGAGGCACAGCGAGCGTGAAACTGGCCCCATCCTTTAACTCCTGAGGTTCATCTGCCACGGCAGAGTGAGCTTGGACGGTGACAGTGAAGTCCTCAGGACTAGAACCTACAACATGCACCTGGTATTCCCAGGAGGTCTCCCCATCCAAGTACCAACTGGGCCTGACCCCACTTAGTTTCTGATATCTGATGGGATCGGTGTCAGGGTGCATTTAACTGCCTTACTTTGCGTATTTACTTACTCGAAAGTGCTGTCACTCACTGCCATCTAGTGTTAATGGCACGGACTGTCAGGAATTTAAAATTGCTTCTGTCAAAAAACATTTACCTTTTTCGTTTGGCCGTAACCTGAGAACTTGGGCACTCCACTGACAGAGGGAGCTGCAGATGCACAGCAGCCCAGAAGACCCGAACAGAGTCAATTTACAAGAACAGATCCCAGGTCATAACTCAATTTCAGTGACTACAGTTTTACTTCTACTTTCTTGACTCTGTCTCTGCTTGTTCTCCCTCTTTCACTGTTTCTCACCAGAGAAGCCTGCAGAAGCCTGCAGGGCAGACACAGCGCACGTCACAGCACACATTCCTCACACCCTTCTTCCCAAGCTAAAGTGGAGACACTGGCGTGCTGCACTACCTGAGCAATGCATTTCCTTCCACCTGGGTACATGAGAGCGATGGTACATACCAGATTTCTACAGGTCAGTTAGAATGTAATCCAGAGGCAGACTTAAGGATGGGGCCTCTGGGGCACACAGAAGTACATCTGTGGATGTGGTGCCACAGCAGTGTGTATGTTTATGTCCCCAGTTTGCTGTTTGAAAACTTAACTGAACTGTTACAGTCACATTTAAATGCAAACTGCCTGTGCAGATTCTGGGAGGTAAACCCAGAAGAGAACTTTAGTTTTAACAGCAAACATCTTCAGCTACATCTGGCAAAGATTTATGCCACAGGATTCAAAGGTATCAATGAACCGTGATGGTGGAAAGAAATAGAAGTCCAAATGCTTCCTGAATCTCTGAATGTCATTCACCATGCGATATTAAGCCATTGTTCACTCCAGTGAGCATAGTAGAAGGTGCAGTGATAGCTTCCTCATTTCTATGTTTTACCAGGCAAGGATTTAAATTCTCAAAGCTGGGATGGAGCTGTTGGGTGAGAAAAAATCTTCCCTGCTGAACAGCATGTCCTCTGCGGCAATTTTTAGGCACAAGTGGCACTAATTTGGAGTGCATCTTCCTGTGTTTCTGAAGACTGGACAAGTTCTGTGCAGTGTGAGTTACCTTTTGGTGGCTACCTTTTAAATATCAAAACAGGAATAATAATTGTTCTTTATGTGAAGAATTAATGTGTATTACATTCTCAAAGGAAATGTCTGAATTCAAAAGCAGACCACAGAGCATTAATACCACATATAGTCATAATTAATTTATTAGCACTCGTTTTGAAACAAACATACTCATGTACTTAAACACAGTTTAATTCATGTTTATTTCTACATTTGATATATTATTGCATATTACATAATGCATTGAATATCCAGTAAATAAATAATAAAACCAAAGTGCAGATCAAAGTAGCAAGGTCAGTTTTAGGTTATCAGGAAGGCCAAAATCACATTAGCAGTATAAGGGCAGCAAGTTGTAATGAATAATATTAAACATGTCATTCTATCATTGCTATATGCATGCTAGTAAAAATGATCCCTCTGAGAATTACACACAGTTGCCTAGAAAAGAAAACAGTTCTTCCCTTACATTACAACTTCATGATCTTTTATATCTTACTTTTCAGGCCTGATCCTGCAGCCCCTACTCAGCAAAACTTCCAACCTCTGTCAGATTATTTTTGTACTTTCTCTTTAAGCTACATAAAGCCCATTGGTTCTCTCAAAACAACTGAAAAATAAATGACTAGAGTCTAATTTCTAGATATTTAGAAATTCTAAAAATACCCGTAACAGAAAACAATGTAATTACATACAGACCTAAGTGTACTAGGGCCAAGTCCAGGATCGGATCTAAACAGAAGCCTTGGCAAGGCTGGCATCTGGTGAGTTAGGCACTTTCCTGATAAGACAGTCACTTTCAGGATCACAGTTTTGGTGTAGGCATCTTCAGTCTCCTTAAACACTGTTTTGAGCACCTGCATCCTCTTTTTGGATCTGGCCTCTTTTGTACTTGAATACATGACGTATCACATTAACATTATGCAAAGACAATAAGAGAAGTGACCCTAAATGAGTAAACCAAAATGATAATGCAACATGATATCATAGCCATGTCTAGAAGAAGCTATTGTTCTTTTCTGTGCTTGGGTTAGGCACACTTGTTTTAACAGCTTTTAACACTGTATCCCATTTACTATTCTTGTGCTCTAACTGCCTTTTCCTAAATTTGTGCTGAAATAAATCATTGCCGTCTTCATCCTCAGCCTCTGACACTATCTCCATTTTTTGGATAATCAATTTAATGAGGTCATGTTGCTTTTCCAACAATGTTGATATGTCTTTGAGCCTAAAAAAAAAAAAAAGGCACACATGAGGTTTTGTGATTTGATTTCAAGGGACATTTAAGTCATTAAAATTACAGATAGAAAGACCCGACAGCGCTTAACTCCACACTTCTGTCAGTACTTAACTGTTCTGCTAACAAAAACTATTGTTTGGAATACATTTATTCTTCAAGTTGTGGTACTTCTCCAGGTTTCAGGAAATTCGATTAAAGAACAAATTCCTGGTTCTTGAGAAAAGTAACTTTTTCTTGTCTGGCAAGGAATAAGGGTCAGCATTGCAATGGCAATTAAGCATCTACAGACATATAGTGAAATTCAAAACAATTTTTACAGCATATGAGAAATACTGATGAGGCACTTACTGATCTCTCTCAAAATGCTATCCAAAATGCAATTGATGCAAATGAGGAGTTAACATAAGTAGCATCACACAGACAGCACAGCATCTGTTATCTTTCAAGAAACAATGAAAGAAATGGGAAATGTGTCTAGAAAGTATCTCCATAAAACTACCAAACAAGTGTTTTGAAAATCTACCCATCAGCATGTTTAGCCTGATAAAATTACAACATGAAATCTACATTGTGACTGAAAAGGTTCTCTGTGAAAAACAGTTTGGGGCTTTAGAGGTAGGTTTTTAAGGTTTTTGTTTGTCTGTCAGTTTTTAACAAAAATGTTGATACATCTTAAAATATTTGAAAATCACAAGAATATATACAAAGTAAAAAAAAAAATATCCTATCCCAAATCAAACCTCAAAAATATATACACTCAGCACTGACTCCAGTAACAACCAAACTCTCTTTTGAAATCTGACAATAAAACCATACTGGCAACACAGTAAAAGTTTTCAGTTAATATTTTCAGAGCAGTAAATATAACTTTCCATAGTGATATAGTCATAGGTTATTCTGTTCCAAATGATTTTATAAAATTATAGTTGTCTTCCATTTTCTGTAGGAAAAAATCCCTACTAAACAAGAATATGTTCTATCCTGGTTTATAATGTGTTGATGTAGTTTGGATTTGAAGAAAGATTTGCTGAAGTCCATGGCTTGCCTACATCTAGAGGGTGTACTCTCAGCCCCTTCAACTCTTATTAAGTCTTGTATGCAAAAAAAACTCAGGCAGAATCTGTGCAGGGAGACAAAAGTTTGGTAGATTTAAAAAACATAATAGAGAAAGAAAAGAGAGAAGAAAAGTGCAAGGAAAAGGGAGACTGAGTGAGAAAAAACATGTTTTTTCTACCTGTACTTTCACAAAAAGCTTTTTTGAAATCATTCTTTTGGTCATATCAATGAGTAAGTCAAGAAAGTATAAAGATTTTCTTCCAAGGCTTTGGGAAAAGGATGGTTTGCTCAAGGGAGAATCAGGACATCAATCCATTGCTGGGGAAACAATCTGAAGCTGATTTTCCATTGGACCAATGGAAAGTCAGTAACAGACTGTGTATACTGGCAAACCAATTGAAATTGCATCACTTAGGAGTTTAAAATAACCCTTGAATACCTCCATATACAAATCTCTAATTCTGAAACGAGAATGCATCTCCATTACTTCAGTTTACATTAATGAGCAACAAGCTGTGCTGGTTTTGGCTGGGTTAGAGATAATTTTCTTCAGTGTCTGCCATGGGGCTGTGTTTTGGATTTGTGGAAATGTACAGATGTTTTTGTTATTGCTTAACAGTTCTTGCACAGGACATCAAGGGCTTTTCTGCTTATTGCAGAGCCTCATCAGTGAGGAGGTTGGGTGTGCACAAGATGTTGGGATGGGGACACAGCTCTGACAGCTGAACCCATCTGACCACAGGGATATTCCATACCATAGGGCATCATGCTCAGCATGTGAAGCTGGGGAAAGAAGAAGGAAAGTTTGTTGTTTGTCTTACCAAGGCACCATTAGGAGATGTCTGAACACCTGCCTGGCCATGGGAAGTGGTGAATGAATTCCTTGTTTTGCTTTGCTTCTGTGCACAGCTTGTGCTTTATCTACTGAACTTTCTTTATCTCAACGCCTGAGTTTTCTAACATTTACTCTTTCAATTCTCTGTGCCATCCCACCACAGGGAGTGAGCAAGCAGATGTGTGGGGCTTAGCTGTCAGTTGGGGTTAAACTACAACACAAGCCCGTCCTCTTTCTATGCCACGGGATAAAACTAATCCTCTACCACAGCAGAATTTTGAAGGCAAATGCATTATGAAACATAAAATACAAAGCTGCCATAATGAAGTAGCTTACTTAAGGACACTAGATACATGGAATTTTACTTTTTAGGTACAGTATGGAGATTTAGAAAGCTTTTAAAAATAGAACTAATACTACAAATGTAGTTCTACTTATTTTTACATCAGCAAAATAACACAACAAATACCTGTATTTCTGCTTCAGAACTTCCAGTTCTAATGTTGTATCAGGGCTCTGTGCATATGTGGTAGAGTCTTCATAACCAAAGCAATACTGGAACACACTCTAAACAAAACATGGAACCAAAATGAAATAAGTATTATAGTCTGAAAATAGACTAAAATTCCTAAATAGGGGAATGGAAAATCTCCACACAGTGTTAATGTTGAAAAGCGGTTTTGTTATGATGGGATTTTTTACATATTTAAACATTTATTTTGCAAAATTTGTTTTACTAGAAAATTCAATCTACCAACAACAGCAGAAATGAAAAGTAAACAAATAAAAGAAGAAATGGCAAAAAGGAGTAATACTATTTTTTATCTGCACATCTTTTGTAGATTGTCTTACTTAATAAAGTTACAGACCACTGAGTACTCAAACAGTAATTATATCTGAATACAGCTGCACTCAAACTGATTTATCATTTTCACTGACCTTAGTAAATGTTTAATCACAATTCCCTTGATGTTAGTTAATGACTGAATCATAGCAATGTGTGTACAAAGTCAATCATACCCCATTTTGGTAAGAATTCTTCTGTCTAATATTCACCATCTTACCATAAATCCACAGTATCTTGGCCTGTTGGGATATACAGTGATTGATTCCTGGTCCACCCGACTTAAGAACCAAAATGGTAGCTTCTTCTCTAAGTTGGTGTGAAGATTAACCTATATGGAGTTTTGCATTTAAAATGAGTTACATTCCCTTAAGAGAAATACTCATTATATGAAATATCAATCATGCCATTATATTCAAAGCACTAGTACCAGTCCACACTGCAAACAATGGTATAATATTTGAGCAGTCCAGCCCAGACACTAAAACTACATAGTTAAAGCAGTATAGCAATATCATCTTAGAACAATAAATTATTCCACACGGATGTGCACTCTTATAGCTAATGAGACTTCAGGATAGTAGAATGAATTTGGTGTGCTTTCGATTTTTTTGTATCTTAACATTCTTTCCACTGCATAAGTTCTCTACTAAAAGAAAATTCTCCCATCTCAAGCATTGTATTTACCAATTCTGAGATTCTGTTCTTGGAACAACTCAGAATTCATTGTACTAACTGTTGAAAAATTCCTTAAAAATCCATCTGCTTGTACACTTCCTTTACAATGACTCATATGACTGAAAACAAGATACCATGTTCACCAATTTACATAGATCCTAAGGTGTTAGTTAGGAATGCTGATGACAAATCAACTAATTATCTAAATGGTGTTCTAACAATGATATCTACTTCCAATACTTGATTTTTCTATGGTATTACTTACCTGCATTGCAATCCTTTTGAGTGCAGCGTATTTTTGCACTTCAGCAATATCCCCAACAGCCAAACCAATCTAGAAACATCAAGAAAGATTTTATTACCTACTATCCATAGTCTGTAATTTCAAATGTATTTCTCATTCACATTTAAATTAAAAAATACTCTAAATTTCAAATAACTTTTTTCACTTGAATTTAGGAACATTTTTTTCATATTTGCACAATTCATATCAGGAAATGTAGAAAGCATTTTTAATGATGATTCTCTGTCTGCCAGTAAGGCACTAAAGAGCTACTTCAAAGATTTGTCAAGAGTAACATCCCTTCCTTTTGATTCTTCATTATTTCTGCAATCTTAAGAAATCTGTTATTCTCTAGATTGAATAGGATCATGGTAGCAATAAGTATCTTCATAAAAAATATAATTGTTTGATTTTCATTGCACAGCTCATATAAAAAACTTACTTCCTGAAAAGAAATAATGTTCAAAGGAATATCACTGAAGATATATTACCTATTCTCCCCATTCTTGTGTTTTCCAATTCTTTTTGTTCAGGTCAGGCTTGTTAGTTCTAACACTTCTGCTGATTGTTGTTTTCTGTGCAATGGAGACCTAAGTTTGGTTGTTTTTTGGTTGTTTTTTTTTTTAATTGAATTATTTTTAATGCTAGGTTTTGATACAACAAGGAGTTGAACAGAAAACAGTTTTCTTCAACTTCCTTTATCAAGACCTCAGAATAATACATGGCAGCTGCAATTCAAATTCCATCATATTTTCTACCTAAAGATATACAGATAACTTTGCTTGCAAAAGTGAATTGTGTGAAAATACTCAGAACAGTAAACTGGATGGAAAACAAGTCCAGGGAAAGGCAACATTTTAATATGTTACTGAAAGTATCAATTTATTAAAAAATGAATGAATGTCACTTACTAAAGTAATTCTATATGCTAAAACCATAAATAAACATTTCCTTAAACCTCTTTTGTATTACTAAGTAATTTACTTACTAGCAAGTTCATAAGAAGGATTGGAATGAGCAGTGTAAATATAATGAGAACTGTGTAACTCAGGAATGGATATGGTAATTCACTGCTTAGTAAAGGATCCAGGAATGCATCATGGTAATTAATGTCTCCCAGCATCATTGCAAACGTCTTCATTACAGAAAGCAGAGGTGTGCTATATGTTTGCTGCAAAAAGAAGAAATACCAAAGTCAAGAAAAAAACTAAATAACATCTTGAGACACTTTAGTCAAAGATAATATTTATGATAAAAACTTAATTATGTGATTCAACTAACCTGTGAACCCAAAAGGACAAAGAAACTCAGTCCAAAGGCCAATATCAGGAAGAAGAAAACCACAGCTATCCGAATCAAAGTCCTCAAAATTTCCCAGAACATCACAACATAGATGCCATAGTTTTCAAATCTATGCAACAAGTAAACAGAAAAGATATGGAATCAGTCACAGAATCATTTAGGTTGGAATAGCTCCAACCATTAATTTAGCACTGCCAAGTCCACGCCTAAATCGTTAACTTACTGGTTAGAGTCCCTTGCAGTTGTTTATACAGGCAGTAAGTAATGCTGATTTTCATCCATGAAAAGAGACATTTTGCCTCTCTGAGACATTCTGAGATGGTACAAACCAGTTGTAGTTTCACATCCAAAAGAATGGAAGTGATCCTACTTAAATAAAGAGTAAACTGCATAATCTTATATTTTAATGCACCAAAGCAGTTTTCAAGATATTATTTTTCATGGACAACATTTATTCTCTTCATAGTCACAGGCAGTAAAATATTGTACCACTGTTACATTCAGAATAACAGCATTAGGAAATTATCCAACTTTTTTTTCTGCTTCTAGCAGCAAATTAGCAACCAGAGCAAAGGACAACTGGCCATAAAATCCATCAGTCAGATGTTTGATTTAAAAGATTTTGCTCTTTACAAAGTATGAAACAAACTACATATATGTAGTTTGCATACAATACAAGCTACGAAAAACAAGCAAACAAAAAGAAACACACTGTTTGCGAAGAGAAGGGGAGTAGCATAATTTTAAGACACTTGTGTTTCCAACATCAGTCTGTCACCTGGCAAGCCTCTCCTATTCTTGACTAACACAAAGACTAAATCTCAAAACATGAGTTGTCGTACAGCAGATTAAATTACTTTCACCCCCAAGCCTGAACTTGGGAACTTGTGTCTTCCCTCAGATTTGGGGAGCAGGTGATTGTTTTATGCCACAGCAATAGTAACTATGAAAATGCCTCCACAATTTTCACCCTGAAACATGTGCAAGACTGAAAAGGTCAAGCTGGAAATAAACCAAACCTGATCTCTTATTTATCAGGCATTTATCAGGCAAAATTTCATTGAAGTCAATGGAATAGCAGGTTGCTTTGGGAAGAGACAGGCTGAATGAGTTAGAAAAATCATGTGTAGAGTTCTACTGCTATACACATGGAAAAATATTTAGGCCAGGGAGTCATTTCGTCTAGCAGTAGCAGGAAGATTGAGCAATCATGTGTTTACTTTTCACTGTCTAGGTTCAACGCTCATTTTGCCCAGAGCAGACAGGACACACCCATTCATTAGTCATCTAAATCATCAGACACAGGTAGGACAAGGTTTGCAGCAGAGGCAGTACCATAAAGGTATTCTACTTGATGTTAGCTCTGTTTACAAACCTTGTCCTTAAATATCCCTACTACAGTAAAATGATCCTGAAATTACTCAGCAAATGTCATGTTTGTCTGTCTGCAAGATGTCATGGGGTTGATTAGTTCATATATACAATAAGAATCAGAATATTTATGCAGTGTTACCGCATGCAGTCTGACTCAGGCACAAGTGTGTTTATTGGTCTTAAGTACTACACCCACACTACTTTTCCCCTCCACCCAGCTCTCCTGCAGTTCCTAACTCTTGGACACTATTGTACCAGTGACAACATTAAAATAATGAATGGCAATAGATGGACCTATCTCAACTGAAGAAATAATATCATCCATTTTAATCCTTTTACAGGACACTGTGGTCTAGGATACTCTACACTACTGGTGTAGAGTAGTGGGGTGAGTAATTTAATACGTAAAATTATAGAAGAATTTATCTTCTCCAAAGTATTACTTATAAAAACTGACTTCTTTATGCCTCTCGTAGTTTATATCCTTCTGGGGTTTTGGGCATTTTTAAAGGCAAAGTGTATATAGTATAATGAAAGACAATTTCAAAAAGATATATTCATGGCTTTGCTTAGTTTTATTTCTTTAGTTGCCATAACATATGCTGTGATCCTCTACATGAAAAACACTGAAACAGACTTTTCAGTTCATTAGGTTAAAAATTCCTGTGGTTATAATCTGGCAACCTGTAAAGCATGAAAAAAAAAAAATACAAACTGGGACTATCAAATTTGAACTGTCGCTGTTTAGGATATGTAAAATATCTGAAAAGATTTAAAGTATTTTATTATAAAGCACATAAATAATTTTTACCTTTGAAGGTAAAGCAAGAAGTTCATCCAAGACAAGTATACAGCAATTGCTCCACATTCCCACTGCAAATGAGCTGGTGTATTAATAAATAAAGAAGACACAAAAATTATGCTTGTAGTATAAATCGTCCAGTCCAGTAGATTGGAGTAATCCAACAAATATTTCAGTTTCTAGGATTTAAGAGAGACAGATACATATTTATAAATCTTCCATCATTAAAGGACTGCATTCAACACAGTATTTAAATCTTCTTCTCACTTTTAATCTTGTATAAATTGGCATTTCCCTTCTAAATAGAGAAAAATCAGATTTCTTCAATATCATACAGTTATGTAAGCACATTGTCTGATTAATGTTATTTCTCTACATATTTACCTGCTGAATCAGCTGAAATATTTCTTTGCAGATTCCAAGTAAACTCATAATTAAAACTAAACACATACACACCCTTGTAAAGTATGAGTCCTGAAACAAAAAACAGAACACAAAACAAACTACATGAATGTTCATTTCAGCTCTACCTATTACATATAAATTAGAATAACAAGTTCAGAAACTCTGTTAATTTTCTTCATATAAACGTATTACTATTCTGGTTCCCTAATGTTATGTGTATCGTATTTAAGCAATTCAAACCAAGTATGAAAGTTTGAGAATTGCCATGGTAAAGAGTTGCTGCACAGCTTCCATATTACTACTATATTTGCATTTGGGAACTGAAATCACAATATCTATGCCACATGTTCAGTATGTTTTACTACTTGATGAACATAAAGAGAAATCTGTTCTCCATAACTTCACTATTATATTGTAGTATCTGGAAAGGCAGTAGGAGTCTTTGGAAAAATTGGAGGTCCTGGCATCTGTAATCGGCTGTTCCCTTTGATGTCTCCCCTCACAAGCAGTGTAGGCAAAGACAACTTTGTTGTGCAAAGCCTTCTATTGGTATGAATTGCAATAGTGAACTTCATATTAACAAGTAACTTGTAAAGTAAATTCCCCACCTGAGGGGTTTGTTAATTCATAGGCAGACCACAAATTTATGACACTCACTTTTCAGTGGTGCTAGAATACTTATCAGCACCTGCCCCATTGTGATGTTCCTCTTTCACCTGATTTAGGAGTACACCACCACATTGCTAACACTGTGTGCTCTGCAGAGCTGGCATTCCCCACTCCATTCCTATTACTGGGTCATTGGGAAAATGCCTTCCATTACATGGCATTTCATACACAATACTGCTGCTCTAGTCTCTCAGGCAGCTTCACAGCTTCTGTTTAGCACACTGTTTCTCTACCAGCTGGCATCACTCCTCACTGAAGGACACAGCTCCCCTCTTCTAGCTGCACTTCTTCCACTCAGTCTCTGATGATTCAAAGACCTGAGTCAGTCTGAGTTATTCCTCTGTTTATTGCACGCAGCTCCTTTCATTCTCCTGTCTTCCAACAGGAAGATGAGTGAGTTAATGGAGCGTGACTGCTTGGAATTTTGCTAGTTCTTCTGGTTACTGAATCTTCAAGAATCCCACATGTACTGGATTGGGCTGGGCTGCATACATGATTCTCCAAATTTTTTCACATATCAGGATATCCTCCTGAACCTTTTATATCCCTTGAGTTTATTTTATTTCATATTTCTACTCGCATATCCTTTTTGAGTTCCTGTTTTTCTCTCATATTAGTCCTTTTTCCTCAATATTAAATAAATATTTACTTCAGGGAACAAACCAGAGTAACCATGTACCAGATGTAAATTTTTCAGAAAAGAGTAAAAATAAGAAATGAGAAATGAAAATTATTTATAGAAGTTGCTGCTGAATGTTTGAAAATACACACTCTAATTCTATTCCTTAGAGTTGCTAGATCATAAATTATTCTAGAAAATATTTAAATAATCATAACTTTTTGCTATAAAAATCCTAAATGCATCACGACTTGTAAGAAGAGTACCTCATATTCTAATGGCCTTGCTTCATAGAGCTCTGTTCCATTCAAAGGTCTTGCTGGCTGTATGTGAGTGACCAGAAGAGTCAGTGGGATGAGACCAAGAGAATATATGCCTAAATTCATTAGATGTGCTCGAAATCCATAGGCCATCCTTGGAAGTGAGAATGTTAAAGTTACAACACTTAAAAAATTTAGAAGAGCATGCATTCAAAGGTTAACAGCCAACAATGTCTTCAAGATGAGGAAATAAACATTTCTTGAAACATCCCTTTGTGATGAATATGTTCATCAAGATTTTTGTGGGCAAAAGTATATCTACCATTTTGACACACTGTTCCTTTCCTTTTTGACTTGGCAATCCTATTAAATATTTTTGCAATAAGGAAGAAACAAACAGAATAGTTGTCTTTGCTGTAACTATCAAAGAATCTTTACAAAATGCTAAGCTACATTCTATATGATAATCATCACCATACTCTAAACATGCTTATGAGAGGTTTATGGAAAAGACATTTGCTCAGACAACACCATAAATATGTACATCTTAATAAACAACTCTCAGGCACAATAGTCTTTATCCTGATGTGAAAAGTTGTATTTTATGTACATTAAAGTAGACCCACCATTTCATAAGCAAATATTCTTTACACACAGGATGACTGAGTAGCTCCATGCGATTGTGGCGTACCATGGCCTACAAAACAAGAAAGTAGAAGGATCAAACTTAACTCATCTAGGTAAGTAGAATGCTTACAAAAGTGGAAAGGCCACCTCCTTTACCTTAATATTAGCCTAATGAAAATTAAAATGTCTGAAAGACATTGCAAAGTTCTTTTGTTTATGCACTCTGGCCCAAAGCTGTCTTGCCTTCTCTGCCTGCTAAAGCATTCAGCTTCTCTGTTGTGGCTCTGTTAGTCTCTTTCAAGCTTTAAAATTTGTACAGACTATTTCCAACTATATCTGCAAGACCAAGCTTATTACTTAGACCAAAAGAACTTTGGCCCGTATTTCATTCCAATATACTTAAAATATAAAGAAGAAATATGAAAAAAACCCAAACCCCTACATTTTATCTAAAGCAAGGTAGCAGGGAATGATGTCAGAGGAAAATGAGAACTTACATTTAAAGTGATAAGTGGTTCATAGAAAATATCTTCACCATCCTTTACTTTCTTGTTAAGTGTCAAGGGACACTGAAGATATCTGAAGTTGTATTCAATCTGTGTAATACACATACACCAGCATTTAAATGTGATGCAAATGATAATCTAAGACTCAGATAATTTTCTTAACATAAAAAAGGCTATCCTTTAGGAAAAAAAAAAGGCCTATTGTGTCAAAGTAATCAGAACAGTGATGTTTAGCCATTGTTAACTACTCTGCCAAGGAACACATGCTATCAAGATAAATTAAATAAATAGTCATTTTAAATTGTAAAAAAAAAGTTACAGTTTTAAAACTTCATTCTCATAATTCTAATTTGTTTTAATGCTGCCTTTGAAGAAAAGCTTGTATTTAAAAGTTATATGGATTTGATAACACAATATAAAGAAAATGTACAGTAGCAGAAAATTTGGAAGTCTTTTGTTAACGATGTGGACACAATCCAATATAATAATGGATAAGGTGTTTTTCAAAGGTAACATAACTGTAGAACATTCATGCCTCCTTACCATTTTAAAGGCAATCTACTGCTTAAGATTTTGGACAAAAATTTACAAAAAAAAAGAAACACAGACTTTGACTTATTGATGATAACTGTACTAGTTGTGATAGGCAGGTTTTTGATATGCATAAACAGATATTATGTCTTCTTTCACACTATTCTGAAATACCTATAACCTCTGATACTCATCTTGATTGCAAGATTTAATACAGTAATGATACAGCTTATGGATTTCTGAAGTTTGAGGTTATACTTGTTAACATGCATAAGCATGAATATTACAGAACCGAATATCAAAGACATTTACAACCCAAAGGATAAAATAAGATCAGTCATCTGGACGATGGAGTGTTTTCTGTGAGGATCTGACAGTCAGCCAAAGTGTACCTTACCCATATGGACTTGACATAAACATTAAAGCATACACATTGTGTACTTTCCCAGATTTTTTCATCCACTTACATAGAAGTCTCGACTTGTCTTTTCCTCTGATGACTCAATTATGCAGTTGTCCAACACCAGCTTCACAGACGAACAGAAAATGGAATTAAGGTGATATAAACAATGTTCAACAGAAAGAATGTGTTTGGACCAAAAGAAAATGACCTTCAAATACAACAGTCACTTAACACAAGTGATGATTCAGTCAGATTTTATGATGTATGTTTTGAGGACATAAAACTCCATAGTTTACATGCAAGAGTTAAATATAAACTATGCAGTTTACAAGGCTATATGCTAGTTTACAAATATAAAGTGTGAACTCTTTATGAATATATACATACCAAGTCACTTGCTATATTAATAGAAAGCATTTCATAGTGTCATTTAGCAGTTAGCTGAGATGGTGAAAAATATGTGAAGAGGTTTTGAAGCCAATTCTCTTACGATTTCCACCACATTCATATGCCTTTTTATGTCACTTTTATACTTCTATAAATCCACTGATCACAGGAAAATAAGAACTTTTCTAATACTTTTCTTTTTAATGAAGAAATTAAACTGGACAAACTGAAATTATCACTAAAACATAATGAAATAATTTTGTGAGTTAATATAGCTTCTATTTTATAATAATACATGATCCTGAAGACAGCAAGAGAAAAACAACTGCAAATGATGCAATGTAACTAAGGTTATTTCATGCAGTTATTCCTTTAATATGTGCAGAAAACTCACTTTAAATGAATCAGGAAGATACTCAACCATTTCCAGCAATGGACACTTATTGGCACTGGAATAGTGAGAGAACGTCACAACAGCTTCTTCCCATCTGCAAAAATTATTTAAGACAATAGAAAATGAATTAGTTTCTTCTATTTTTAAATTAACTACTTTTAGATTATTTGAGTTTTATTCAAGATATTATCTTGGAAATCATAATATATAACTTTTTTATATACTATTAAATGGAAAATCAGCTGGAGAGCAACTCAGTAATACTCTGGATGTTTCTCTAAGAATGACTCACATTAAATTCTGTTGTCAAATAATTAGAAATGTTTCAAGTAAAACATATGAAACTGGAACTAAGGCTGGAATCTTGGCTTACAAGATTAGGCAAGTAATAATAATACAGTAAAGTACTTTCCTGCAACTCTTACCAAAAAGATATGATCATTAGTCAAGATGTGAAGTGAGGCTTCCACCATGTTGTAACATAATATTCTAAACTGCAGTTGAATTGCCACATTTTTAAATATTTGCAAAACTTTAAAAGATTTTAAATTAAATCTTTTGAATGATATCAGTTCTACACACATTCTGTTTAAAATTCTGTAAGTATTGAAGCAGGATGTGAAAGGCAAAAATTCTTTCTTTCTAATGGCCTCTACATGTTTTTTTAACACAGAATCCGAATGCTCAATGCAATAAGCAAAACAACATGCCATGTTCCAATGTCCATTACAATTATGTCGCTTTTCATTTGCACTCATTAGAACAAAACATAACCTCTGGAATTTAAAAATATGTACTCAGTTTTACTTATTAAACTACAGGTTTTCAGAACTTAATCTCAGCTAAACCAACAAAACACAACACACTGGAAAATACGTTCAACATTTTCTGTATACCTTACCTTTTGTGCAAAATGATAGCAGACACTACATCTTTTCTCCTATTGTGTATTGCTTCATGGAAAAAAGAAGCTAATGCTCTGTTGAACAGAATTTTCGCGCCATAGTCAAGAAGTAACCGTACTGCTTTGGCATGTCCTTCTCGTGCAGCCAGGTGCAAAGCTGTGTTCTGTGCAGACAAACAGTACAGCAGTGTATGAATAATTAAAAAAAAAAAAAAAGGTGTGTTTCAGTGCTTTCCCTCATTGAAAAGCCACTTGCTTTTCTCAGTTGCATGTCCTGAATACTTTTACTGGCAACACGAAATATTGGAACGTTGTCAGATGTTCTTATAGAGATCATAGATATGTTGTTTTTAGTTTATGTGTACAGCTACAGTAGTGCAAAATCTGAAAAGGAAATTTGCAGTTAGGTAAGAAAAGCCAATTCATTAATATGATTTAGTTTTATGACTAACAAACTGCAAGTCACAAATACGTAAAAATGATGGTATCTACATATACAGAACACCTGCATTTGATAACCAGGAAAAGCAGCATCCAATTATATAGAGACATGCTCATAAAAACGCATCTGCAAAAAAATCTACAGACATAGTTTTATAAATGAAACTTTTTTTTCCTTTGGTATTTTCATAAAAGTAAGGCAATGAGTGCTTTAGGAATTGAGTCACACTGAAACTGTCTTTTGAAAGACTTCTGAGTGCACCCAGATTTTTCTGAGGGAAATTAAGGACTAAGCATTGGCTTCTCATTAATTTATAGGCAAATTTTGTTCCTAATCTAGTCATTCTAAATGTTTTCAAGACCAGTTCTTACAGGAATTAACAACAGCTTCTGTGTTGGAAATTGAACAGTTCTTTAAAACCACAACTGTGGGGAACTGTTAAGCAGGTTCATACAAGAGGCCTCCAGTCCAGGAAATAGATTTTGTCTTGACCCAACAGACTCTGCATTTGTCCAAACTTCAGAGCAAGATTTTCTGGAAATCACTGTGCAGAACAGATGGATTTTGAAAAATGTATTAATGAGCTACAGTTGCTATCAGATCTTTTCAAATTTGTGTAAGTGCTTTAAATTTAAATTATCAATGCTTGCACTACATTGCTAAAATATTCTTGCAATGTAAAGGGGGCAAGAGGCGCATGTCTAATATACTCAGTATTTGATATTTTCTGTTAGGATATTTGCATCTTTTTTGTCTCCCACTTAGAAAAATCAGATACCAGTCTCAGCAATCATACACTTACCCAAGAAATTAACTTTAAGAGTGGTGAAATATAAAGGCACAAAGTTTGCCACACAAAATGGGATTTACACATGTAATGCACAGTGGAAAACCACAAATACCATACCATTGACATTTGGTCTAAAAGTAATAGCAGACATGAAACTAAGTATATTATATAAGCACATACCCCTTCTTCATCCACTCTGTCAGTACACTTAACATTAGTATCCAAAATGATCTGCATTGTGCGAGTGTATCCTCCGAAGGCAGCATGGTGCAAGGCTGTCCAGCCTTTATAATCACTTACATGTAATGGTATAAAAATAGAAATTATAAATTAAAACTTTATCATAAATTTAAAGTAAATGTAAACAGCTGGTGTTTTGACTCAAATCTCTTTTCTTTGGCATGATTACTGCAGAGATGCTCATAACTTCTGTCAACTGTTATGTGATGATCAATGCATTCAGAAGTAAAAGGTTCAACTCAGTAACAGTATTTGGGTCTCTCTCTTTTCATCTCTGTATACCTCTCTGTATTCATTTCTGTACACATCTGGATTGTCCCCATTTTCTTGTATCTTCCTTGAAAATAACACCAGTGCTTGCAATATTCTGTTACTAATACTTTCAACAGACGTGGCATAGATCATGGCCATATTGTGGAATTTTGCATTTAAAAATAGTGAATATACAAAACATTACAAGCACACAAATCTCTTTCTATTATTATTTCATCTTAGTATAATAGAACTCATTAAGTCTTTTATTACATAGAACCTAAGAAGACATTTATTTAAAAAATGCCATATGTAAGTCTAAAATAAGCCTAAATACATACACACATACATGTACCTTGGAACAGAACTGTCAGTTTTTAGTTCCTGGATTTACAGGTGTGAGCCTGGGAGTTTTTTGGAGCTGCCAATGACCTGAGGATCTTTGACCTGAAAGCAGGACTCACAGTGCAAGGCAGGATACCAGTCCTAAGAAACCTACTCAAGACTGGAAGTGACGGTGAAACAACTGTAGTATTTCCAAACCATTTTTTCCATTAAAAGGTTCAATATTCTTCTCTCAGTTGGATTTAGAGAAACCTGAGTCTCCTCAGGATTAGAAGCCTTGGCTTTACAGCCAGCTACAACTCCATATGTCAGGCTGAAGCAAAGCACAAGCAGCTCAGTTTTACAAATACTTTACAGCTATGCTCCTATACTGTATATTTGTATTTGTATGTATTATTCTTTTTTGGCTTAATGAATGGAAATATGTATACTTACCAGAGGAAAAGAGCCCCTCTCTTCAGAAGAAACTGAACTACCTTCTCGTGACCATTCTGGGCTGCCAAATGAAGGGGAGTCATTCCTTTTTTATCGCCTTCATTCAAAAGTCTTGTGTCTTTCATGTCTCTGATAAGTCGTTGGCATGTATTGATGCGCCCATAACTTTGCAAGATAATCACAGAAATTAGTGTCAAAAATATAGGAAGGAAACACTTGGCACAGCTTCAATTGCCTAGACTGTGCTACTAACCTGGCAGCAAAGTGTAATGGTGACTTCTTGTCCCTGCTCTTGGAGTAGATGGAAACGTTGAGGCTGAGTAAATTATTTACAGAGAGGGCCACACCTTGTCTGCATGCATAATGCAATGGAGTGCATCCTTCATTATCTTCATCCACTACAAGGTTTTTAATATGTTCCATCTGTTCCCCCCAACAAAGAGAGCACAGAATTACATCTATATCTCTGATGCTCCACAGCTTCTAATACCTTGCAACAATAGCATTAATACTTTAAAGCCATATCTAAAAATAGGAAACAAACTTCAGGGAAAGTAAATTTAGTAACAATAAACATTTAATATCTGCTGATTTGTGGGTTACCATTTTTTCAAATAACTGTTCTTCAAAGAACACAGGAGTTTGCCATACTGCACCCTTACTGCAACCCATCCACAGTACAATACAGGAAATTCTTCTTTGCTGCCATCATAATGCTCATTCCATCATAATGCTCACTGCCAGCAGCAGAACGCTAGTATTGAACCTAAAGGTGGTCTATAGTCTATACTCAGTAGCAAAACTTCTGGCTGTCAAAACCCACCAGTTCACTGGTTTACAGTGCAAATTTGTTTCCTCTGTTTCTCTTTTTCATCTTCATTTTCCTGATTTTTCTCTGTACCTCATCTAAATATCACAAGTATAACCTTTCCTAAGGCAACTACAAATCTCCTCTCACAGTCCAATCCACTTGTCTGAATTATTAATATGATCAATAATCAGAAAGCCAATGCAGATAACTGAGAGTTATCACTGTTTTAAAACTGATTCACTACATCTGCTGAAAAGGGAGCTTAAATGTATTGTGCATTACTAGTTAAAGTTGTTTACAAATTTCAGAAGACATTGTAAGATCAGCTATATTTGAGTCACGTTTAAAATGTTATTTCTTGAACTCTGGGGGCTAGCAAATTTAACTTTTCAAGCAAGCTTGGGCTCTAGCAATATGAGTGCTTCATTTCAACACAGCTAAATACAAATCTATGTTTGAAATCCTTTTAAAAACCAAATCCAAGACTTCATTATGGTCCAGTACACAGAAAGCCTCTGCAGAATATACTGCAAGGTAAACATCTAGAGGTTGACTGATTATGAGCATTCCTCCTAGCTTTACTGCATGCAAGCTGCAAAAATAGAAGTGAAAAGCTCTGTATTTTATTGCCAACCTCTTGACCTATTCAATCCCCCAAAAGCAAAACAATTTATGGGATTATGTTATTCCTTTTCCTGGCAATAAGAAAACTGTATTATTGATTTTGAAATGTTTTCATGAGAGGTATGTACCTCTTCAAACCACTTTTTATGACACTGGGCTACTTAACAAGTACCACAAACTTTTACAAACATTCCAAAATGAAATAGTTAAGTAGTTGTCTTTTTTTTTTTTTTTTTTCCTAATAAGGATAACAGAAAAACATAAATTGAAGCTTACTCTACCTGCAGATATTTCTCATTCAGATGCTGTAATCCTCCAGGCTGCAATACCGTCAAATGCAGGAAATTCCGACCAAGATGATCTTTTAATGACACATTTGCTCCTAAATAAATATGGAAATAAATACCAGGAAATTCAAATCTGCTGGCTCCTGGCACTACATGATGGTGTTTAAGACAAAGGAACAAATATTGAACAAGTGTGTTTATAAATCTGTAAAATTTTATAAAATAATTTTTTAAGTCTATAAAATATTCTTTCAAGTCAACATGTAACACGTTGTTTTGTTTTCAAAAGATGAGCTCTGAATCTCAGATATCATCGTTACCTTGTGTGTATACATTTTGTATTTCACTGCAGCACTAAGATTTATATGGGACCCTTATAATCAAAGCTGCTAAGCACCCACTAATCAAGAAATTATTTAATAATAAAGATGCAAATTATCACCTCTTCTAATCTTTAAAGTTGTAATCTCTCTACAGTTCCAAAACCTCTTATAGGGCTTATTAACAAAATCAGTTTTAATACTATTAACAAGAGGAAATAGAGTACCAATCACTAGCTTGAACCAAAAGTGTAGCACTTGAAAGATATAGCTCAAACATTTTCAAGGTGACTGTGATTTTATAAAATCACAAGTAACACTTGAACTATGGACTTTAACATTTAAAGATTGATTGCCAGTATAAAACGTATGTCAGTGTAAGTGGTGTATTTATTTCACAGTTGTGCTTACTTTGTGAACTGCTTAGGAATGTAGGGATGCAGTGTCATTGGCAACTCCACCTTGAGAAGCATGACACATGGCATACGCATTTTTCTACAGCATGTTCCCTCTGTGCAGCTGTTTAGCTCAGCTGCTCCTGGACCAGATGCTGAAGCACTGAATTGAAATTGAGAGGGAAGTTTTACCTTTTGATAGCAGTAAGTTCACAATTTTCCATGATGCACAGGAGGTGGCCAACAGAAGTGGGGATCGACCTTCTATGTCAACACTATCAATATTAGCCCCCTGCAATAACAATTTGAAGCTTATTACGAATAATGAATCAATAAAACTTTAAAATGGTGCTGCTCTTTACAAGCATAGTGGAAATATAGACATTCTTAGTAACTCCAGATGTTCTGGATAAGTAATTTCAATATACACGTTACATCTCCATATAAAACTACTATGTTTTCAAACGATCAGCCACAGCCCAGTCATCTATATAGAAAAATTCAGTTGCCTAAATAATAGTGGCCTACTTCTATGTATACTGAACTCACAAGTCATAACCTTTTGTTAGGGTACATTTCCATTTAAATACTCAAAATATAAAATTCTAACTTGAAAATACTTGGAAAATGCAAAAATTGTAGCCCTTTTGAATGATGCAATCTTACCTATCACACAATTACCAGAACGAGACCCTTCTGAACTCTGCTGTACAAACACTGTTCAAGAAGTAATGCATCCAGAGATTAGTATAGTTTGATCTGCATAGGGAAATCTATGTTTTGTCTACTTTTGCACTAGACGCATGTTGTCAGGACAATATGGTCACTAAGGACACAATACCACTGTGACCATATCAGCAAAGTACTAGTATAAGCATAAACATAACTGTCTAAAAAAATCCCACTAACAGGGGAGTATGAAGATACAAGCAAATGAACCAATGAAATGTATCTAAATTTTATGGTGGCTTCGGTATCATTTTTCTAGATACTAAGTTGCAAGTCAAACTTGATGAGTTGAACAAAGTACACAAAAAAATCTATTTTATTTCAGATAATATCCAAAGATTATTGGAAAAAAAAAATCAATGGGAGCTTTTCCATTAACTTGTATCATCTTTGGGTCCAGTCTCAGTTGGAAAGAGAATCAATCACAATGGAGAACAATATTTACTTTCTATTATGGTAACACATGTAACATAGTAATAAGAAATGTTTAATACATGTACAATGATTACTTTACTACAGAGAATAGGAAGCTTCCAATGTAGGTTGATTAAATATTTGGGAGTAATGCATGCAGGACCCTTTCCCTGGTTACCTTTCTACAAGGTCAGACAACCTTGTAAAAATATTCTTATTCATCAAAGAAACAGACTTTTTTTATCCAAAAATTTTTTTCAGAGAATACAGGGCAGCAATTTCCAGTTCCTCACACAATATTTAATCACCTTCCCTCCAGCTAACATAATTGTTCACCTTTCAGTAAAATGAATTTGTCAGCTTCCATAATTACTTATCAGAGTAAATAGTAACTTATGTATTGCCACATATATTTACCCCATTTATGATACAACTGAATTAAGAGTTTGTAATTTAGTTTCTGAACTCCATTTACTTTTGCATTTATAGATTAATATATATCAATGAAACTGTTGTTAATATAGACTAAAAATGTCAATTTTATAAATATCAATTAGTATTTATACCAATTTTATATTTCATTTTTCTTTTGGTGAAGACAAAGAAAGCAAAAGTGAAAAAGGAAGTCCAAAAAAAAAAAAAAAAGAAGAAAAAAAAAAAAGAAGAAAATATGTAAAAATACTGCTTATTTCCTTTGAATAAGCACATTTCAATAAAAATAATCCACTAAACTCAGGAAATACCAGACACCGCAATGTTCAAATGTCCATTACATGAGAAAAAATAACCCTCTAAAAGACCCTAAGATACTAGCTAAATCATGACAACTTTCTGATTTTCATTTCTTTAGTCTTCCTTATGGTTGTGTACATAACTTGCAAATACAATCATGCCATTTGCATGCCCAAACCAGGTACTGTGCTCCTGTCTAATGTGACAATGTTTGATGCTTAAGTGACTGTGTTTAAAATGTTTAATTTGAAAACCAAGTAGTATTTCTCTAAAGCTATAAATTTTGTAATGTTTAGAAGTTGGGAATACTGATCTAGATACCCAAGTCTTCCCTTCTTTCAAGGCTTCAACAAAATAAGAGCATGTACTCAGTGCCAGGTTGTGAGTCCAAAGACAAAATAATTAAAAGCTCTGCATGAAATGTATTAGTTGATTCTCTGGGTTTTGTGTAGCACATTTAGCTACAGCTTACAAAAATAAAAAGAAAGAAAAGAAAAAGAAAAAAATGGTGTAATTTAAATGTAAATAGCATACATATAGTGTGCCTGGGCAGTTCTGCTTAGCATAGGTAATCTTACCTTTTCTATCTAGAAGTCCTAGATGTAACACTGTATCTGTTTACAATGCCTCTTATTTTAAAGCACAAAAGGTATAAAAAACAAGATGAAGTAAGTAACGATTTTACGTTGTTTCACATGATATGTGAATATTTAATAATATTCACATAAAATAAGTAAATGTTGTTCTTTATTGAAACTAGAAAGCCATTCTGAACTGAAATTTCTAGTCTTTTCCAGTAGTAACATTGCTGCCCCTTTTCTTTTTCACCTTTGTGTACACCACAACATAGGAAAACTTACTGATCTTGCCAGGAGTTCAGGGCAGCAGAAAGCACAGGTTGCACATGCCCCATTCCACAAACTCCAGCTGGCATATTTTGATCCATGTCCAGACAAGAAAAATTAAAACAGTACTAAAGCTTCGAAACTGACATACTTTATATGGAAAACCAAACAAACCCTCAGCCTAGTTTCTATAGAAGAGGTCAAAATAGTCAAATGTTACTCAAGGAATGAAAGCTTGTTCTTAGGAAGCTATGTTAAAGATATTTATGATGTAAAACTTTGTGCACACAAGCCTTCAAATCCAGAAACTTGTGCCTTTGTTTCTCAGGTAATAACTTCTGTAGACATGGTGTTTTGTCAGACAAGTGTAAGCAGTCAAACCTCACCATTTCACATTTGAATGAAAAATAAACACAACATCTAGTTCTGCCTAAATCAAATTCCTGTAACAGTTTCTGAGAAAAGGAAAACTGTATGCTAAAGAGAATTTTCCTTAATGTAATTATCATTAGTAATAATCTCTATAAACATGCTGCTTGGTTAAATATTTACCATTGAAATCAAATACTCTGCCAGTTCATAATGATCAAACAATGCTGTCCTGTGGGGAAAAATGTAAAAATACAGTAACATTAGAAAGGACAATGAAGTTTCAAGCCAAAGGGTAGCATTCTTCTCCATATTTTCTAATAAATGAATTTTAAAATATACAGAAAGATACCCTTAATGTATAACTAATTCTAATAAGTTGTTTTGAATTTTGCCATGGAGTTTTCTTTTCAAACTAAGTTCAGTTAAATTAATACACTGAAACTCACTGCAGGAAACAAAAACCTCATTGGTAGGTCAACAGGCATTTTGTCACTGATTTTTAAGAGAATCAGACATTTCATATGTCATATTTTTTGTTGTACCTCAGAAGTTCAATACAGAAGTTCATAAACTTCAGATGCAGTGTGCTCCAGGCATGCTTAGAGCCTCAAATTCATTTCACTGACCCAAATTTCAAAAGTAACTTGCTATATATTTTATGCAATAATGCTAGCATGGGGTGAAAATGGCAATGGCTAAACATGTATTCTGATTGTGGCAGGCAAGTTTACTTGAAAAATTATGAAGAATTTTTTTTGGGGAAAAAAAGGAAAATATTCCTTTAAACAGTTTATATTATTTTTCCTTCATTTTCTGGAGAACATCACCCCATTAGATAAGGGCATTTCCTCCACATCATCAGAAGCTGTTAACATTTCCCTAAACTTGTTCACCGACTACCTTACTGGAGTAAATTTTCAGCGCAAACTGTGGTGACAATTCCTTGACATGGTTCCAAAATAACTGAAACTCCTGTGATTTTGGTAGCAGCGTCAAAATTTTTAAAATTCTGACCAAACAGTTTACTCTTTAATAATGTACTAAAACCATTTTCCATATCATGGAGAAGCCCCAAATCATGTGGAATCGTGTTCCACATGTGAGGAATAACTAAGAACATCATGGCTCACAATTTATAGTGAAGTCTGGCACAGCAGTCTCCTACCTGTGAAGCAATGTTTCCTTATTCCCATCTACAGCATCAATAATGGATTCCTCACCAGCATAGGAGGACATCATTAGCTTTACAATCTCAGTTGCTCCTTGAGTGGCAGCAAAATGAAGTGCAGTGCATTTCTCATTCTATAAATGGCAGAGTAAGAAAAAATTTAAATATTTAAACCCCAGCAACCTAACTTCAGATCTATCAAACAATCTAGGGATCTAGCCCAGAATTCGTAATTCCTAAATGCCTAAATTTCTATGCAAGTAATGAAGCTTTAGTCTTTAACAGAGTTAGGAGATTTCCAAAGAGATTGTAAACACCAGAAAAGACTAAAGAAATAGTTTTAAAGGATTACTACACAACTTTTTATCATTACTACATAGCTTTTTATGCTAAGTCCCTAAAATAAGAGATAATTATACTCTTAACAATATTTTGTAGTTTAATTAAAAACCAGACAATTGCAGCAGCCTTTATACAAGAAATAAAGAAAATCTACAGAAAATCACAGGTAGGCCAGCACAAATCAATAAGCAAACAAATGGGTCTATATAATACATTAAATGCATTATTCTAAAATGTCATTTATTTCCTTAAATGAAATATTCCTTAGAAGTAAGTCCTAAATCAATTTTTTATTCAGGTTAAAAATTACTTGGTCTACTATGTTATCAAACTATGATAAACTAGACAGTCATAAACTAATTAAGCAATATAAATATTATTAGAACAGTATTTGCCAAAACAAGATTTCATTTCACTAGATGGGACAAACCAGCTTTGATATATGAATGAGGGTTTTGACTTTTTCCTTTTTGAAACAGGAACATTTCAGTGATGCATTGGAATGGGTTTTTCAACAATGCCGCAAGCATTCTCAAACCAATCTTACCCATCACAAAATCAACACCATAAATCACCTCATTTTAAAGTAGTGTGTTCAAAGAACCAAAACTGTGAAAGAAGGCTACACTGTTTATTTTTGCTCTCCTAAGTTCATTTCAGTCTTGCAAATATTTTGATTAATGACATATATTTTTAAAATGTTTATTTTATGGATGAAGCTGGGCACAGCTGGCTTACACTAGCAGCACTACATCGTGGTAGCAGAAATAGTATCATGAATTTGAGTTTGCTTGCAAAGAAGATACTGTAAAGGTCAAGGCAAGGCTGAAGATAAACAAGAGTTCAGAGAAAGCGTCAGACTGAGGATCTCACTTCTGGGAAGAGATGACCCTATGTAACTTGTGGAAACAAACTTCACATCTTGCCTGATTTGAATGAGAGACTTGTTTTAATTTGCTGCTCCTTCGACTTTGCTTTGGAAGAGACAGTGAGCAATGATTATCTGCTTGCCTTTTTTCATACCACTCAGAGATTTAGAGAAACCTAGATTTTATTAAAATTACACTTCACTCCATTCTGTTTTACCTGTTTTAGATCGATTTGGGCTCCAAATTCAATGCACATTTTAATCATTTCGAGGTCCCCACTTTGAACTGCCAAATGAAGTGGACTGCACTTTCCATTATTGGTAAAATTGATGTGGGTTTTAGCAGAGTGACCCAATTCTTCACCTGAAAGAGGAAAATAAATGGACTTTTTAAAAGCAAAAATTAAATAACAGAAGATATAAAGGTTTTCAAAACAAGTAGATAAAGTATGGAGCAATATTCTCCCCCTTAAAATATGAACATGTCATATCTATCATTGAACAATGGATGAACACACATTTAGGAAAGCAGTTAGGTTGCTGCTGCAATCATACAAATGTTGTGATCATGAATTGCCCATAGGAATAACTGCATTAACTTCTTCTAAGTTCAAATAGTTATAAGTGTTTGTTTTCACAGTTCTTTGAGAACTAAAGCAGTAAGCTGATAATGCTAAATCCCATTTACTGCTTGAGAATAATGTACTTACCTTTCTTTAAAAGAATTTCCATACATGTTTTTGCACCAGAAAATGCAGCGGCATGGATAGGCATACATCCTGTTTTGTTTGGTTTACATATTTTCCCTCCATTTTCAATCTGAAAAATAATGCCTCAATACAGCTTAATGACATACAGAAAAATTTGGCAAATGCACATACTATTCCAGATATAGTCTCCTGGGTAGCTGTGTCCTTTTTGTTTTTTCTATGTTGAGTATGCATTTATGAAGTTTACATACCAGCATCTTTTGCATGTTATATCCATACATCTATACAGGCATGTGCTTCATTTTATGAGTGACTTCCAAAAGCAGTTTAAGCTTTCTCCTGAAGTCTGTCACTCATATACATACATATACATATATATAATTTATATGCCCTTGAAAGATTAAAGTTTCTTGATAACTCATGCAAAGCAACTTGAATACTAGGTCCATGATTAACCTTTCTGCATTTAACAAAGCCAGAACACAGTCACAGAATAATACTGCATCAGGGTAGAGAGAAGCACATCAAAAGATGATGAATAATTATACATACCAGGAGTGTCAGTGCTTCAGGATTATCCTTGTAACATGCTACAATTATAGGTGTGTTCCCTGCTTCACCTTCCAAATTAACATCTGTACTGCTATGCTGGACTAAAATCTAAATGTTTAAGAAAATATTGAGTCAATCATTAGCCAAACAAAACAACAAAAGCCTAGTCCATTGTTTTTGTTGTTTACCACCCATAGGTCTCTTGCAACTTGTTTATTTTGCATGCCAAAGTACCACAATGCATAGGCAGAGGAGGAACAAAATGCAGGAGAATGTAAAAATATGCAGGTGAAAAATGCAGGTAAAAACATACAAAGCAAAGTACAATTCTTTACAGCAGACAGCTGGATAACTTGGTTAAACTCTGCACACAGCTGCAGAGTATTCTAAAGTCTAATTCAACAATTTCCCCAATAATGTGAGAAAATATTTTCTCCAGCAAATTACAGAGGGAGATTTTCAACTAAAGTTTCTTATTATGTCTGGTAATATTCTGTATTCCCTGGCAAATGGCGGCACTGTGAAATTTGCTGAATTTGGTAACTGTTGGACAGTTAGATAAGATGAAGGGAGATGGGGCTTGATGAAAACTGAGACTGCCCATCCTGAAATCTTGCTTCAGTCTCTAAGCCAACAGCTGACACTGAACTGTCAGTATCATCAAGTACCTCTATGACTGCTTTCAGCATTTTTTGAGAAGCAAAGGATCTGGAAATGATAATGACCATGTTGTACTGCATATTTATTCCCTAGCTACATATTTATTTAATTGTCTTTCAGTAATTCCAGTGATTTTCTTTTTTTCTTTCTTTTTTTTTTCTTTCCTCTGCACATTTTAATCACTCTCAGGCAATTTAGCAATAAAAACCAAAGGAGAATTGGCCTGAATAAACAACAGAGTGGGGAAAAATGAGACACAGAGAGCTCAAGAACAGATCTGCAAAAAACTGAAGCCCAGAACCTGATACAATGACATTTTTGAAAACTGGCTTTATACTTCAGATTTTATTGTTCTTAATTCACAGTAAATACAGACTTTGTCAAAGATGTGAGGACACAGAAACATTTCTAAAGGACACTGAGTCTTGAATACAAGTATAGGTGTTCCTTTCTTTTGTTTAGATGAATTAGAAAAAGAGAAAAATTTAAAGGGAAAAGCAAATGGTGCAATTGTAAGGTTATATTCACCTAATAATTTGAAGAACTTTACCAATTCTAAAATTCTACCCAAATGCTGCATGTGCAGTGAAAACATTCTCATTGCACTTAAGACAAATGGTAAAAAAATCATGCTGCTTAAAATCTCAATGCTGTTGCTATTTTACAAGGTCCAATATGGGCATCCTAGCAATTTCTTCCCAATATATATTTGTGATTTTTATTTGCAGTTAGTTCTGCTACTACCCAAATGATTATTAGAATGTTGGTTTTAAGAACTGTGCTTTCTGACTAATTTTAATCTGGTTTTTACTAGAAAAACACACTAGTTTCAAGAAAGTGTGGATACGTCTAAGACTTCCTAAACAACTGTAAAACCCCAAAAACTTGACATTATAATTTGAAAGAACACATGCCTACATAAAGCTTTAGTGTTAAAAGGAACTTTTTTAAAGGAAAATTTTTTATGTTTGGAAAACTGAAAAGCATTTTCCATGAAACATAAGGACTACTATCATAGCAAAAATATCAATATTTCTATACATCAGTACGTTACTTTTTACTTGCTGTGCTAAGATACAAACAATTCTATAAGCATCATATATTACACATCCTGCTCACTAAACAAAACATATGAGGAAATACAGCACATATCAGCAAGGTCTTGGTGTTCTCCACACAGCTGCTGTTGAGCTACTTATCGAATGTATATATTTACGTGGACTTTAGACTTACCTTCACGATTTCATTATGCAGGGACTGAACAGCCATATGCAAAGGTGCCATCATATTGGAGTTGAGAATGTTTGGATTGGCTCCTCTGCTGAGAAGCAAACGAACACTTTCAATCTGGTTTTTCTTTGTGGCCCAGTGCAGTGGGGTATTTCCAGAAGAATCCATCACATTTAAGACTAGGAGAGAAAATAAAACAAAAGCAAAAGCAAAACCATCAAATGTTCTGATTGCACAAAAAAAAAAAAAAAAATTAAAAAAATATTTCCTCAATGAAGGTTTAGATCTGTGTTACTACATTTCTTAGAAGAAGGAGAGGAAAATACCCATGGCATGGCAGCATCTGTTTCTTGCCCATTATTATACAGCTGTTTTCTCATCCTAAGAGATACCTGATTTCCCTCTTTCCTTAACCCTTCTTTTGCTTATTTTATTTGATTTTGCAGCCATTGCTTTAGAGGCTGTACAGAAAAGTGAGTGTGAATAACTGAAATAAGAGATAACAAATAAGTGCTTGCAAATTGGAAGAAAATTATACCACATTTATTCTGTTTCACTTAGGAACACAGAAACAAATGAATTCACACCAGTTATAAAAATGGTCTGTTCCACACACAGCTTTTGAGTTTCAAAATTGAAGATAAACCCCAACAAATAATCTAAAAAATTAGGTTCAAAATGTTATACTGAAAATAAAAGGAATGTATTTCAGCCAGAATAATCTAAAATTATAATGGCCATCATTAGGTGAAAAAATTAGCTTTTCAGGGTCCTTGTAGGTTTGCTCAGTAGTCTACAGTCTATCAGTGGAATTTGAAGTTGTTCACAAAGCTCATTATATAACAGACATATAACATAAATAGGCAGAACAAAGTCAGACCTACTGCACATCACTGCAGTTTTCTTTTTCATATTTAAAGACTGTAAATCTGAGTCTCAAAGTAACATCCTATTGATTCACTGCATTTAGAAACATAACAGTCCTAACATAAGAGGGGTGAGTCAAACCACACCTCATACAAACTGTGGCAGACAGTTTGAGTTATATTTGAATCTATAAATGGAGATAAACACATACCATTTCTGTTTCAGTTGGGTAACAGACACTTTGATTATTGAACTTTTTTATTCTGTTAAATAAAATAGTTAATAAAATGCATGTTACCTTGACAGGAAGAATCATCTATGATCAACTGCATTAGTTCTATTTGTCCTCCTTCTGCAGCATGATGCAGTGGGGTGGCATTTAATTCATCCACTTTTGTAAGCCCAGAACGATTCTTCTTAATGAAGCTCCGTAGCCTACAGGCGCTTCCATCTGCAATAACCTATTTTGGATACAAATATTCTCATTTTCTGATTCTCCTAAAAGGCAATAAGGTAGCAATTCTATAACATGTTTCTATGGGCATGCTACCACTCAATAATTCTCTCCCAGCTGTTTGGTTTCATACAGTTCACAAATCCTGATCAGAGTGAGCCAACAGTGAAACTCAGATTGATGTAATCAATTGCAGATGAGAAACAGTGCAGAAGTAAAAAAAAAAAAAACAAAAAAACAAAACCAAAACAAACAAAAAAACCCCACCAACCTCCAAACAAACAAAAAAACCCTCAACAAACCAACTAAAAAACAACAACAAAAAACCCAATAACAACAACAACCAAAAAACCAAACAATTCAAATCATCTTGACTACATTACTTTCTCTTTTGTAGTGAGCTCAAGATCCTCCCTCTACCATGAAAAATCTCAAAAAAGCAAATTCATCACATACATTTTTATACTCCTTCCTGCAGTGACCACATCAAATGAATTCAACAGAGAGGAAAACTTAACAATCTTGATAAATTCCTTTTTTTAGATCTTTCTACAGAGATCCTATGTCATAAGGTTTCAAGTTCTGCCATCAGGCTTCTGTGATGTTCTTTATGTCAGAGCAATCAATATATTTTCTTATTTCAGCATCATGCTTAGAGCATAACACAGTATCTTCACAGTGTTACTCGGATAGCTTGATACATTCCAGGTCCAGTGATTTACAACCAAAACCCACTACGAAAACCCTGCTGATTCTTATTTTATGATATTGTCCAAATATTTTTTGGTAGAGTGATTCAAAGCCCAGAAAAGTGATAGAAAAAAATGATTGCAGTAGAATGGGCAGAAGTTTTACAAACAGCTATTAAAAATTAAGAGAGAATTTAAAAAGAAAAACAATAAAACAAAACTTGGAGAAAAATAAAGGAGAAAAATGCGTATCAAAAGTAATGCAAACCTTCTCAAAGATGTGTTAGCAAGCAAAGGATAAGAAAAGAATATCCCCTAAAATCACTGTTCCCTTCTCAGCTGAAAAAAAAAAAAAAAAAAAGGAAAACTTTGGTCTCCAGGATCCCGAGTCACAAAGTCTTAACAATTTTTGCTGCTGTTAAGCAAATATACATTATGGGGAGCCCATTCATGTGCTTGATTGAGCATGTGTTTAACTTCATTCAGGTTAATAATCCCACTGACCTCGATGAGGTTACACATGTCAATAAGGTCATAAATGTGTTTAAAGATTTAGAAGACTGAGGCCAAATAAAGGGTTAGCATTTGCTTCAAAAGTGCAATTAGAAAAACCTAATAGAAAACATATGATATAGTTGTTGAAAGGGTATTTAAGATGACTCAACTGTCACAAAAATAACAGGGCAATTACATACTCAAATATCGATACATTTTATACACATCAAAGAGCTATTTAGGAAAACCTTATTACAGAGTTCAGTATTTTCTATTTCTTCTATAGTCTACCTTTATTATTTCTATTGATTTAGACCACATTTTCCATTCTTAACGTTGGATTTACTTTTCAACGTAAAACAAAATGTGGCATGATAGTAATTTCTGTGGAAAAAGGTAAGATTTATCAGCTAAAAAGGCAGTGTTTCATTAGCAAAATTGGAAAAGAAGAATTCAGCTGGGTGCTCTCAGTACTTTCTTTGGCCATTGTAAACTGCAGCTCTGCTGCCTTTGCCTGAACAGCTCTGGAGTGCCAAATCACACACAGGAGCAATAAGTCACGTTATGCTGAAGAGGTGTTGCTCAGGACTACAGCTAGCACACAAAAAACATACATTGCTGAAAAAGACCTCAAGAGGTATGTAAACACATCCACAAAATTTGTTAAATTTGTTTAGCCTGCTGTTAAAAATCTCTAAAGTTATCCAAATATTCCAATCCTGGGAGCAACCTCTTCCTTTGCTTAATTATTCTTACCCTTAAAAAAGGCCTCTCCACAGTTTGGTGTAAGTCTCCTATCAGCAATATAAATACATTACTTATCGTATTCTCTATTAAAAGTGAGAAGATTTTATGTCCTCCTGGCTGCAATTCCATATTTGTATGTTGCACTGCCGGTTCTTTGTCCCTCCCTAACAGTTTCAGTGCTCTAAACTTTCCTTTTGGGACATTTTTGCTAGATAGTCTACTCATTCCTGGCATGACCTCTGGACTTCCCTCTAAGAGAGGTTCCCTTTCTGTTAAGCTGTGTCCGAGGGGGATGTGAGCCCCTTCCACCAGCATCCTCCGTCGCCTGCTCCTCTCCTGCCTTCCCGCTCACCCCAGTCCAGACTTGGCCAAATAACACCCGAGCATCCACTGCCTACACACGCCACGGCCAGGTCAGGTCCCAGCCTGACTCTCATCCCTCACTGACCTTCCCTTCCGAGTCCACTGAGTGAGTGGAAAGGGCCTCCTGGAGGGAAGGGTCCTTGAGACAGAACCACTGCCGAGCCCGCACAGCTGATTCTGGAGCCCCACCTCATCCTCCACCTTCCCCCCTCGCACCCGCCACCAGCCCGGTCCCGCCGCGCCCCTCCGCACGCACCTTGAAGACATCCTGCGAGGCGACGGAGGCGGCGTCCGCCTCGCAGACGACGCCCTGGTAGGAGCTGGAGGCGACCGCCTTCTCCCGCGACCGGCAGAGTCGCAGCAGAGAGCGCTTCATGCCGCCCGCCCGGCCGGCTCCGAGCAGCGCCCGCCCCGTCCGCTCCGCAGACCTGCGAGGCGACAGACTGAGTGACGGCGGGGCCGCGGCCGCGCCCGGACACCCTGCCGCGGCGGCGGAGGCGGGGAAAGCGGGTGGGGGCGATGCCGCCGCTCCCCTCCGGGGCCGGCATCCCGGGCGGCGGCTCCCACCGCCCACAGGCAGGACCCGGGCGGTCCCCGGGGACGCGAAACGCCTTTGCCCTGAATTGATGCTATCTACTCCTAAACTGCCCGGCCGGATTTGAATCAGGGGCTTGAGTTTTCTAATGTTAGCTTCTCATCATTTGCTTTGTAGCCATAAAAAGTTTCTTGCAGAATTTGTTTTATCGGCAAGTTTGGAGAGGCGCAGGGGAGCTGTAGGAACAGCATAGAAAGAAGCAGCACGAGGTGTTTCAAAGGGTTTATCCCTAAAGCGCCCCTAAGTGAGTCAGTCTTTACGGAAATGTGCAACTCGGGAAACTAAGTTTACTTAACGTAAGATAAAGTTATCAATCATCACGACTCGGCTTCGCGAACCAAGATTTTGGGAAGGGCTCAGCCCACGTGGGTGTGTCCTTCGAGCCTGCGTAGTGGATTTTTTTAGGTGAGGCGCAGCCGTGCGCGGAACTGGTCCCAGGTTTTAACTCCTGAGGTTCATCTGGCACGGCCGAACGAGCTTGGATGGTGACAGTGAAGTCCTCAGGATTAGAACCTACAGTATTCCCAGGAGGTCTCTCATCCAAGTACTAACCGGGCCTGATCCTGCTTAGCTTCCGAGATCTGACAGGATTGGGTGTCAGGGTGGCATTTAACTGCCTCTAACATAAGATGAACACCAGTACCAAAAGTCAGGTAGTGGACGGGCAGAGGCTTAGGAAAAGCAGTAGGAGTCGTAGGGGGCGACCTTTTGCCTGTATGTTCATGGTTTATGGCAAGCGGCTGCTTAAGGACTGCCAAAACCACGTGTCACACCCCTTGCAGCCTATTGAATAGTCGTCAACAAGCAATTCTCCCTCATTATTTTGCTCATTCCCTTTTTATCCACTTTATACTGTCTGTGCCACAATATCCTGGGGCACTAAGTGCCATAATTTCATTATATATTTGTGGAAAATGCTGTCTTTTATCACCGGCTTCACTTAGGGCTCACTAGTGGTTTTTTTCTCTTTTTGGGAAATGGAGTGTTCTGCATTTTTTCCTCCCTGTTAGTGCTTATAATTTCACAAAATTATTCCAGCCATTTTCTCACTGATGGTGTGTTGTTCCTTTGGTTTTCCTTCTTACAGATGCCATTTTTTATCTCTGAATAGTCACATCCTGCTACTCTGAATCTTTTCCAAGTTCTTTTTGAAATAGAATGGCAAGTCCTACACTGTCAAGGTATATTTGACCAATAGTATTGTTTGTTCAATTTTTTTCTTCATTTCTCTCGTAAATGTTCACAAATCTATTTGGGGTTTTTTGAATGCCACTGAGCTGTTTCCTTGGACTTTTTGCTTCTTCACCACAATCCCTTTTCTAACTAGTGATAGATAGATAGATAGATAGATAGATAGATAGATAGATAGATAGATAGATAGATGATAGATAGATAGATAATAGCACTCCTGTGCTGTTCACACTCATGAGGCTAGTTAGGGCTATGTTTCCTCTGTGTACTCACCTAGAATTTATCAAAATTGAGTTTTATTTGACTTTTCATTTCTGTATCACCAATCTTTTCGCATCTCCTACAATCATCTGCAATTTTGGTCATTCTGAAAATTCAGTAGTGCCTCACAGACCATCTGAAGGTCTTTGCACCATTATACCAACACTGACTTTTAGGGGTCCTAAGGAACCTCCTTGCTTTGCAAAGCTGTATTCCTAGTTGACAATTTTTAATGCTAACCAAATTCAGGAAATCCTTCCTGCCCATCCTAGGACAGTTTAGTTTCATTAAGAGACTGTGAGGAAAAACCTTTTTGAAAAACCTTCCCAAATCCACTTATCACTGGCATCATTTGTACTGTTTATGCTTGCTGATTACTTCAGAGTTTCGCTGGTATGTGTAACAACAGACTTCTCTCTGCAAACACTGTTCTTGATGTTTTGATCCCAGAGTCTGTAACTCCAGAACCATTTATAGTAAGTTGCTTAAGTTACACAACCTTAACTAGGTAGTCTTAAGAACTAACTGGGTGGCTTTAAGTGCTTGTGGTGTAGAGCCTTGATCCTGTTAATTATCAGGCAACATTAAAAAATGGGACAAAAACTTTTCCTCCATTCTTCCCTGCCCCCATCCTGCTGTAGCCATAGGTATGGCATATGTTCAACAGAAGTATATTAAGGTACATTTTTGTTGTTATGTCGTCATTAATTGTCACCAAAAGAGGGTCATTTATACTATAGCAAGAAAGCTATAGTCAAGAAAGTGCCTGAAGAGATTCTGGTTATATGACTTGGGATTAGAGAGGAGCTCTCTCTATTGCTAAATACTTTCTGTGGTATCTCGATCAGAAGCAACCCCAGCTGGTGAGATTGTTTGCATTTGCAGAGTGAGGTCCCTTTGAATTCTTGGCCTAGCCTTGACTTTTCTGCTGCCCATAGTCCTCTTTATGAGAAATAAAACTCAACAGGCTTGATATTGCATGAGGAAAACAAATGCTATTTTCTTTAGGAATCACTATCTGGAAATAGAGGTGTCCCTAAATATCAGTAAGCATTATTAAATCTATCATCTGTTTTTTCTTAAAATTCCCTAAATTGCACTCAGAGGATTTCTGTGAAACAATAGAAGTCATGAACCTCAAACAACCATAGTTTTACTAATTTTCTTGAATCTGACAATACTGCCATCTTCTTTTAAAATTATTGCTAGTTTTCAGTCTTCTAGTAGATGTTCAGACTATGAAAAATAGTACAAAGGTTCTCCATTCCCAGTAGGATTCAAATGGAATTTTAAGTGGGCTGACCACAGCTTTTATTTCTGCATAATTATTTGACATAAGGAACTAATTCACAGAAGTAGTCGAAGAGTAACCTTTCATACAGCTGTTTTTCCCAAGAGTGGATTAAAATACATTTATACCATTTTATTTCAAACATGATCTTGCTAATGGTAGAAGCGGATCCATTAGTACAAGCAAATTCACTAAGGCAATCATAGCACAGCATTTCATTAAAAATATGATTGTTTAATAATTAAATTGTATATACAGTAAATATGCACCATTACAATACTGTAGCCTTAGTAATACAGTATTGCAATGTTGTTAATTTTTCAGACCCAAGAACCATAAATTCAAGGAAGTGTCAGTAATGAAAAGGTTGTACTGTATGTTTTTTTGCTTTGGAAGTGATTTATTTGGCACTAGTATTACATAAACTATGATGTGTAAAATGATATTTAGGAATTTGTGAGACAGCTTAATTCAGTAAGCCAAATGAAGTCAGTCATGATACTACTTCAGATATTGATTACAGCCATGTAGAAATTTATCTAAGCTGCTGCCAAAACAAGCAAGAATACATTGTCTCCTAGAAATTTTCAGAAACATGCTTTTACCTATCGTAGAGAAAAAATGCTACTGTCATTTTTAAACAAGCAAGGTCAGCTTGATTAAGACTTTAAACTTATATGTAGTGGATTTTTCATTGCATTCTTTGTTCTTGAGATTCTGATGTAGTAAAGAACATGCTAGTATGCTCAGCAGAAGGATTTAAGTTATTGACAGGTTTATTATATGTCTAATTTTTAAAAAAGTACAGGATGTAGAAAACAGTAATTCATTCTATTACACTGCAGAGTCTTTTTTTCTCTGATGATAAAATACAATATGAAATAATATCTTCCAGATTTTGAGTCCTACTCTTAATACTTCGTACAAGAAGAAATTTAAGTAGAGGCCCATGGAGTAAATCTATGCTTTGAAAGTAAGTAAATTGATTTTATGGTTAATGTCTATTGTAATAAGTAGTGGCTGCGACTTCATGAGAATATTCTTGGCAAGGATACTTTCTAAGGTGTCCAGTACAGTCCAGCAATTAATTGAAGCAACCATTGGCTTCAAGGTGCCTACTAGACACAAATCTAATGCTGGGTCTAGAAAATCTTTAGGAGCATGGTAGAAAAAGTGAATGTAACCCTTTGTCTCTCTGAGAGTTGGATGCTTCAGAGTGGAGTGTATACAGGTGAAGGGTGACTTAGGTACTCAGTTAAGACAGTAATCCGCCTATGAAGCTGGGGGATTGAAGGGCTGCTTACATGCCAGGCATCATATGCCTCCCTCAAACTAAAGGGATTAACACATTTTCTTCACCTCTTAATAAAAACAGTTATAGTCACCAAATGGCAGCTTATTTTCTGGTGGTGAAACTCTCTCCTTCTCCTGTTGGAGCTGTGCCAATGTACAGCCAGAGACACTTAGGTTCAAAGTGCTAATGTCTGATTTCCCATCACACTGGAAAACTCAAGTTCTTGTTCCTGCCTCCAGGACAGATTTTGTGATTTCACGTTCAGTTACCACTGACCAAACCCAGAAACTGTCTGTGAAGTGGGGAACTCCATCCTGGGCTTTCCATGAAATTTAGGAAAAGCTGAATGATCAGTCATCAGAAACTTTGTGGTCTCTAAGTCAAATCAGACTGAGACATGGCATTTATGCATTACACTGCTTATTATTGACAAACTTATTTCAGTTTTGTGTTTTGTAAAGATACACCTTCAGTTGTACCAAATCTAAAAATATTGGAGAATTTTGGTAATACAATGTCTAAAATTAGAAAATAGTTTGGGTTGGAAGGGACCTTTAAAGGTCATCTAGTCCAATCTTTCTGCAATGAGCAAAGACATCTTCAACTAGATCAGGCTGAAGAAACAGGTGTCTCAGGATATTTATACATATAAGCATTAGGCAAGGATTTGTTTTGAGCAAGACACTCCCAGATCTCAGAAGCCTAAATCCTATGTGCACTCTCATTCAGGCATTTTCTTGCTGATGAGTAATACATTCAGAAACATTATTTCTTAGTGCCACTTGGTCTTTTCCTAATCAGCTGTGTATTTTGCATACCACTGCTGTCCTAACATATCCACAGATTTTTCCTACTCAGTCTTTGTGCTGCCATGCCTGTCATGACACTTTTCATGCATTAGTCTGCCTTTTTAGAATTCTTTTCCTCCCGTGGACATCCTATCCAGCCAAATCTGTCCTCTGTAAAGACTCCTTAATCGCACAACTTCTACTCTTCTACAGAAGAGTACTGTTCTATTCTTCTACTCTTCTATTTTTCTACAGAATGTGTCCTAGCAATTCATAGCACTCTTTAGAGATGTACTTGCCCTACCTATGCAGTAACAGAAAGGCAAATGAAGCAGGAATAATTTCTCATCACAGCTATATTAACTGCATTATTTATCATCCTGTTGAATATTTCCATGCGTACATTTTTTCCCAATGAAAATATGTGCTAAATTTTAAGTTCGCTGTCTTGGTGATTTCCCACTTTCTCAGATGTTTGATATAGTTCTTTAGATATAAATTAAGATGTTTTACAAAAGAAATCTTATCATTAAAGATTAAAATAGTAATGGAAATATGCTACAAATTACTAGAGGAGTGTGAATCAACCCATACTTACTCAAGTTTGCAGACAATAGCTATTATATCAAAGATGATTTGTGCCACAAAGTGCTTCAAATCAGAATGAAATAGTGAAGTCTCAACTTGGAGGGTAGGGCAGGGAACCCAAATAAACAGAGAAATAAACTAGATTATAGGATCATAAAAATAGGTAGTATCATGAAAAATGCATATCAGCATTTTCAGGGGGACCATACTGATACTATTTTCCTCAGAGTGTGGAGTGCATCTCACCACTGAACCAGAGTGCTCAAACCTTTTCATGCCCATGGTTGTTGGGAACCACTGTTGGATAATGTCATGGATGTTTTCTCTGTCACCAGTTTGCAAGCACAGAAAATGAAAGGTGCCAACCTTAAACATGGAAAAGTAGCATTAGTAAAACAATAGCGTGTGTGATCTCCATCTGCCTTCATCTTGACGTTTCAAACTAATTTTTATGATGATGTCCCCTACCTACTATCTCCTCTCTTGTCTTCTTTCCTAGTATTTCAAGGCTGCTTAATCCTCTTTTTTCTCTTCTGACTTTTTATTGTGTACCTATTATACAGTCAAAAAGTCTGTCATCTTCATAGCTTCTGCTGACTGCGCTTTCTTTTTTTGAACTGAGAGGTTTCAATTAACTCTCTGAAAGCACTTCCATGATTTCAGATATCTAAAGAAATATCTGAATCCTACATTTCCAGTGATTACCTTAATCTCTTGTGTAAGTAACTAGGAATAACAAATTAAATCTATATCACCACAGAAACAGCCAACACTGGAAGTCTTCAGTAAATGTTTTCTATCGATCATCACAGCCTGCTATAACTGCAACAAAATATCTTTTTCCAAAATAGGATGCACTTTCTATTTTCTGTGTCAGATTACACCTCAGGTTTTCACTTCTTTCAAATATTAATAATTTACTTTGCAAGTTGTCTGTATCAGTTTTATTTCTTATCAATGAGTTGTCCGTGCAATTGTACTGAAATAATGAAACATAATTTCGGTATATTAAACTGTATTTCCATCAAGTTAGGGAAAAAAAAAGAAAGACTTATTAAAAACTAGCATTGTTAAAATGTATGTTATATAGTGCAAATAAAATTTTAAAATTAAAGAAAACATTATCTTGAAAATGGTAATGTATATAGTTGAGCAAAAATGACACTTACATACCTGAATTTATAAAATATGAAGAGATACGGTTTTGTTTTAAATTAATCAGTTTGAACAAATATAATTCAGGAAAGAAGGAAAAGGCAAAAATAGAAGTACAGTACTGCATATTTTATCTAGTCTTTAATACTTGTGCACTATTGACTTGATTTCTTCCAATCCTGGACATTTATTTCCTACCTGAGGAATGGTGGCCATATCAAAGTCAGTCAGACAATGTATCTTTCTGACTTAGATTAAGTTATGTATGCTTATTAGACAGAATAGATGAGTATTTGTTTGAAATGTATTTTCTATTTCATATTTAGTGCACATGAAGCTATGATCAGACCCTCAGTAATGATAGTCTATTTTAGTCTTAGCAAATTTAATTAAATATTTCATTTTTGATGAATGTTACTTAGAAATAAAGTTAATATTTACCAGTAAGGTAGGTACAATAATTAGCATTGGTATTTATCCAGTTTTGTTTCATTTGGATATACTGGGGAAAATAAACAATATCTGGTAGCCAAAAAGGAAAAACATATTTTGACAAAGTTTTGCCAATAAAAAGAAATCTAAATTCGTACTGAATATGAAAGGATGTCATATGATTTCTATATGCATTTTCCTGCTCGGAAAAAGTAGATTTTATGAAAATCAACTAAAATATGTATCTTATAGTTTTTCAATTAGCTAAAATAATGCAAAATTTACATTTCAATATGATTTTTTTTTTTTTTTAAATCTACCTGGTATTTTTAACAAAAAAGTCTGCCTACAAGCAAAAGAAAAATAGGCCCAACAAAAATTTAAGTCACAGAGTCTGAGCTACAGGAAAACTGTATTACGCTTACCATTCAAGGAGTTTGCAGGTGATTTCTCTCTGAAGCAACACATATATAAATAACACAAAGATATGACTGTTTGACTCCTTATCTGACGCTTATATCAGTAAGTTCTTGTGATGTGAGAAGCCACCACCTTGTGTCATCTGGTGGCTCATTTTGTGTAGACAGATGCTTATTTAAAAGAGGTAGGTATGCATTGCTCACTGTGGGAGGAGCATCAATGCTCATCTAGGGATCCTTGAAGCTTTCTTTTTTTAATAGATCTAATCCAACCCCATCCATTTTCAATTCTGGCTGCAAATGTACCTTCCGTACAAGAAGTCTTTTTCTAATGCAATATCTTAAAGTAGTTTCAGTTTGTCAGGTAGTCACTGGAGGGTACTTGTTTACCTATTTGCAGTGAACTAATTGCTTTTAATGGAAAATCTAAACATCATTGAAGAGGAATATTGCCTACTTATGAAATTCACTTTACTAATAAATGTTTCAAAAATTAGAATTACCATATAAAAAGTAGTGGACTGTGATCGATACCTACCTAATGCAATATGGGACAGCATAAGAATGGCATATGCTTTCTTTTTGAAATATAAATCTTACTTTGTTTTCTGCACTTTATTTTCAAAGTGCCACAAAATTACTCAGTTCATTTGAACTAATTCTCAAATGACTCCTTGGCCCCATCTACATTAGACTGAAAGTCAGAGTACACAGTTCTCTGAAGCTGGAATAGTTACTGTGATCAGCATTTTGATGGAGAACAATGATCCCTTGTACTACCATCTATCAGTTTCACTGTCTTACCACATATACTAGAAGAAACAATTGTCAGTCTGGGGAGAGTAGCTCATACACTTCAAACAGTATCACAAATTTCTGTGTGATTTCATTCTGCTTCAGAATCCATGAACCTTACTGATTTTCAAACAAGGGTTTAGAGCTGTGGTCCAGAGTCACATTTTCATGCTTTTCTGTCATTTTGATCACATAGAAGCTGGACAACAGCAAAATATTTAGGAAAATACTTATTCTAAATTTAAATACATTTTTATCTAAATTTATTTTTAGATAAAGAAATTTACATAAAGTCTCCTAAACTGAAATTTAACAAGAATGGTTGGACCTTTAAATTATGCAGTTCATCTTTGTCCAGTTGAAACCCAACAATCACTGTAACTCAGTCAGTGTGACCAGATTGTTTAGTGACTTGCAGAGACAAAGAATAGTTTCCTAAGCCCTCACCAATCAAGTAATTTGGACATTTCTCCTACAAAATTTGTCTAGCATCACTACATAATTGTATTTGTCTGTCACTTTGGAGATGTAGTCTGTCTCTCAGTAAACAAAAAATAGATATATACATAAAAATAATCTCAGTGCTAGCTGAAGTTTTACAGCACCATATCCTTAGCTTTAAAAACATGGAACCTGAGAAGGAGTGGTCTTGGTAGACTTTGTGACTTCCCAGTGCAGTCTGAGTTGTTCCCCAGTGTTACGGTAGAGTCCTGGTAGCATGAAATGTGTTATCCTCACAGACTGTTGTTGCAGCAGGTAACTAGACGTTATAGGGAGCTGGTTTGTTAATGTGGATGTGGTCAGGATTTTGTGAATATTGGATAATAATAATAATAATATTCCTAACAAGAAAACCTAATTTTCTCAAAATCAAAACTTCAAGTCACCATGATATTTTCTGGGAGGACACTTCAAAATAAATGGCTTTTTAAAAGGGATTTTCACTAAAGTCAGTCATCTGATAGCCCAAGTGGTTACACCATATTATTCATCAGGTGAACAACTTATACCTTAAAACTTGTTTAGTTTCTTGACCTTACTGTTCCTTCTAAAAGGATTCTCCAATACCTTACTGCTTTCATAGCAAAGAATGTTTCTTTGACTTCGAAACTAAATTTATTCATGAGCTAGGGGTGACCATTTCCTCCAGGTCAACATTGTCTTTTAAGCTATTATTTCCTCACCATGGCCTCTGTTCTTTGGATATACTTTGAAGAGGACAATAGTCACCCTTTGTAGTCTTGATTTTTTCAGACTCAGTAAACTAAACTATTCTTTCATCTTCTTTTCAAAAATCCTAACAGTCTCTTGAGACTTGTTTCTGTTTGTTCTTATTGTTTCCAAACAGGTAGTTTGTAAGGTATATCTTTTCTATGTATTAAAAGGCAGCTATGCAAGCAACAGCACATTCAAGAATTCCAGGTGTAGATTAGGACTCAGAACTTCAGAATTTAATGGGGCTAATGAACTCATTATAACCCTTCCTTTTGCCCTGGGAGTGAAGGCATGCTTTTCACTACTCACACATAGACTAGGAGTATTTCAAAATGTCTCCCTCATCTCCCTCTCTTTTCCTGATTGTCAAACTGCACTTTTGTTTTCGTATACCTCCGGGAGTAGAGATTTACAAATCAAGTATTAGGGCTGAGAACTACTGGGACTCACCCTTAAAGGATATTTAGGTCCCTAATTCCTAGATACCACTCAAAGAAAGAGCAAGGAAGAGACATGATGGGGGAAAACCTCCAGGACGCAACTGTATCAGCCAGAGGAGTACCTCGGCTGCGTATAGTGGGGATATAAACATTCAGCATCTTTTAGATACTTTGTCACATAAATATTGCAAGCGTTCTTCAAATTTAAAAGCCATGAAGTGCTACACTAAAAATAGGTTCTGCTCAAAACTGCTCAAATGAATGGGGTTTAGGTGCTTAAATATTGTTCATCCATTTTTAAGAATTCTGTTTTTAAAACTGAGACTAAAGGATTAGGCAGACTACCTGTGAAAAGTTGTTGTTTTTGTTTTTGTTTTGTTTTGTTTTGTTTTGTTTTTGTTACAGAAGTGATACAAGATAAGAGAGATGTTGAGATGGAACCAGCAATGCTCCATAAGTCATGTGTGACCTGGTGACAAAATATACAGATAAAACAGAAAAACAGGAAGGTACAGTGTATCAGACAAAACAATGAGATAGGATTATGGAATCAAAAGCAGAAGAGAAAGCAAAGAGAATGAAAGCTGAAAAGAAAAAAAAAGATAAATGTAAAGACATTTGAGTCAAAATATCTTCCATAGAGTGAAGAAAGTGTGAAAGACAGATATGACATCTCGTGACTCCAGAATTGAGATTCATAGATTCATTAAAAAAAAAAAAAAAAAAAAAAAAAAAAAAAAAGTTAAACTGAGAGGTAGAAGGGGCTTTTAGAGTGTATCTTCATATGACAAAATTGAAAGTATTAAAATAGTATTCAGGTGTTGTCTTTCATGATGGCAAGTTGTGCTTAAATGAGATTCATTATAAAGTACAGATGAGAAAACATAGTTGATGCTTAATATCAATAGACACCAGGTGCTCAGCAGGGTAAAAGGTGAAACCATTTGAAAGGGTCACAAGTTTCTTTATCAAAAATATTGTCTAAATACATGCAGTTTAACACACTCTAGTTAACTTGTTAATTTTTCTTTAATTTTTTCCCAATCTAATGATTGCATTTGTGTTTTCTGAAACAGACATAGTTTAGATTTCAAGGCAAGAAGCAAGATGATTGTTGTTAAAACAATGTAGAACATATATAAAGATAAAACTTGTATTCAGTTCAGGCTAAGGGTTTGCATTGTGCTGTCTTCTCAATGCATGTGTGAGTTTCATGAAAAGACTTTTTTTCATATATAATTTCATCATCACGTCCTTTATTTAAAATATAATAGTTTATGTCACATCTCAAACAGTGCATTACTCCCTTGCTTCTTGGATACATATTTATTTCTATTTAGGGAAAGTTCTGATGACTGTGAATGCAACTGACTTCAATAGGATGACATTGTGGAATATGTTATCCAGTGTATTTTGGACATTATTATGCAATTTAAGGAATTCTAACATTTTGACAGAATTCCTTCAATGCAATCTTTGTGAATCACCTCATCTGTTATTGCCAAACCAGAAGATATCATTCAAAAAAAATCAAAATGCTTCATTTATTCTTGAGTGTGATTTCTGGGATATATTAGAAAATCAAAATTATTCCAGTAATACACTAGCCATACCAGTCTTGAGTTACTGATTCAGCACCAAGAACATTAGCATGCTTTGCAACTGCTCTGGGAAAGAGGGATGGCATCGAGCCACTCCTTTCCTAGCACAGGATTTGCAAATACTGGGTACATAAAAGCTATATCCGCTGTATTTTTGCAGTTTCACCAACCCAGAAAAACATAATGGGGTGCCCTCAATGGAAATGGAAACTATATCTTTCTATTCCAAAACTGAAGAGATTAAAGCAACTAGGACTCATTCCTCAATTCTGTATCTATCTTAATACTTGACAAATAGTTGTCTTTTTCTAATAGTCTACATTCAGTAGTAAAAATGTATGAACTATTATGAATTTCTTTTCCTCTTTAGTCTAACCGGCTTGTAAGATTGCCCTGAGAATATTTTATTGATCCTCAGCCAAATTCTGTATCTTTAGTCAGGAATTAAAAGTAGAAGGTTAATATCGTTTAACTGTCTTCTTTTCAAATTTGCTCAGCTTCATGTGAGATACTTCTATGTCAAAATATATGTTTCCATTAATCTGTATGAAATATGTTGTGAAAACAGAGCTTCAGAAAAGCCTGTTATACCTTGTCTAAAGACTGAGAAGAAGGTGATGTTTCCAGTGTTCTTAGCCTTTATATTTGCTATCAACAAACCCAAAAGATTTCATGGGAATGCTTATGGGAAAAGTATGTATCAACATTATGTAAGTATTTAATAAATAATTATTAAGAATCTGTAGATTTTGCCAACAATCACTGTTTAGTCACTGGAAAATTAATAGGTCCTATTGTAGTATATCCTATGGTCATTGTCACTGAAATGACACTAGATTTTTAGATAAATTTTCATTTTATCAGAAACATCATTTAATGAAATGTGAATTACACAAAATTAGCAGAGTGTTAAGTTTCTGTTTCTCACAAATACACAGAGAACCTGAGGTTGTAAATATAATTGCATTTATTTCTACAATGAGAAGCAAAAATAGCCCAAATCTTTTATCAGGGAAGAAGGGGAGGGAAGAAAGTTTGTGAGGCCAAGGGATAGGGAGGCAGGCAGAAGACAGGAAGGAGAGGATGGCAGGTTAGGGGGAAGGAAAGGAGAATTCTTGGTCATTACTTCTTCCACACTGTCTTCCTCTTTGGAAATATATCAGTTAGTTCGTATGTACTATTTTTTATAAGTAGTCTAGCAATCCAGAACTTTTGTGATATTTCTGCATCCACAACAGAGGCAAATTTATTTCCTATTAGTACTTTTTAAAGATTGCCAAAGCAGTAAATGATAGAATGGGTTGTGTTGGAAAGGACCTTAAAGATCACCTAGTTCCAACACCCCTGCCATGGGTGGGGACACCTCCACTAGACCAGGTTGCCCAAAGCCTCAGAAGTACTGCGTGAAAATATGGTTTGGAATTGTCTTAGACCCTCTGAAATGATTTACCTTTTTGCAACATTTTTCAGCTTTTCCCACTGCATTAAACTTCCAAACATGTGTTTGGAGTGGCCATAGTGATTTCATTATTTAAACAGAGCAACAAATAGAACGACAGCCATACACCAGTCAATGAGGTTGCACAGGAAGTCACAACTGGTAACAGGCAATACCACATCTGTTAGTATGACTCATTCTGCTTATTGAGGGTCATAAGTCATTTGAAAAATAATTGTTTTCCTAAAAGTCTTGTTAAAACTACACAAAGATAAGCAGTCACTCTAGCCAAAAATATCTTGCCGTGAAAAATGAAAATGCAAGTGAGAGCTGCTGAAAAATAAGTATTTATTAGAAAGTTTGGAAAATGTTTTCTAAAAGAGTTTCTGAAGTACAAGCGGAATGCCTGAAAATGCTGCATGCCTTTCAACTAGCTCATAGTAGCTGAGACATCAGATGATGGAAAAATGGGCTTTATGACGTCTCCATCAGAGTTAGGTCCTGCTTTGTCTCTGTCAGAACCTGGTCAGCAGACTTGAGATACTTTCTGCATGTGCCACCTCCATATACCCTAGTTGAAATGGGCTGAGGATCTCTGTGGTCTAAATATTTACACTGGGTCCCTTTTTAGTGTTTATAATGTTGGTAGAAACTTTATTACATGGATTGTGTCAGAACTGTAAATATTAGCTTGGATATTAATAGTGTTCTTACAAACACAGTAAACTGTGACTTTATTTACTTCCCTATTCAATCTAAATTAAAAAAATATATTGTTGGAAACAACACAACAAGAAGCAGATCACAGCTGATGAAGTGTTCACAATATACTCACAGTTTCTTCCGCCCTTTTTTAACGACAGAAAATGTGAGATGCAATTGCACAAAGCCATCAGTCTGCTTGTGCCACTTACACTGAACTGTCCTGAAAAAAATTATCAACTTTGGGGCAATAAAGATGATAAACCTCAGTTCAGTGGGATGTTTTGTAAGTTACTGAAAGCAGCATAATCATTATAGATTATGGTTAAGGTTTCAACAAACCAAAGGAAAAAGGGAAAATGGAGAAAGTTATTTAGAAAGTAATAGTAGTAATCAAAAAAAAAAAATCTCAATTATGCAGTGCAGTTTCAAGAGTAAAGCCTTGCTTGTTGTGGAATAACCACTTAGAAAGAACAATATACCATTACAGTCTCCTCATAGAATTCCTTAAAAGTAGGTCCACTACCAAATAAATGTAATTCTCTTGCAGTACTATTTGTCCTAGTGGGCTTAGTGTTTCCATTTCAAATCCATTTTAAACACCTTGATTTTGTCCAATATGAAGTCAATACATGAATTCTGTGACTGTTACTTGTTCAGAAGAGAAGAAAGCTGGATCTGTCACAATTGCTGGCTGAAATTCTCACCAGATAATGAGAACTATATTCACCATTGTTGGTTAACAAAAAATGTATTTACACAGGTGTTGACCAGAGATTAAAATGTCTCAAGATTTAGCATCAAAACCAAAATAGTTATATGTATGCATACACAAGCTTATATTTAGCTATATATTTTTGCTTCAAAAAATGGGGCCAAGTTGTATAGTGCATTATACAGCTATATATATATGACAGTACTCAGCTCCAAACCATATGATGAAATTTTCCATGAAAATAAAAAGACTATTCCTAAAGTTCTTCAGAAAGTCAGAAGAAGAAAATCAGAATAAGACAAGGGAAATCTATGATCCAGGTGGACAAGGTTTTAATTTGTGAGAAGAAAACAGCAGAAAACCGAAGCTCAAACACTGCTATGACTTGATAGTGCAGAAGCTGACCAAGGCCCGTGGCTACAAAAAGGACTGCATTGAGAAATTTCACCGTCAATTGTGTTTCTGCATGTTAAGGAAGACGGGAGCACACCACATCAGAAAAAAAGATCAAGATAAGATGCAGTAATTCTCTGCTGACTTGTGAATCAATTGGTTTAGGCTACTGAAGAATAGATGCTTGAGCACGGGGGGACCTGAGACCAGAGAATACAATTACACTACAATGTTATTCAGTTCGAGCATAACCAGATTCCACAAGCAATAGCTCTTTGTTCAGAGGTAGCATCTAGATGTTACAATCTCAGCTTCCTGGCCTTATGCACAATACCGACCTACAGATCTCACTTCACCTGCCTTAAAATCCAGGTCAGAGTAGAATATAACAGGTAATAGGAGTGGAGAGAATATAGCTAATCTGAGTCTTTGTGGGTAGAGCCAAATCCATTTTAAGGTTTGTGATTTTTACTGTCCTTTGCCATAGCAGTATTTTCAGATTACAGTTTAGAAACATATATTTTTAAATTATAATGCCTTTTTAGTAGATTTTTTTAAAAGTGACTCATTACAGACCTCAGCAGTAACATGCAGTGCTTTACCCAGTTCATTTAGTGTATGTAGTGTAGCAATAGGTTTTTTTGGCTAATCCTACAGTATGACACTGGTCTATGACAAGACCACCAAGATACCCAGACCTGAAATCTGTAGCCCTGGGGGGAGTTATAAATATCTCTCACCTGTGATTTATGTCCCCACCTTGCTGATCTTTCTGCATACTTTGGTGGATATGCTCTGACTCATGGTCAAAGATGATTTTGGTTGGTACTCTCAGGATCAGGAACATTGTCTCCCTCAGGTACACAAGTCTGTCAAATAGATGGAGAGCTAGTTTTACCAAAAATAACTGGTTTCATAAGATTTTGCAAGTGCTTCTTTCAATCCCCACTCTTTTATCTGTGCCATCCTGGCTTGAGAGATAACTACCATTGTCTCCATGAGAAACTTGTAAGGACCTATTAAAATCCATGGCATCCCTGGAGAAACTTACTTAACTCATGTATATTCCCATTTCCTAACTTAGGCACACAACAACTATCTGTGTATGTTGTAGTCTTGGATGTACTGTTGTCAGGTAATGTAATACAAGTCATGGTCCTGTGTACAATTATCAACACTCTGGCCACTTGAAAATGACACATCATGGAGCCCAGAACAGTGGCTGCTGCTGTCACTGGGGTTGTTTGTTGCTGCCAATGCAGGGAGTGATGGACAACAAAAAGAGTAGGAAACCTTGGTCTGAGTTTGTGGTCCAAAAGGCTTCACACAAGTTTATTTGCACAAAAGTAGAATGATGCCAACTCTATATTTAGACTATTCTGCCCATGAAAGGGGGGATCAGAATTACCTAGTCATAAAAATGAAAGGTGTAATATAGAGATGATGAGGAGATGTTCAGGTCATGGTCACTCCACTGTAAGAAGGCTACCAGATTGATTAGTCAGGCGTGATTTGCCTCTGGTAAAGCCAGGTTGATATCTTTAATCACCTTCCTGTCTTCTATATGTCTTAACTTGTCTTCCAGGAGGATCTGTTGCATGATCTTACCAGGCACTGAGGTATGGCTGACTGGTGGGTAGTTCCCAGGATCTTCCTTTTCACCCTTTTAGAAAAGGGACATGCTGTTTCCCTTCTATCAGTGACTGGGGATTTTGCCTGACTACTATGGCTTTTCAAATATCATTGAGAGTAGCTTGTCAACTACATCAACTGATTTTCTCAGGACTCTGGGGTGCATGTCATTAGGTTCAAAGACATATATGTTCAGGCTCATCAGGTAGTCTTGAACCTAATCTTCTCCTACAATGGGCGGGAATTCATTGTCCCCATGCCTGCCGTGTGGTTTAGGGTCTTGAAAAATGTAGGAAGTGAGAGTAACATTGAAAAGGGAAGTAAAAACCATTTTGTGTTCCTCAGTGTTCTCTATGTTGATTGTCACAATTTCTGTCTTATTTATTGTTTTCTTTAATCTTCAGGATAATGCACCTGTAGACACTTTTATCATTCTTTGCATCCCTTGAAAAATTCAGCTCATAACTCACAAATGGCATAAAGTTTGAAGCCCAAATCCATGAAGACACTTTGTACTTAACATCACATTGGCTTCAGAGTGAGGTCACTGGAGTTAGGAATAGAGTTAGGTTTCTAATATTTGGTGGAGCTAGGTCTTTGTATCATGCATTATTCAGTCAACATAATAAAGAATAAACCACAGAACATTAGCTATTAACTTTTTAAAATAATTTTTGTTTATTGTCTGGAAAAAACATTTGAAGATTCAGCATTAGTATATTCAAAACATATTTCTATTGCCTTTTTTTTCCAGGTTTTTTCTTTTGCATTTTGAAGTAGTGGAGAACTTAGTTTTATGTTATAATGTTTTTTCCGATTAGGTAGTCTAAGTAATTTTGGTAATTTAAATGTTGATTCTGAGGTACTGATGTGAGCAAATATAACATTCATTATACTTTCTGCAGTAACTCTAAAGTAGCTCTGGCCATTAAATCTTCTTTTATTGAAAACTTGAATATAATATAGGACACCATGGTTTGTCATCTTTTGTGCATGTCCTGTGATTTAGAACAGAATGTCCTTTCCCAGCGCTATAACTGGAGATATTCAAGAACCGTCTGGACTGTGATCCTGTGCCATGTGCTCTAGGATGACCCTGCTGGAGCAGGGAGATTACACCAAATGACCCACAGTGGTCCCTTCCAGCCTTACCCCTCCTTACCCCTTCCAACCTTATCCCTCAGTGATTACCGAGACTCATCTTATGCAAATTTTGGATGGAAAAGTACCTCACATGATTTGCACCTAGGATGAACAGGTATCTGTGCAAGCTGCTGACATGTTTAGGTAATGGTCATGAACAACGGATTATTAATGCGTAAAAATGCTTAAAACTGAAATGCTAAAAACTGAAAATGTTTTTAGTGGCAATGACTATGAAATCTTGAAGGCCCTCACTGTCATCAACTGTCCATTTACCCACCATCACAGAACTGTCTGGTCTCTTATGATTTGGGCTGGAAATCCTTGCGTGCATTTCTTATGAGATGATATGAGAAATATCATGTAGGGGCCTTTTTTTTTCTCTATATATTCTGAAAAAGTATTTTGTTTTTTTTTCCCCCTCAATTTGACCTTCTAGTGTAAAACAAAAAGTAACAAACCTCTCCAATAAAGCTTTGGGGTTCAACCTTATGGTGTTCAACATTACGAACAGGGTTAAACAAAGTGCAAAACTAAATGCAGAATTAGTTTTAGAACTGAGGTAAAAAGGGCAATTAAAATTAATGAAAAATATGTATTGGGCTAACAATATGTAAATACTCAATATGTGGCAATAACCACGTGTTGAGAAAACAAAACAATCTGCCACTGGTACAGGCTCTTTCCAGTGATGTTATAATTTCCTGGATGGTTGGTCTGGTTACGATACTGCACAGATCCTTCTTTTTGTTCACACCAGATATTATAGCAGTAGGAGGCTTCTATCTTGTGCCCCTAATGGGAAGTTTTATTCATGCTTGAATTCAAACAAATCTGAAAGTATTGAGTAGTTCAAATGTCATAGAATGAACTGGGTTGGAAGAGACCTCCAAGATCATCAAGGAGTCTTACTGAAGTAGGGAGCTGTTATTCTTACTGCAGGCTTTATAGATTGCTTCTTAGACTGGGCAGAGAGGTCAAACAACTTGCATAATGTCACAGTATTAAAAAGTGTATTTCACTCCGGTATTAGCTTTCAGTCCAGTACTCAGACAACTGAACTATTTTCTTATCAACCTAATTTATTTGCCTTTTTTAAAACATATCTCAAACAAAAGCAAACAAGAGAAAACACCTGTTGTTTAAGAGTTAGCCGCTAAACAAGAAAAATGTCCCTTTTCTATACATCTGTTCACTTCTTTTCTCTCTTCTTACATTTATTCTTCGAAATGTCTGTTTAAATACAAAGAGACTATAATATTTACATTAGTGCCAGGTGTGATGCACTAATGGGAAATGGTGAAATAAGAAAGGCACTAAGCAGTTCCGTGCTCCTTTTACTGTATGTTGTTTTGACATAGCCCATTTGCAAGAGACTGATCTACTGCTTCATACATGTTTGAGTGAAAATAAGGCAGAGCTTAGATTAGGAGAGGAAGGAAAAGATGCCACCCTTTAATCAAGCTTTCTGTTTAGCTGTTAAATTTCTTTCTGTGTTTTCACATCCATATGCTTGCCCTTTGAACACTCTTTTTGCAAACCTATATAAGCATTCCAGGGCAGCAAAAACCACTTCCATGTTAAGTGTGCAGGCAGCGAAGTGCAAGTATGGAACAATGTTTCCATCCAAATGAACTATACAAGAACTGTAAACCTTTAGACATGATTCCTACTGCTGCCAGTGGAAATAGAAAAGCAGAAATAAATCTCCTGTGGTTCACTTATAAATGGGGAGTACATACATGAGGAATGGAGTTGCTATGACACAGTAAATCTGAGGTCATAGTATCCATACTTTGTTTTCCCCCTCCTCCTTATTGTAGAGATAAAGACTGAACAGTTTCAAACTGAAGAGAGTGGCAGAAGAAAACAGGATAGCAAGGAAGACAAAATATTACAAAGGAGAAAAATTATGAGTTAAGAGGAGCTACATATATAAAATGTGTTTCACTGGTTCACAGGGTCTACGCAGCCAATAATGTGCCTCTCCAACACACACGGAGGTGGTCAGAGGTGATCCATCAGCTGCCTGAGAACCTACATGAGTGGGATATACTGGCCCAGACAAGAAAGTCCACCAGAAGACCAGTATGCCAGTGCGGATCTGGATGCATGCCTCAGTAGCTGGCCCTTACTGTGCAAATCAGCCCTAAGCAAATGCATTTACTGCTTTCTTCTTTTGTCCTTAGGAATCTTTCTCTGAAATGCAGATTAAACCTCAGACTTTGTGTATTTGTCCATACATTCTTTTGCCTCCATAAGCTCCATAAAACCGCAGTACAGTTTTATTGGCTGACAGTCCGATTTGATGAAATGTGCTTAGAAAGAAGATCTATTTTGATCAACAAATTTAGTTTATAGTTGTGTCTCGATAAAAACAGGTATGACTTCCAACATAAAGCACTTCAATATCTCTAATGTGTTAGGTTTTATCACATCTGTGTTTTTAAACATGCTTGACTTTCAAAATGCTTACACAGAATGATTTTCTGTAACTTGACTCTGGTGGATTATGTATAGTAGGATTTGATCACAGTAATGTTTACAATGCACCAAAAGCACAAAGCTAAGGAGACGCTGAAACTGAAGACCAGTAAATGAAGTAAAGTACCCCAGTGCAGATAGATTTTTCTAGTAGAAAGAATTCTCTGTATATCCCTAAGAATTGGGAAGAACAGTTATTTAAAAACAACTTTCAATTTCCTTTGACCTCACTGATTACACTACGACCTCATTATTTCATGCTTTTTTGCTGGTTTTATTTTGGCTTGTTTTGGTTGTTCTTCAAAGTGCCTTAAATTTTTAGTTCTTTCAGTCTCAAGAATGTCAGATTCTTCAGGACAAATTACTCCTGTCACTTGTTTAGAATGCAGTAGGACCTTTATAAAAGTTCACTGGAAGTATCTGACACTTTCTGAAGAGTTCAGTATCTTGTTGATTCATACATCCCTATTAATACTTCTATACTGAATAACATGAGAGGAAAATTGTTTTACAGGGTAAATGTCAAAAATGGCAATATCTATATCCCTGGTACCCTCTCACTGGAGTTACAAAGCAGATTTTCTATTTAATATATGTAGGGATAAAGCTCTGTTACAAGCATTTCTTCTGGCAGAAGGGGAAAGGCTGTTACAAAAATTTGTTAATGGTATAAATACCATTTCAAACTGGATTATTTGAGCATATCCTATAGTGTACAAGTTGACTGCTTAGAGAATTAGAAGAACTGGTTCAGATCTCCTTCAGAAGACTAATGGCTTTAAGCTTAAAGAAGATCGGTTGAACTAGGAAGACATCAATAACTGCAAGGGTGGTGAAACACTGGGACAGGTTGCCTAGAGAAGCTGTGGATTCCTCATCCCAGGGGGTATTCAAGGCCAGGCTAGATGTTCTAGTGGAAGGAGTCCCTACTCATGGCAGGGGGGTTGGAACTAGAGAATCTTTTAGGTACCTTTAAACACAAACCATTCTATGATTCTGTAATATGCTATAAGGACACTTATCATATTTGCCCTATATAGCAAAATCCAGGTGGATAAAGCTTAGCTTAAAGAGTCTTTCTCAGGCTCTGGGCTCCTTTGCTAGTACTTCAGTTTTTGACTCAGGCCCTAGGCTCTTCCAGCATTATACAGCAGGGTTTAGGATGTAAATTTTGGGCTGAAACACTGAAACTAACATTATTATATTTAGACCTTTAGTGGACATAAAAATTTGCATTTTTCCTCTGGAAGTGCTTCAACAAAGAGGCCTAACTGCCCTCTTGTTTAGCAGGTTGACACACTCAAGAAATGTGAAATATGGCTTTGGATGTCTTCTGCACCAAGAAAGAACTAAGTCTAAGCTTCTCACTTTCTGCATGGGTCAGCTAATAAAACAGCTACTAAATCAGGTGTAGTATAATACACAGAGTACAATCTGCAGATATACTGCTTCAAATGAAATGGGATGTGACAGTAACATGTTTAAGGAATCCAAGGTGGCAAACAGTGAGAATAGCCCAAGCTCACCTCCTGGACTGGGTCAACCATAGCAAATAGGCATACAGATGACTCAAGCGAATCTTCTAAGAAAGATTGGGTTAGAGACAAGGCTGAGCATTCCAGAGCATGACAATGGGACAGCTGTTTTAGGCATGTGTATGAGAAGTCCTGCCATGCCTTTACGTGAGATAGGTATTTTGAGTATCTTTCTCCCGCACATGAGGTGCCTAAAACCTTTGGTTCATTGATGATCTATTTTGTCAGTAGATAATAATTTGTGAATTCTGCAGTACCTTTATTTCTAAACATTTTCCTCACCACTCAAAAAGGAACCATTTCCTGAAGTAGTTTACAATTGTCATGAAAGTCAGGAAGACATTTTCAATTATGCCTGAAACCATCACATATATTACATAAAACCTCAGTTCTCTAAGGTATTACTGGGATTAGGGATTTGTTTCCTTTAATATGCAAGTTTGAAATGTCTTTCTTAAAGCTTTTGTTGCTTTATAAAGCAGAATAGTTGCCGCACTACAGAATTTTACTTCAATTTAAAAGTATTTTAAAATTAAATATATTGAAATGCCTAGCCTACTACTCAACAAAAAGAAAGAACATTATTGCCCACTTAGAAATGTAATACTTACCACAAGCAACAACAACATCCTTATGGCTAAAGAACATGATTTTAAGGGACAGTTAGGAGCTGAAGGGGGTTTTTTGTCCTCTACTGTATATGTAATAAGTCGTGTCTGAACTTTTGCACACAGAACAGAAAAATTAGAAACTCAGTAAGTATACTATTTGCTTTGCTCAATGGCAAAACTTACTTATTCTGCCAATAATGGCCAGGACTGATTTTCAGCATCATAAATATAATTAATTTATGTTTTATTTGGCCTCATTGAAAGATGACAATACTATCTGCTTATAACTTTTAAAGTTTCTTTAACATAGAATGACATGATAGGGAGATCCTGTATTTAATTTTCTGTTCCAGTTCATTGTTGAATAGTGTTTTATGGCAACTACTATTATGAGGAAGATGTGACATAAAAAGATCTGGTTTTAATACAGAAGTTTGAAAAGATGTCTTTTACTGTATTGAGATTTTTATGTGGTTGACTTCCTCTAGGTTCTTGTGGTGTGATGCAGCAGTGTTAGTGTGGGGCATGCTGAGTAAGGGATCTGACTAATGATTCTTTCATTCATACAAGCTGTGTAGCTTAAAATATCCTACCAGTATACTCAGTCTGGAGTATGAGCCATGAACCAATGTCATATTTTTGTCTGTCTTTTGCATTACATCCTATACCTAGCTGCATCTCATTCAGTGTTTTGAAAGAATTTTTATATGTGCTTATGGTTTTCTTCTTTCTCATCTATTTTTTATGTATTATAATATAACTTTATAATTCAGAATGAGAAGAAAATATAAAGTGCTAATAAAACCCTTAGAAAAATAAACAGCATCCTTATTCAAACCCTTTCTCTGCGTCACTATTTGGATCAGTCTGCATTCACCCTGTGTATATAGTAACTGGATACCTCTAGCAAATATTCATGGAAAATATAAACAGAAAGTGAACTCACAAAAAATTCAGAGCCAATTTTAGTATCCATGCAAAAGCTAAAGAAACTCAGAAATGCAACTTTCTCCATTCGTTCCTGTGGGGCCTTCCAAGTACTCTAAGACATACACACACACATTTGCTGTTTCCTTTGTATTCGCTTTTATGTTCAATTTGCTGCCAATTAAATTCCTTTTCCTACTAGTTTGTAAACACATCTGTCCAGTGGAAAAAGGAAACTACCAGCAGTTCTTTCACATGTTTCTAACAAATGTCCAGTAAAATGTGACTTACATTCATTATTGATCTAGCCTGAATTTGGATGAAATTCCTTTTGGCAATGAGAAGTATCCTTTTCACACACCCCAAAAAAATCAGAATATCAGAATTTCAAAATAAAGTTGACATCATTGTTGTTTAATAGATTCAGAGAACTGCAAAAATAAAACATAGCACCAATTTTCAATATTATTTAACTGTTTTTACTGATTATTAAAACTATTATTCAGCTCAAATCTACCAATTATGTATATTTTGGGTATAGATGACGTGTTCCTGTATCATGCTTATGTTCAAATCATACTTATTTACATATTAGTAGGATTACTACATTGAGAAATGTGACACATTTACAAAAGAGAGAAACCACTATATAGAAACATTGAATTTCTGGGGCTGCTTGGTGGTCTTTTTCCTACTACTCTGCTTTTCTTCTCTATTATGCGAAACAATGACGGTGAGAAAGACAAACAGCAGTAAGGTTTTGATAAAGTTCTAGGATGATAGTCAAAGAAAGGTATTAGCCTTGATTAGTTTTTAAAATTAATATTATTTTCAAGGACACAAACTCATCAATGTACTTACATACTCTACGTAAGATTAGAAGTAAATTAGATTTACCAAATACCAATCTATACAGGTTTAATTACTTTCAAGACTCCTTTTGTTTAAAGCAGTGCATTAACTTCCAAATTAATTTTGGTCTTCTGGGAGTGAGATGAAAGTGAGATTTAGACATGCTATATGAGATGAGCAAGTGAAAGACAAAACCACACAGACCAATTAAATACAGGCGCTTTTTTTTTCCTGGAGTATTTAAAGTAAACTAAGAAGGGTTGCCCAGTCCATTTAGCTTCACAGAGAACCTTTAAGTAAGTCCCTAAAATATGCATTCACTGTATTGAAATGAGTTTGTCCTATCAATTTTCAGGGCTCAGTGCACTGAACTGGACCACTCCTCTGCAATGAAGGCAAACTTTAATTAAGTAAAAATATGCATTTAACTTAATTCTTCTTAAGGCCAGGAGAACTGGGTTGAGACAGGCAGAACAATGTTTAGGAAGGCTGTTAGAGATGGGTTGCTTTTGCTGTTTCTTCCTGGAGTAGCATAAATCACAGGTGGTTAATAATGAACTGGAGCCTAAGTAAGAATGTCTCTTCCTCACAGGAATGTTTTAAATATCCCTGCTCTTTTCTCATTTCCCCTTAGCACTCCTTTTGCAGACTCAAGTACTCCTATTACAAGCCATGCTTTCTAGCATCAGTATTCTGAACAAATTCACAGGACTTTGACAGAACTTACACTTCCTAAAGACTAACAGCAATGAAACATCACCTAGAATGATTTTATTTGTGTCTGTGGAACAGTAATTTTACAGTTTCCTTGTGAATGCACAATATTTCAACAAATCCAGAGAGAATGTTTTCTGAATGTTTTCCCTCTGCTCAGTTTAATCCCTGGAATAGTCAGTAGCTCAAAAATATCTGTTGCTCAAAACTGTCAGCCACATTTTACATAAAATATCCTCTTTCAGTAAGCAGCACATAATCTAGAACTGATCCTTCCTTTCCCTTTAAATAAAACCATCTTAACTTTAATTTGGGGTATACAAGCTTCACTGAGAAGTCAGAATGAGTTAAATATCACAGATGTTGCATAATGCTACTGGGCCATTTGAATAGATCACTGCAGATGTATCATTCTTGCACGGTTTATGTTATTATTTACTCCCCTCCAACCCTAGTTAACCATTTAAAAAAAAAGAAGCAAATACTGCAAACAATATATTAATAAAGCAACATACTTGCACCTCTCTTCTCCTTAGCAGTGAAGTAGCACTCTCTGACTTGAATAAATATTATGAGAGTTACTTTTCCTTCTGTCAAAGCAGCACGAGTTTTGTCAGGTATCTTCATAGTTTTGTATCATCTAATTTGGTATCAGGCACCTCCTGCCCTCCAATCCAACCTGAATGCTGCAACAGAGTCCAGCTGATCCTCATGAATGGGAAAGAGAGAGGAGGGTGGATGCAATCACCAGTGTCAGCAGGAAGTGAGGGATGGGAACCAAGAATGCTGGAAGGACACTGTGTTAAGGACACCATGCCCCACACAAAAGTGACTGAATGCTGGATGCTTTCAGCTCCAACCCCAGGAATATTTTGTGACTAAAAGGGAAAGAGGGAACTGTGATTAGCAGAGACAGAGAACGCAGACATGTCCTGCAGAAAGGAATTGTTTTCAAACAGTACTTTACAACTTTTTTTTTTAAATAAAACTGAGTTTAGAACACCTGGCTCCTGAATTTTAAGGGTCCTCATCAGCTCAGGGTAGCAAGGGCATCACCCACAGTGCAGGGACGTGGAGGAGCTTGCAGGACAGAATGGCACAGGCCAGCTCCAGTGTTCCCACCACCAATACCATTTTCATGGCAAGGCTGCCCACAGCCAGCAGTTAAGCAGCTTCCACAAAAGCTGTCACAAAACAACGTGTTTTCTTGAAATGTTTCTCTGTCAATGAACTGATGGTTTTCCTGACAAAACTTGTTTCCCTGGATTTTTTTTTCTAATTTTAATTTTAAACTGACCATATTTGCTTACAGTAGATCTGTGGGTCTGTGGTGTTAAGATTCTTAACTATCACATCATGGGTAAATAAATACAATAAAGGGAAAGTAAAGCCTTCTATCCCTTATGTGAATCCTCTCTTACACAGTTGGAAAAATCCCCATTTTTCTTTTCAAGGTGTCCCTATGCACATTGATTTTCCTAAGATGCAAAGCCATCTGAGGTTTGCAGTACTGCAATGAACTGCATTGACCTGTTACTGAGAGACTTGGGACTTTTCTGAGCAGATATCTGTGGTTGGGTATGGCTAGCACAGGAGCACAGCTCAGGCTCCAAGGAGTTCTGAATACTACCTACAGAAAAAGCTCAAAAAGCCTCTGTTTAGGTCTTTTAAAAGTGAATTGGCCTCACTTGTCAAACACAGAGATTGCCTGAAGAACTGGTAACTGAAATCAGGGATTATTTGCCTATAATGAAAGTCATAGTTACCCCATATTTAATGAAATATAAAATGGTGGAAATAAAGGCTGGTTACTTTATTAAAGTGTAAAATATTTTTTACTCTAGAAAAAAGCTACTACTGGGTGTCTTACATCAAAAGAGAGGGGCTTGAACGTATCCCATTAGACATAGGGCTTTTAATTAAGATAGATTTATTGGAAGTTTAGTAATCTTATACACTGCCAGTGGAGGAAAAGAAGAAATTCAGCTCATTTCAGATTTGTAGGATAGAAATTTTGGATGAATATTCAGATAACTAAGACATTTTCATTCCAAAAGACTACTAATTTAAATGGTGGATACCTCAAACTGCTAGGGATAATGCTGTCTTGTGTCAGCACACTGATGCATCACGCACTTTTACATGAAACATTTATGTATTTCACTTTCTTGGATCCCTGCTGAAGGCCAGTTTTATTCCCTGATGATACAGAAATACTTTTTACCCTTTGTTCACTCTATGTATGGGGCAGCAGTACCCTTCCTCCTCACTCAGTGGGTATTGGAGGCACTCTGGATATTCCCCAGCCCTTATGTCTGTACAGCTTCTCGTTTTCTGGTGAAGGCAGCAGCGCTGCTGGAATGCCTGGCAGAAGAGCCAGGTGTCATGGTTTAATCCCTGCCAGCAACTAAACCACACACAGCTGATCCCTCACGCTCCCACAGCTGGATGGGGGAGAGAATCAGAAGAGAAAAAGTGAGAGAACTAGTGGGTTGAGATAAAGGCAGTTTAATAAGGAAAGCAAAAACTGCACATACAAGCAAAGCAAAACAAGGAATTCATTCACCACTTCCCACAGGCAGGCAGATGTTCAGCATCTCCAGGAAAACAGGGCTCCGTCGTGCATAACAGTGACTTGGTAAGAGAAATACCATCTCTCCAAACATCCCCCCTTCCTTCTGCTTCCTCCAGCTTTATATGATGAGTATGATGCACTATGGAATATCCCTTTTGTCAGTTGGGGTCAGCTGTCCTCGCTGTGTCCCCTCCCAAGTCCTTGAGCTCACTGCTCACTAGTGGGTGGAGTGAGAAGCAGAAGAGGCCTTGACTCTCAGACCTGCTCAGTAATAACTAAAACATCTCTGAATTACCAACAGTGTTTTCAGCACAAATCCAAAACTTAGCCCCATACCAGCTACTATGAAGAATATTAACTCTACCCTAGCCAAAACCACCTCACCAGGACTGGCCTGCCTCTATCTCTTTTTATTTCTGCTTTAGGGTGTTTAAAATTCACCAACAGCAATAGACAGGCAGGAAAAAAGCAGAGGCAGGGAAGATCCTTGAAGTACCACAAACAAGGACAAAGTTGGTTCTCAAAACACAAAAACATTCTATCATTTAAAATGAAAATATTTATTGCTAAAATAAATTTGGGGGGGGAAAAAAAGAAAAAGGCAAACCTTCACAGATATATGACCACAAAACCTTTGCTTACATTTTTTAAGAGAAAGAAAGGGGATGTTTGTTCTTTACCAAACCACCACCAGCCTCTGACCTCGTTGCTCCCATTTCACATCACAGCTACTCCCACATGCACAGCTGCTATGTAACAGCCCAGGGTTTTTCCAATATCTCTAGCACAGTATTTCACTTGACTTGGCATAACATTGTCCTTGAGAAAGACAGTAGAACGTTAACATCTCTTTCCATAGCCAAGAATGCGTTGCATGCTGATTTCTAAAATTCAAACCTCCAAACTTTCTAAAACTCTAAACTTCCAACATTTATCCTCTGCTTCTATTTCTGTCTTTTGTCAATGTTACATTTATGAACACAACTAAGTGCAGTTCCTGATACTTGTTTTCTGATCCTTGCCAAGTTTGGTGGTGTTTGATCAATTGGCTTTGGGACAAGAAAATTCACATTATCTGTAGTGGTTATCTCATCTGGGATTGCACAAGTTTATACAGACATCATGTGTCCCATCTCTGTCCTCCCCTGAATGACATGTTGTATTCACCACCTCCACTGAAAAATATTCCATTGGACTGAATAATCACCTTCTATAAAAATATATTGATTTGCATTTACTACCTTTTAGCTTCTGGTTATTTCCTAATTGTTCTACATATGCAGGTGGGTTAGATATTTCAGACTGCTTAACTTATATAAATTGGTAAGGAAATTCCTCTTGAACAAGTATTCAATAGCAAATGGTGGAGTCTACATATGAGGATCAATGATTGTAATCACTATCACAGCTTTCATCCTGCAGGAGTGATGGAGATTTTAGATTTAAGTAGCTCTTTCACCTATCTATTCCAATAATCTATAGATATGTATGTAAATATATATATATATATATATAATATGCTGTGTATAAGAATTATACTGTATACTTAAGGACAGATAAAACAAATTAAATTCAGTTAACAACTCCAAGTTTCAAAAATACTGTAGATTGTTGGTATTTTGAAGTTTGCTGACAATCTCATAATGCTGTGGTAATCAAGTCCCTATGTGGAAGGACTTCTTCTGAAACCACACAGTTTGTTTAGTATTTCCAAGATATTTTCACAGCCTTCCTAGGAGAGACATATGTTTTTTAGATTAGTAAGAATGAATATAAAATACAGAGTTTACTAGGTTTATCTGTCTTTTCAGTGCACCATTTGGATTGACTTCAAATATTAAGGGACTAATAAATCTGTTTATTTTTTAATGTGGGAAGGTTATGCTTTTGTCTAATGGAAAAAATGAGGAAGTAATTTCCCTTCTTCAAGTCATTTATGCCCTTGTTAATTTAAAATTAACGAAGGTTCAGTTCCTTTAACAAACTTGCTCAAGTATATGCCTGAAAGGAAAATTATCTCTTTCCTTCCTCTTCAGAGACCCCCTCAACACACAGTTTCATGAATCAGTCTATGAGACCGGCATCATTAAATCCATAGATTATCACAGGTACAGCCTCAGTCCTCCATCTCTGAAACTAGTGGGTTTTTTCATATCTATGATTTTTCAGATTTTTTATCTAGGTAGAAATTTTCTCTATTAT
>JAWWEV010000083.1:119230840-119243278 GCA_035583235.1 Hafferia zeledoni
CCCCCCCCCCCCCCCCCCCCCCCCCGAGTTGCAAGAAAATCAGGATTACACTTTTAATCAGCCAGACGATGGCAGTATTTTCCCAATTTAGTTACACGGTAGGAGCCTATTGAAAAAAGTATTTCCTGGTCAAAGCTCAGGGGCTTTGTCTTTCTTTTCCTCTAATCTTCAGTTATTCCTGTATTATCTATTCCCTTCCTTGTACTTCTTTACTTAACAAAAAGAGCTATACTTAAGATCTTGGTACTATTCCCAGAGTAACAGAGTTTACTGCAGTTGTCTCTCAGCCAGTGCCACCTCACTAGTATCACTTTGCAAAACAAATATTTCAGAACAAATAATGCCTGGCTGTGCACAAATGTGCGTGAAAAGAAAAGGTGACAGAGGATTGTCCTGCCATCCCTCAGCCATTATCCTGCCCCTCAAAAGCTCAGCAAGTGCAGAGGGAGGAAGGATGTCTGAAGCATGGGGTAGTCCTGCCCTGCAGCACCCAAGACACTGAGGTACCTGAAATAGCCTTTTTACTCTGCTTAGAGCTTTGACTGTCTGTGCCTGGGCCCAGCCCTGGTACATGAGACTGTGGATCAGCCATGGGATGAGGAGCCTCTGCTGGTCACTCCTCACCTTGCTTGAGAGCTGCATTTAGGAGATTATGACCTTGCTCTTGCCCCATATGTCCTGCCACCCTGTTGGTGCCCTGATAGCCCAGCCATCACCCATAGCTGCTGGATCACCCGTCCTGCCCTGTGGCAGGTAATTGCTTCCCACCACCTCGGGCATCTGCACTCACAATTAAGAAGCTTAGCCTGAGCTGACATCTGAGTCTAGGTGAGCTCTGTAAGCAGGCACTCCTCTACCACATCTTCCCATGGGCACAGCTGGAGCCTACTTGATTGCAGAGAAGCAGGTGAGGACAGGTCTCATCCTTTATCAACCTTCACAAGACCAAGCAGCTCTCAGAGGACGGACAGGGACCCAGCTTCCTCTCACCATTGCTGCCAGATGGGTGTCCTGGTTGCAAAGCACAGTGAGCCTTGAACTTTGTGGTCACTTCTTGGTAAGGATGGGCAGTGGCTCACTAGTGCTCCATTCCTTACCAAATCTGATCCTCTGCAAGGTGCTGAAGGAACTCACCAGAAAGTTGGAAACGCCTGTTAACCACATGCTGAAAATGGAAATGGGTGCATATTTCCTTTCACAAATTTTGCAGGTGTTGGGGAAAAGAGGAGGAATTAGGATATGAAAGCCTGAAAACTCTTTAGTACCCAGGCTACAGGCTCACTTAGTATCAGGGCAGATTTAGTTAACAGAGCTGCAAAAATCTTGCCTGTGATAGCACTAGTTATGTTTGAGATCAGTGTCCTTCACACAGGCTGGGAACAACTGGATATTCTCATGTCTGTGAGGCAATAGGCTCTTTACATGAAGCTTAAAACTAAATCCAGCTGTACATGGTGATTATTGCCTCCTATCATGCTACTCCATTACTAATTTATACTTGTTAATTCAAATAATAAAACAATAATCCACATCATGAGATGAGTATGTATACTTACACCATACAGTTTTACTATTGCATGATGGAAACTTGCTGCAAGAAAGACACTTTCTTTGCAGCGTAGTGATCCCATATTAAAAGTTTTCTTTCCCTGAGGCACATAGTATTAGCCATTGCCAAAGGCAGAATATTTGACTAACAAACAGCAGCACTGCATCTCCCCTATCTCTATGCCCAAGCTATGTGTGCTCTTGTCTACAGGCTAGAGAAGCTCAAGTCACTTTTCCCATCCATCTGCTACTGGTCACTCATATCTCTATCATATTCAATGGGTTCCTTCATGAAACCACCCCTGTGCAGCAGCCCATTCCCCACCACACAGTTACATCAGAGTTAAACTGCTGTTTTTTCTGGTACCACAACAGAAGATGTAAAAGTAGTTCAATGGCTAGGCTACAGTTTTCATCCATGTTTCTCTGTCTAATCATTATCCACAGATCTTGGATGCAAACTTCATACTCACACTAAAACCTCTACAAATAAAAACAATCATTGTTAAGTACTTTAAACCAACATTTAATTATAATGATCATTAGAGCTAATCCTATTTAAATAAGGACATTAATTGTTACTTATCTTAAACAAAAACCTACCTTAACTTAATTTCCTGCTATTTTTAGTTGTTGGGGGGTTTGTTTGTTTTTTCGTTTGTTTCTTTGTTTGTTTGTTTTGGGGTTTTTTTGTTTTTTTTTAATGAGTGTATCAGGAATTAAAAGTGTTGACATTTTGGTCTGTGTTTTTTGCTCATGCCACCTGTGAAAAAATTTATTCTTTTCCTGCCAAGCTCTAGGGAACAAAACCTGATAGAGTGAAGGCTTCATCCTTGAAGACAGAGTTTGCATAAACTAAAGTTATTTGTGTCTCTCTTCTATTGGTTGACAGCCTTTGGAAGAGAGCTGAGGGACGGAGAGCAAGGAGAAAGAGCCACACCTCCCTAGGTAGATGTCACCAGCAGGCTCAATAAAGTTGAGAGGACTCCGCTCTAGGTGGTTGGGTGGTTTATTCCCCCAAAGAAGACAGCAGGGACACCTGCTGTCTGCCAATGCCTAGAGGATGTAGTCCCTGCCTTCGGGGGAGTGTCCTGAGTTGGTAAGACTATCTTAGGTGAGTAACCCCTTGGTGAGTGGGGTGCTTATACATTTGGGCTTATTGCCTTAGTCTCCCTCCTTCTCTCTCTTTCTTCTCTTTGGGTTTCTGCTATTTGGTCACTTCTGTTAATAAAGATACTGTGTTTTCTGAACTCTTAATAGTCCTCAGCCTCACTTTTCCAGTTACTGTAGAACCCACCCTGTTACAATGAGTAAAAAGATGTCATGAAGAATGTATCTTGCTGTTCACTATTGTGAGTCTCTCCTTATTGTGATATAGCTTTATCTTTTACTTTTCTGTAAGTGCTGGTCCCTTCTTTTTATTGGTGTGGAGATGAATTTTCTGTCAGCCTGCACTGTTGCAAAAGATGGGATAGGAGCTCTGCTGTGGCTTGGGATGCTTTTACAGATGCTCTAAATACACCTCTTCCCCACAGAGATTTTGAGTTTGTTTTCTTTTAACACAGACTTTGAATAAAAAATAAATATAATTTTGTTCACCTTAAAGCCATTCCACTTAAACACCAATAACCAAAATTAAATCAGTTTTGAGTTGAGGACATTATATTTATAGCAAATTTGTCATGCTAGCAATGATATGTTACAAAAAATGGCAGAGTTGGTCACAGCCCAGGTACTTCTGGAGGAATGACAGAAGCAGGGTCACATTCCTCAAAAAAACCCAACCAAAACCAACCAACCAACAACAACAACAACAACAAAAAAGATGTAGAGGGTGATACTTGTGGAGGAACACAGAGAAATAAAGATGAAGCAGAAGTCTTGCCTACAAGTACTTTCCTGTGGCAGCCTGACTCCTTCTCTTCCCCCTTGCTTCTTCCATAAGGTATGAGTTTTGGGAAAGCCTGACCAGTGGCAGCATGCCCATGGCAGGGAATGGGGCTGGGTGAGGCCATTGGACTGTCACATATGGGCAGTGTGACTAGCAGAAGTAGTAATCCCAGCCCTGCCAAAATCAACTGTAATTTTTCCCTTTTAAAAGAAAAGTAAGAAATTATGTTCTTTTCCTTCACCCGCTTCTCAGAATCACGGAATCTGGAAGAATCACAGAAAGGTTTGGAAGGGACCACAGTGGGCCATTAGATCCAACCTTCCTGCTTAGGTAGGGTCATCCTAGAGCATGTGGCACAGTGAGGAAGAATCCACAATATCTCTAGGCAGCCTGTTCGAGTGTGCAGTCACCCATATACTAAAGATGTTCTTCCTCATGTTTAGGTGGAACTTCTTTCTCTTCATTTTCTGAAGAAAAAACCTCCAATGTTAAGATAACCTTTCTACAATCACAACTATCTCTAACACAGTGTATTTTAAAACAATGCTTAAAGACAGACATGCTTTACACAGACAGGTGCAAATGGCCTTTGCTGCCATGACTGTGGTTCATCTGAGAATTCACTCTATTTCATATTCTAGACAGGACCACTGCTATCGAGGTAGGTAAAGGTGACCCTGAAGAGCAAAACTATTTGAGACCTGTATTGCATCTCTACTAGGAAATAATCAGAAAGCTCTTTTAAAGATTCTTGCTCAGGAGAATAAGAGGCGATACTCCAAGAAAAGAAGCAAGAGCTATGCAATTGAGATACATAACAAAGATTCAAGTTTAATGAATGTTCACAGCTGACCTTACAAAATAAGCACACAGAATCTTAATCACTTATGCATCTAAAGACCCACTTGTAGGGTTTTCCATATGCCATATTTACAATGCTCATAACTACGTTGCTGAGTAATGTTAGGGTTCTGTGCCAGAATCAACAACAGGCTTCTTTTTCATCTGCTGCCAAATAAATGCTTAGAACAGTTTATCATCCATAAATAATTATGTGATGTATGTAAGAATTTGTTAACTATCAGTCAATATTTTTTTTTATTTATGCATTGTGGACATGTTCTTTATCTCTTGAGTGATCTTTGGTTAATACTGCTGGGTTTTTCCTTTCATCTATTTCCAAACTAAAGATTACTACAAACAAATTTATGGTACTCTCACAAGATCTATGGCCATGAAAATGAGTGTTGCAACATCATCTTCTTTTCTTGTTACTGAATTTATGGTTCTAAGTTATTTCAAATCATAAAAATATCCTTGTCATTATATGTACTTGTCCAGAAGAATAGAAACTTCTGACACTTGCCAGTTTTGAAGTATTCAACAAAACAGATGTGCTCATTACAGATAACTAGAATAGAAATCATCAGCAAAGAAATGAGTGGGAATGGAAATAGGAAAACCTGCAGTGGTCTTTCAAGTTTAAAGACCTACTGGGAGTCTGTAGATTTTACCAAATATATAATAAAAAGCCTGAGACTGCAAGCACAAGCATATGACTTAGTTTTTTACTATTCCTCTGTGCGTGTTGCAGAGTGAAAAAGGTGGAGGTCTGTTGGAGCCCAGTGACTGGAACAGCTTCACAGGACAAGCAGCACTGACAGCACAGACCCCTTGTATGCCATCTGCTGATGCTTCATGCAGGTGTGCTCGACATGAACGCTTCATGCCACTGATGTACAACTGCTGAGTGCTGCTTTCAGAAGGCGTTGTGACATGGCCATGAGACCTTGCGGAGCCCTTCTGGTGGTAGGCTGTTAGCAGTGACTGCTAACCCTTGCCATCAAAGTCATCCTGCTGCTTTTGTTAGGTACTGGGAGAAAAGTTTCTTTTCCTTGAGGATAAAGATGCATTCTTCAGCTACAATATACTGGCACAAATGTCTGCCAGTTAGATGGCTTATCTGAATGTTTGACTTTTTAGAAATTGAGATTTCATTCAATAATATTTCATTTGTTATACAATTGACTAACTGGGCTGACAAAACCACTCCAACAATAACTCTCTATAAAATCAGAAGTAGACAGATATTCTTCTAAGGCCAACCAAAGGAGATGAATTAAGTTATTCTGACAGTAGTCATGATTACATCTTTTATTGACATTTGCTAATCAGATGGTGTTCTTTCTTTCTTCCTTTCCTCCTAGAAATGCATTACTTTAAAAACAGCAGGAAAAAGGAAGAATGGACCAAAACTATATGTGTAATTTAAACTAATTTCCAAATCAAAACAGATGGAAATAGGGACTGTGGAAGAGCTGACTCATCAGCTGAGCTGTATTTAAAAGAGGAAAGACAGAGCAGAGATCATTAGATTATCTCTCAAGAAACTCTGCATCTGTCTGGAAGAATATTTGCAATATGATAAAACCTCTGCCTTCCCCACAAAAAAGACATTTGTTTTCCTGATGGAGATCATTCATTGCAAATTGTCACTTTCCTCTCTATATTAGGTCTTAAATCCAAATAGAGACATTCTTGAATTAAAAAATTGTTGAAAAAAACCCCTGCCCGTTTTAAGAACTCATGCAGAAAAGTGTTCCTTGACTTTCACAGAGTTTTACGAGCCTCAGAACTTCAGTGATAACGCAGTGGTTACTACAATGGTAATAATATTTATATTTAATACTTGATTTTACTGTAGGAAAATTGATCACCAAAGCATATTTTGTTGAAAAACACATTTAAATTATAAAAAGATTAAGTTCATCTTGTGGAACTCTTTTGGATAATTCAGTATAAATTGTGGTGGTGTTATGGCATCTCTTTTCTTTACAGTGAATCTTCAACTGACATTCTCAGTCATGCTTAATGTTTCAGGTGAGGGGCTGGTTTTTTTTTAAGCTATACACATGGAAACACCCAGAAATATTCAACAGGTTAACTGCCAGGAGAATTCATGCCAAATTATTACAGAGTAATTGTAACACTGGGATATAAACTCAGTTCTCCACTTGGCAACTTGTTCTAGGGTCATTACCATCACAAAAGATGAAAGATTTTTTTTCCTTAGCATAAATGACTGTGATCTTTCCTGGACAGTGAAAAATTAGTCTGTGCCTGGGTAATACATTTTTGTCTTATTTATGAATTGATTACTTGGGAAATACTACATAACTGCCTAACAGCAGCAAGTCTCCAGTGATATACCTGGTTTCAAGGTAAGTGTTTCATCTTTGATAAAACAAGAAGTCATGTTTCAGCAATCTGATAAACTTCTTCAATGAAATCACTGGCCTGGTAAATGAGAAGACAGCAGTGGATAGTGTTTCCCTAAACTTCAGGAAGGTCTCTGGCACTGTCTCCCATAAGATCCTATAAGATCATCATAGAGTAGACGCTGAGGTATGGGCTGGATAATTAGACAGTGTGGTGGATTGAAAACTGTCCAAAGACCTGGGCCCAGAGAGCAGTGATCATTGGAACAAGGTTAGTTGGAGGCCAATAACTACTGGTGTGCTCTGTGAGGGCTAGAGCACTACACTGAAAACCTTGGGATTGTGGATTATTTGGGCCTTCTCGTGTGTAATTAATTTCTTAGGCCATGTGGAGATATGACAAAATTCTTACCATATTTTCAAACACAACGTACTATTTAATTGGAGAATGAGTAGGATTATTAAGCATTCCTGTTTTAGCCTTTTGTCCTGCAGTGCAGCCTTGTCTGATTCAGCAGTGCATCTAAATGATAGCCAAAACATATTTTGCTTTTACTTCCAAGTGTTGCCCAATCCCTCTACCTCTCTTTATCCCTCTCCCCAGCATGCCCCTTCTGGATGTCAGCAGATGCTTTTCACCAGTGCCATATCCACTACACTCAAGTTTCTTCTGACTACTCTGAAATTAGGCTTTTCATTTCAGTCCTCAATTTTATGCCCCTTATTCCCAACCTATTTAGTCTCCATGTTCAGCAGCTCTCCAGAGAATGTAAATTGTTCCTTAGCAATCAATCAAACACAAAGTGCTCCCTGGACCTATGGGTTTGATGATACCACTCCTGACTGGAGACTTGTTTGCTGGTATAGGTACTAGGCTATCAGCTGTATAGGTAGTACCTATGCACTTTCAGGCATATGCCTGGTCTTACAGAGTGTGATGCAAATCTGCATTTAGCTATGCAACAAAGCAGACCTTATTCAGTGATGATCTTATTCTCTGCACTGATGCTCCAGGATGAAAGGCAGGGGGAAGTAGACCTTTCATCTCTGTAGTTACTTTTAACTGCAAATAAAATTTGCCATTCTTTTCAGATGATTACTTTTTTCTTATTAAAATTGCTTATATGTCAGTTGAGATAATCTATCTTTGTTAATCCCACCTTTCAATGCCTTCATTTTCATTGGTTCATAAATTAAAATAAATATTGAATAAAAATTAATATATGCAAATGTATCATTCAACACAAACCTGTGTCTACTGATTTTCTAAAATACAAACATAAATGGGAGTGGGTTTTGAATCCTGCTAAATTCATAACCTGGTCTATTGATTCTCTTTAGGAATGGACTTAGGGACTCCTAAGGTCTTCTGCTTTCTATAATTCTGTGTTCTTCAGTAATGAGTCACTCAGATTTTATTATGCACCTGGTCCATATATGTTTTTGAAAAATTTAAATATGCTACCTTTAATTTGGAACATCCTCTCATTTCTCATGAATAGAAGGTGATAAATCAGAAGTAGCTGGTCAGCATTCTCCACAATATTGCCCTTTCAATACACGTGTCTTTTCACTATATAATCACCTTCATACTGGCTGCTTGCACCAGTCTATCCTCTAAACATATATTTAATCTCTACATCTATTGCACTCATTAGCTGTTAAAATGTTCAGCATAAGTCATATTTTATAATATGAGTTAGGTAGAAAAGATGAATGTAGCTGTGTAAGCCACTATATATCAGAGTATATGTAAAGGACTGGTCATGTGAGATCAGAACCTCTGTGCTCTTAAAAATGGCTAGTTTTTTCATGTGCAGATAAATGCCTCTTATCAATGCATGTCTGCCAGTGTTTGTCTAACCTACAGACAACCTATGCAGCAGAATTGAGAAGCATTTCTTGTTAACATCCTTTTGGATTTTAAAGATGAATGTAGCACTGGCATGGCATGAGTACAACATGAATGGCAATGCCCACAGAAGTCCAACTTGCTTTAATTTAGGCTTTGTTCTTCTTCATAGTATATTAAAATTGATGCATAGCGCACACACACATGGACAGACGGAAACATAGATTAAAAAATGTACTCAATCCCGCTGAATTTGAACTATATCATAAAAACATATCAACTTATAACCCTTAACAAGTGATGGATAGTCTTAATGCTTCAAGTATTACAGGTTCCTTACTCTCAGGAAAAAACTTCAGTAAAAACCTGAGTCAAAACATATTTGCCTATTTACCTTCAGGATTTTAAGCATGCATCTCACTGTTTCATTACTTTGTTCACTAGATGTACTGCTGAGAAAACAATGTGCTCTTCTGGAACAGCATGAGAAGTATTCTCTTGTATCTTGCCTTTTCTCTTGAGTCTATGCTTGGAAGGCAGCATTCATACAGTCTCAGGACATGCCAGTGTAGAGTCACTTATACAGAGTCCAGCTAGATGAGCCAGCACTGCTTGAGGTAATTATTGTGCTAACAGCAGGGTAAAGCTGAGTTTATAGAAACAAAATAATTTTTGCTAAAATGTTCCCAGATGCAAAATTAAATGAGCTATACCTCCATCTGGACAACTTAATTTCATTTACCAGCAAACAGAGCAGGATGACTTTGGCAACTGCCTGCAGAAAAAAACCAAAAAATATTATAGACAATTATTACTACTTGTTCTTGGGAAGTCATTAGACCTTGTAAATTGCCTTCCACAGGTTGGAAATCTGATCCTAAGCACCAAATCTAGTCAGTCTGACAGATATCAGAAACTACAATTACAAATATTCTTTTCTTCTTCAAACCAGACAATATACATCATATATAAAACACACACAATTAACTAGTTTCAAGAACTCTACAAATCAATGCAGTTAATTTCCTAAGGATCTAATTTTTTTGCACATTGAATCTATTAGTGCTCAATTTTTGAACATAAAAGTGGCTATATGTGAAATAAAATATTACTGTGTGAAATAATTAATCAGCCTTCAACCAATGCCTTTTAAAGTCATCCTTGTATTACTAGGAAAATAACTTCATTAGAATCAGAGGTACGTCATTTTCCTTTGGTTTTCTTTATGTCATCCTTTTTCAGACTACATATAAATAGGAAATTTTAGCTGAGTCTATGTCGTGCCTACATAAAATCTGAATCTGGATTATACTAAGAACTTCTTTATTTTTTTCCTCTAAGTCTCATGTCTTGTAATTTTGACTGCTCTGAGTTCCATATGTTCCATATGATCACGTAGATCCAACCACTCTGCCATGGGCAGGGACACCTTCCACCAGACCCGTTTGCTCAAAGCCCTGTCCAGTCTAGCTTGAACATTTCCAGGGATGAGGCATCCACAACTTCTCTGGGCAGCCTATACCAGTGCTTCACCATCCTCAAAGTGGAGAATTTCTTCCTAATATCTAATGCAAACCTATTCTTGCTCAGTTTAAAGCCATTGCCCCTCATCCTGTTCCTACACACCCCTGCAAAAAGTACCTCTCCCTCTTTCTTGTAGGCCCCTTCAGGTACTGGAAGGCTGTTGGAAAGTCTCCACAGTCTTCTCTTCTCTAGGCTGAACAACCCCCTCTCAGCCTGTCTTCATCGGAGAGGTGCTCCAGCCCTCTGATCATCTTGGTGGCCTCCTCTGGACTCACTCCAGTAGGTTCATATCCTTCTTATTTTGGGGATCTGAGACCTGGGCACAGTTCACTTTCATCAAAATCACTCAGTATTTTTCCAAAGAAAAGCTACCACAGAAGTTTTGTTTGCATTTTAAATCAGCTTTTGTTAATTTTGGTTGATCATGTAACTTCAGTTCTTTTGGTTTATCAAATTATGATGCAGTGAAATGCCTCCTTAAACCACTTGATGGCAACAAAGCAATTCAGATACTAAAGGAGTTTCTGGTTTATGGCTATCAAAGTCTTCCTGTTCAAACAATTTCAAACATTTAAACTAAGATGTAAGTACTTGAAAAAAACCTGGATGACAGACTTTCTGTTTTAGTTATGTTATATTTCTTTGATTAGTATTTCAACTCAGAAACAAAGACAGATGAATAAAAAGCTACTTCAAAGACTCCTCCTGCCAGGCTCTGTGCAAGAGATACAAAATGATACACCTCACAAGAGGTCAACTTTCTATACAAATGGGAGAAATGCCTCAGAAGTTATCTGTTTTTCAGCCATGACAGCTGCAACAGGAGGACAGGAACTGCTCCATAGCTGACAGTGCACTGCAAGGAGAATTGTAGGTTAACACACCCACCTCTGGTCTGCTCTGCATGGGACAGTCTGGATATGAAATCAGGTACTGTTTCCTGGATTAGCTAGGACTGCTGAGGGAAGAGACTGTGCCATGGAGATCGAATAGCAGCATTTAGCCCAGAGAAATGGAGAGAAAATTACGAAAGAGAGAGTCTGTCTAATTTATTACCTCTCCGGACATGAGAAACCAAATAGAAAGGTGCTGTATTCCTTGAAAAAACCCACAAACACCTTCCACTTCTCTCCTATTTCAAATCTATACCCAAAATACATTAGAACAAACTTGGAAATGATGAAGTGACACATACATCATGAGGAGAGAAAGTATATCTCTTCTGGAGCCTTATATAGATACAATCCATATCAAATGCAGATATAGCAATGTTTATAGATGAATTTATTATGTGGCTAATGATAACCAAGGTTAGCTAAAAATAATAAGACTCAAGGGAAAGATAAGTGTCTTGCTTAATTTGAAATATGTTGGTTGTTTTTTTTTTTCCGCAAGAACTATTTATCCTTTTAAATTGCAGTTCTTTTAGTCTGCAGGAGTGCAGGTTTCATATGCTCAAAACCCCCTGGTAACTACATCTTTTGTTATGCAAACATACTTGTACACCCCTTCTCCATATCACAGCAGTGCTTACTACATCTCTGATGTCTTTAGAAACAGGATAGTACTTTTTATTCAATTTTCTAATGTGCCAATTTTTTTTTTTTTTAGTATAAATTATGCCTCTGATATAAAAAGACTTCAAAACATCCTAGCGTTAATACCCTGGAAATCTCACTGAAGTCGAATATTGGCTCAGTTGACCATGTGGGGTTTGGTGCACATTAAAAGTCTGAGGGGGTCCTGAAGGTATAGGTGCTGTACAGCCTACAGTGTCTTCATCCGAACAGTGACCACTTAAATATTACAGCTGCCCTATGTTATATGAAGGACTACATAAGCCTGCAGACATCATGTCTGAATACAGGCAGGAAGTCTTTTCACACTCCCTCACCTCCCTTCCTGCAGCTACTATCAGTTTAAACTTGTCCTTGGGCTGAAAACTAGATATTGCCTTCATATATGCTTTGGCAAAGACAGCCTATGGTTTCTGTCCCAGTGTGTACTGACTATTCTACAGCCTGAATGATTCACTCCGAAACTAAGTTTGACTGCCTTTTACCAAGCCCACTGACCCTCTTTATTGTAGCTGCTTTTCTTTTGCAGCTCTTTCTCCCCTACATGGAGATCAACCTTGAAGCCAGAACTCCTGTGACTTTTAAATTCCAATAAAAACCTCTTTACACAACTTATTATTACATAGGTTAGTTTTAGTGTTTCATTAACTAATCTAATGGCATCTGATTCAATCATCAGCAGTCAAAACAGGCTAAAAAATAATCTAGATTCAGCAATAATTATTGCTGATGTAATGAGATGTCTGCAAATAAGTACTGTAAATACAAGACTAGGGAACAGCAAACTTTTCATGCATAAATATGTGAGAAAAAATAATCTGTTTCATC
>JAWWEV010000083.1:119243771-119271414 GCA_035583235.1 Hafferia zeledoni
GTATAAGGAATAGAATAGAATAGAATAGAATAGAATAGAATAGAATAGAATAGAATAGAATAGAATAGAATAGAATGTGTTTACCATTAAAAATTCCACCCCTGCCACCCACAACTGAAAGCAGAAATAATCAAGGCAGAAGGAACTGAAACTCTATTAACTTTTTCGATCTAACCTATAAAGATTTTTTTTCTATTTCACCTGTACAAATCTGCCACTTCTACACATCCAACACCCAAGATCCAAGATTCAAAAAGAATTTCATAAACGTTCTGCTTCTGTCTGCACATTGAACTGCCTAAGAACTGAAGTTTTCTGTGTCCCGATGAGCACTCCCATGGACAAAAGGCAGACATCATGCAAGAGGATGCCACAGCTGGTGTCTGACAGACCCTAGCGAATTCATCTTAGACACCACACTGATCCTTCATTATCTAGCACTTTTATGGGACTAGAATGAGTTTTGCAGGCAATTCTAGGAATGCTGGAAATATTGAGGATGAAAAACTTTGGAACTTTTACTACATACAGTCTTTCAATCGTGCATGTTAGTACGTGACGAACTTTCCTTCTCCCCTAAACTCAGAGTATGTCTCTTCCGCACCACACCTACCTTGAGTTTGTTGGAAGTTAAGACCTTAGATGCAGATGATAGATCTGTGAACCAAATTACAAGTTGATTGTGTGTTTGAACCTGGAGGATTTTTCCACATAAAGGCAATGCTATTTTTCTGATGTTATTTTTCTGACATAAGGTGCATCATTGGATGATGTGAGGCTCAGCACACTGAAAATGCAAAGTCTTAATGGTTAGCTCATACGAAGGGCAAAGAGATAGATAAGTAAAAAGTGCAAGGTAATAAAGAATCAACTACATTTCTGTTAATTTAATTAGACCAGTTTAGATTTTTTTGAATCTATCTCCACTTTCCTTCTTACTGATATCGTTCTAACTGTGCATAGTTTCAAACCTCCCTGACCACAAGAAGAGATTGCATTTTACAGATGTCTCCATCTTTCAAGTAATCTGTTAAACAATTACCATTTTCTCATGGTGGCATAATTTTATTTTTTAATTTACAAAACCAAATCACGTATTTTGTTTTATATTTCATCACAAAAAATAATTATCTATATATAAATTGCATGTTGCTAGCTCCCACATTAGCAAGGAACTTCACCCTTTTCAGTAAAGCAGACACAACATTCCAGGTATATAATATAGCAGTCATGCTGCTATGGGTATGAAGCACTTACTGGGTTTTGGATGTCTTTATTTTGGCTGTTACTATCTTTCATCTAAGATGCCACCCACTAAGTCTTCGCCTGACTTTCTCAGAGTTGCTGTGTCGATAGTAAATATAGCACTCAGACATCATGAACAAATATTCTATTTGTTACAGTTCTTTCATTTCATTCAGATGCATTCATATTAGTGAAGAAGATGGTACTGACCTGAAATACTAGGTATGCAATTGCACTCTATGTTCAAAGTGTTCCTAAGGAAAAAATATTATTAGAGAATCAATAGTTTCCATTTTCTTTCCAAATGTAATGCCCTATCTAAATTAGTGGTTCTGTTCCTCAATTTTTTCTTTTTTTTTTCTTTTTTTTTTCTTTTTTTTTTTTTTTGCTGTTGTGTATGTTGCAGAAATAATAGTGTGTTTTGCTCTTTCTGCAGCATGGCTCTGTATTCAAAGTGGATTACTTAAAATTTTAATCCCCTAATTTCCAATATCCCTTTTTGAGAAATTCATCTAACTCTTCTCACACAGCTGTAAAACAGTGGATACTAGAAGTGAAGGTAATAGCAGTGTGGCAGAACTGCCCAGTTAGAAGCTAACAGAGAATGCTTTGACTGCAGCTTGTTCATACAGATTAATTAGAAAGAAAAATGGGTCGAGTAGAATATTTATCTAGTTTTAGACATCAGCATCCTCAGACTCTAGGTAAAACAAAATCACTAAGGAAATACCTAAAAAAAAACCTCAGCAAAAAGATAATGTAATTTACTCTCATGGCACTCATTTATATTTGGTAATAAGGCTTGTTGCTGAGAATACTGCTAGGTCAAAGTTTCCGTGGCTCTCTGCTTTTCCTGCACAGCCCTCTCTCCCAGTTTCACAATTTAGTTGGTTGGTTACACTGACCAAAGTGTTGCAAAACAAAGACAGAGAGGCAAAGAGAGGCTTGATCAGCATATATTGAAAACCATCTGCAATCATGTTATCATCTTATTTATAATCAGAAGTGAAGAAGCAAAAATCAAGTGAAATTTGGTGCAAATTTTAAAAGGAAGGAGCTCTTGTTAGTGGATCAACACTCATTTGAGCTGTACTCTGAAGAGGGGAATTGCAATTTATTATTTGCTATGAGTCGGCAACTGCAGAAATAACCTTTCAGTTTGGAAGCTGTGGGTGGTACAGTATCATCAGAGTTGCAAGAACAACTGACACAGAGTCTGAAATGGGTCCCAGGACATCCTGTTCACAGCTCCTGAAAGTCATTGTGAGTCCTATTAAAAGACACTATATCTGCATGTAGTTTTAAGGTATGTTTTTAATGTTTTGTCATATGAACTTATTTTTTAATTGAAAAAAGCAGATGTGTTTCCAATATTTCTGTTTTTGAACACAGATAGAAGGCGAATGTCAGATAATGGTAAACATGAATAACTGGTTAGACCCGGCCTGACACAGCAACATAACATACAGCAAACTCACAGAAAGTATGTCTGTACTCCATTAAATCTTTCCTAGTGTAAGATCTTCACTGGGTGAGGACACTGATAAAAGTGCCTAAACCTTTGAAGGTGAAAAATTGCTATTAGATATGTTGGGATCATGCAGAGAAAGCAGTTGCAGTGATGTGTATATGTCAGCACGATTAAATTCTGCCTTACCTACGTCTTCATGAACACAAAAATAGCTGTTGTTCCCATGTTCCTCAGGGTCCCCTTGTTGTTTATGTAGGGGGTGAATTAGGAAGGGAGGAAAAAGGCACAGTTTTAAAGTTCAGTGGTATAGAAGGTCCCAGAGCAAGCAAAACAATGTGGATGAAATCTCACATGCAGAACAAGCTTTTTATTTGTGAGGGACTTCTGAGGTCCTAGTATATCAACCTGAAGCCTGGGAGGCACATTCTGTTCACTTTTTCCTTCTAGATTTCTGGCTAGAAAAGCAGGTTGTAACTACTCTCAGGGTTCGAATCATGTGAGTAAAAGCTATGATGCTTTTACTAATGTAAAGCCAACAGGCAGTACAATTGCATGCTGCACCATATTCCAGTATCATTGATTTCCTCTCTTGTGCAGGACAGGTTATGTTTGCAGGCCGGACAGCAGCTATTGTGACAATGTGAACAAGAGTGGCAGGAGAGGAGCTACGGAACCACCACAGTATTGGTGGTATTGTTGATATAGAAATGTAACTCTGGGGTAATTTTTGAGCAATTGCCCCTCATTTTGCCCATATGCTTGGACCTCCTTCGAGGAGCTTTTCCTGCAGAAGGAGCAGGGCTCCCCACAGTGCACTGTTTCTCTGCTGGTCCCCCACCTTGTAGGGCCTGGGTTGTCACATCAAGAACCATGTATAGGCTCTTAACCACACCATCTCACACTCCTCATAGTTTTCAATACACCCACAAATCAAAGCAATCCTAACATTTTTTAAGGCTTGAACAAAATAATACAATTCTACTAATTCCTACATTCTACTTTTAATAAGGATGGCTAAAAAGTAGTAAAAATTCAGCAGTGCTCTGTATTCAGCAGTCTCACACATTTTCATGGAGTGGAAAGAACTGACAGTAAGCAAAATGAGACTGTTTGTAAACACGTCGCTCAAAAACAGATTTCATTGAGAGAAGAGGTACGATAGTAGCCAAAATACCTCAGTGGAAATCTGTAAACAGCCTAGTGAAAAACAGAGGGGACAAACAGGAGGCTAAGGAGCCATTTTTGCTTCCCTTTAATCTAGAACTTTTTCAGGGTGAAATTAACCTTGGTTGGAAGGTGTGACTAACTAACTGTTCAGAGACTTAAAAAAAAAAAAAAAATCTTACAGAAATCAACCAGAAACTGATTTTCACAATCTCTGGAAGTAGGAACTTTATCTGTATTTTTCCAGAGGTCCTTTTGTCTCTGACAAAACTATGATTGCAAACTTTGAACCTAGAGCTCAAAAAGACAAAAGCTACAATAAAAACAAGAGCTCATCTCAGCTTTGCAGTAGAGCAGTAAAACTGTCCTGGCATGGTCCAAAGCGATCTGTTTATATTTGCTGACCAGTGATTTACTTTTACTTCCTAACCTCATACGGTTGCACTTCTCAAAAGCATTTTAGACATTTGAGCTGAGGGTTTTGTTTCAGTAACTAAATACTTACAACACTTCCAGTGGTAAGTAATTTCAAAGTCCTGCCAGGGATCTATCTTGGAACATATTTCTTCTGTAGTTATATGCTTTCATCCGGAAGTATTATGCATTCAGTCGTGTCTGATATCATCCAGAGATACCTGCTGGCAATTTCAGACCTCATGAGCTTTTATTTGCGTGCTTGCATATGCCAGAAACTATGTCCTAATGATATTCTGATTCTCCTCCCTTTCTGGGGCAAAAATTTCTTAGGGAAGGTCTGTTGATTATTGTTGGTTTCATTTTCATTTTTATTCTTTAGTACGTTGTATGTTTCCTGTTAAAATGAGAATGGCTTTGTGTTTGTTTGTTGTTTTGCTGTTTTGGTTTGTTTGTTTGTTTTTTTAAAGAAAATTTTGGAAATGTTGTTTGTGGATAGTCCAGATGTGCTGGCTCACCTGAAAAACAACTCAGAAGTCAGAAACACCTCACTGGTGCCTCCGTCCCACACACACTGCTCTGTTCTTGATTTTCTGCATTGTGTGTCCTATACTGTCACATGGTGATGGAAATGCTTGGGCTTTGTAGAAGGAAATTCAGTCCTTAACATATTAGTTTTGTTACTACTCATTACTCCTGAAATTCAGCTAAGACTGGAGAAAGAGCATGGAGAAGAAAGACCCCACTGAGTAGGGAAGAATGAAGCCCGGGAGAACCCAAGAGAAGCTCCAAAAGCCTCACATTGTGCTCAGGCTCAGTGGCAGTCCCAAGCACTCTCAGAGCCACCACGGGTCTCCTCAGGAAGACTTCTCTAGCCCCTCTGCCCTGGAGCTATATCCTTCTGTCCTTCTGCTCAGTAATTCCTATAGACTGCCAGTGTTGCAGCAGTATCGATATATTCTTTGTGGGATTGTTTCAACTATGCTTTTAAATGAAACTTTCTCAGATTTCTCTTGGATCCTGCATTAAAAAAATTTTTTTCTATTTTGAGGGTGCTGTCTCTCCTCTGCTCTCAGAACTAGTCATGTTACTCAATATGACCAGTCAACTGACAGATTTAATACTTCTTTGATCACAAATTGTTCCTGATCCTGCTTTATACTGATACATTTGTTACTTACAAGTGTTAAACCAGTCATATTTATGATTCTATTTGATCCCTGGATTATTCATAAATTGATCATAGCGACTATTCAAGTGCTTAATCAAAGCTGAATTTAATCAAAGTACTTCTGCTTTGTCATTAGTCACTTAAGAAATCACTTGATGTTGTCTTATCACTAGAGGTATGGCTGCAAGTATTTCATCTTGCAATGCTGGAAAGCATCTTCCCTTTTCTGGACGGATCTTATGCACCAGAATTGAAGGAAGAGATCAAGCTTCTAATATGGGCAGTGCTTTGGCACCTGTAGCAGCAGGTATCATTATGAAACCTGTTGTTAAAAAACTACTTACTTCTGCTTCCACAAAAGATGAATGACAGAATAATTCCTTGGTGTTAGTAATCATGAGTAAAAGCATGAAATTTGCTTTCTTAAAATAATTATATGCACAATATTTTCAGTTGTTGGAGCATATATAAGCAATGAATAATAAGAGGACAGGTATGGCCTAATCAGGTTCTTGTTCAGTGAACAGCCTCCCAAGTAATTTTCTTCATTAATTTATCAGTTCTGCTTAATGTGGTTTATGCAACTCATCATATATTGAAATTTCTGACAGAATGATGACTGGATGAATGGGATCTAAAAGGAGTCTAGCAGCTGATTATTCAAAGAACATGGATGGCAACATGGGTAAGAAGGTGACATCAGACTTGAAGACCCATGACAGCTCACGCTGAGATGGTTAAAACTCTTTCTTCAGCACTCTCACACACTGTCCTGACACCCATCGCAGGCACACAGGGTCTTGTGTGTGAGGACACAGAAACACTTCTGTCTGTGTTCTCTCTGTGACTGTCCATGTATATATGTGTACGTGTGATGTGTACATGTGCTCTCTGTGTGTGCTCATCACTGTTACTGGTTGCATAGAACTGTGGCAGCTTCACCTCTGCCAGCTGGCCAAGTTCAGCGACCCCCCAACATGGGCACCATGAGAAGCATGCAGCAAGCAGTGCAATGTACCAAAGAAATCAATACCTTCTTCTTAATCATTCAAGAATAGGTCTTTGGACAAAATCCCATTTATTCAAATGATCTATTACATTTGATAACACACTGTAGTATAAACGTGATGTACAGAGAAACTGATGTGCCTGTTGTGTTCTCATACGGCTATAACTGAATCACTGAGGGAAGCAGGTATCTAGCATATCTACATCTAAATGTGTTACAGTTAGTACCTCATTTTTCTCTTTGCTCTGAAGTCTCTCAAATGATTGCTTCCAGTGAATTCAGAAACAGAACAGTATGAAATTACTTTTTAGGGGAAGAGAATAGCACCTTATTAGAAATGCAGGGGTAGTCATTTAAGTATTTTTCTACTATTTAGAATTCAACATCAACATCACACTTCAGCCACTGAAAATACTGAATACTTCAGAAAATTTTCACTGATATTCCCACTGGCAATAATGCCTTGGGTTTTATAGTCAGGTTGGCCTCCAAATGCTTGAAGCATCATCTCTTGAAAGGAGTACCTAAATTACTGGCAATGGAGAGCCTGGCAAGGGAGAGAGACCAGTATTTCTGCAGGGTGTTCAGATGTGAAGACCAGTGTGACCTCCTGTGATTATTCCTATCCACTGACCCTACATGAAGCACAAAGCAACTGCTCCTGGTCTTGATGTTTCAAGGACATACCTAACTTGACATGGGAAACACCATATTTTATTTGTGTAGATGGTGCAGAAGAGTTTGCGCTCACCTGATGCACAGGTGTACAATTACATTTTCTCTGTTGCCACTGCATGAGCTGGAATCCCAGATGGGCCATTTGAACAACAGTGGACATTGGTAGGAGATAAGGAATGTAGGTAAGCACTGATCTGTCTTTCAGACTTCAGAACAGTGTGAAGTGTCATGTTGCTTTAGGTCATGGTCCCACATACTAATCTTGACCTGCTATCAATACTGAAATGAAATCCAGACATTTTACAGTAACATCCACTGGTTGTGGAGCACACATGCTACAGAAAAATATTTTTTTCCCTGTAGTCTTTTCCTTTTCCCTTAGAAATCGGTTTTCACAGTTAACAACTCATATATGTGAGCTAAACAGCATCTTATGCTCTGTAATCTTAAAAAATGGGTTTGTACTGACCTTTCCAAATACCATAAAGACACAGAGACATTTGCAAAGCATCCAGCTGCACTACATCTGTGCTGAAGAAAAAAAAAAAGACAAGTGTGCAAGCAACCAAGCAAAAAAATCCCCAAAACTAAACCACGAAATATATTTCTAAAATATTTTAGAGTTTGCCCATCTGAAATGCTAGATTACAGCCTTGTGATCGAGATGACCTTTTATATTTAATTAATTTCCAAATTAAAGGCAGAAGCAGAAGGCAGAAGCAATTCATGTTACCTGTAAATTAACACTGTAAGGCAAAACTCTCATATATTAAAATCCTTTAAAAAATGGGACTGTTTAATTCCATTTACTTAACACAAAAGTAGTTATATTCAGAAGGGAAAATCTCCTTGGAATACCTTTTGTCCCTGAAATACAGCATAAGCAGGGCTCTAGAGCACTGAAGCAATGAGTTAAGAAGCAATGATGTTAAGGACAAGACTTTTATTTATAATTTTATGAAGAGTTTTCTTTCCAAACTTCCCCCAAGTTAAGTAGTTGTGAGTGATGTGCAGATGGCTTAGCAGTGACACATTTACAGCTTCATTCATTTCTCACACAAAGGTGTTTCCACTTGTATTTCCCGTTGTTGTGGTCTTGGCTGATGTAGAGTTAATTTTCTCCTTAGTTGCTGGTACAGTGCTATGTTTTGGATTTAGTATGAGAATCATGTTGAGAAAACACAGATGTTTTAGGTGTTGCTGAGTTGTCAAGGACTTTTTAGGTTCCCATGCTCTGCCAGTGAGCAAATGCACAAGAAGCTGGGAGGGAACACAGCCAGAGCTGACCCTAACTGGCCAAAAGAATATTCCATACCATAGAATATCATGCTAAGTGTGTGAACTGGGGGAGTTGGCTGTGAGCCACAGATTGCTGCTCAGGAAAAGGCTGGGTATCAGTCAGCAGGTGGTGAAGCAGTTGTATTGTGCATCACTTCTCTTTCTTGAGCTTTACTCCTCTCTGTCTCTCCCCTCCTCCTTTGCATTATATTTATTATTGTTACTATTTTCACTTTATTATTATTTTTTACTTCAATTCAATTAGTATACTGTGTTTGCATCAACCCATGGGGTTTTCCACTTTTACTCTTCAAATTCAGGTTAGATATTAGGAATAAATATTTTGCTGTGAGGATGGTAAGACACTGGAACAAGTTGCACAGGGAGGTTATGGATACCCCAAGCCTGGTAATGTTCAGATGCTGGGTAAGGCTTTGAGAAACCTGGTCTAGTAGGAGATGTCCCTGCCCATGGCAGGGGGTTTGGGACTAGATAATCTTTAAGATCCTTCCTACCCCTTAGCAGTCTATGACTCTATGATTCTTTCTCTCACTCCTCCAGGGGAAAGGGATTGAGTGGCACTATGCCACTATGGTGGCACTATGGCAAGCAAGGACTGTGTGTGGGGGAGAGGCTCGTACGGATGCCCAACATGGAAATAGACAGTTTTTCTGGACCACTGTATGACAGTTCAGCACTACAGTCTGAACAAATAATGCCACTTCCCTCCTGCAATGAGTTTGAATCAGCAATGAATTTCTAAGGCACATGTTTTACAATGCCTTGTGCATACCAGCAGTAAATTTTTTTTACCTGACAGTGTTTCAGTTTTCAATCTCCTTGGGCAGATGCTTTGCATGGGCTCTCAGACCAGCAGAAAGCATCTGCTGTCTTTTAGGCTGTACAGCTCTGATGGACGGTTCCCAAGTGGAAGTCAATAAAGTAGTAAAATTAGAAACATAACTCTTACCCCTTTAAGCCTATTTCAGCTGGAAGTACAGAGCTTTTTCTAGTGGGATCTGCAGATGTCTCTTATGTTCAGGTTTGCCCCAGCAGCTACCTGGCTTGCACACATAGAGTCTTTTAGATGGATGAGGACAATGGGTAAAAACTACTTAGACAATAGATATAGAAAATTAAAACAATAGGGAGGACTTTCCCAGAAGAACACAGAAGGTTTTTATTATTTAAAATACTCCTGAGGAATGGCCACAGGTGTATGTCGATACAAAAATAGAAAAGCTATCTGTTATTTTAAATTTGTTTCATAACATCTAGATATTTCTATTAGTAACTGTCTCCTGGTTGGTAAAATGATTCTGATTATTTTAATGCAGAAGTACAAAATTACATATGAAATTTCACTTGGTTCACACAGGGCTCCAGTCATGCTGGACATCATAGGAGGAGTAAGGAAATATTAAACAAAATTGCAAGAGGAAAAATCAAACCTATGAAGTGATTATCCAGCTTAATTAGAAGGGCTAAATTTGCTCCAAAACTTTTTTTTGCTATCCTCATCTGTACATTTTCTCTTTCCCTAAATATAGGTTGGAGAAAAGTTATCCATCATTCCCATTGATTCGCTACTCCTGAAAGGGCTCTTGTAGCATCTCAGCTTCCTCCCTAAGCACCTTTCCTGAGGATAATATGCAGTAGCTATTAGGTGGTTTATTCTCCTTTTCTTGTTCTGTTATTGCTGTGCCCTTCTGGTATCTTCAGTCTTGTCCTGCAGAACAGCAGGACTTGCTGCTCAGTGAGGGGCAGTTTCTCATGGCAAACATATATCACAGAGTTATTTGGGAACAGGGTACTCACTGGCAGAGTCAAATGCCTTTCTCAAAATCTGAAAGCATATAAGAGCATGAAGACAAAACTTTAAAAACGTGGATCAAAGTGACAAACTGGATGCACATCAATTATTTAAGTCAATTAAAATAGCATGAATCAAGCACTAATAATGGGGGGAAAAAGCATGTCTTAAAATACTTCCAAACTGATTCTCTACCTCCTATTTTTGTGCCACTGAACTATATTTATCTGTAGTACAGGAGGTTCATTCTTTCCTTTGGTTATTTAAGAAGGACAAACAGTTTTACACCTTGATAGCATATCAGCCTAAACAAAGCAATACAACATCTTTTATGAAAGGTCAAACAGAAGACTTAAAAATTTACTAAATTAATACTGAAGATCAAAATTTTGTTTTCAGACATTAGAATAGGAAGCCCTTTCATACTATGACAAGACATTTACTGTGGCACCTTTGTTTTTCAAATGAATTTTTAACTGGACTCATTGAAAACAGTCCCTGGCCTACAAGTGAACTGAACATCTATGCAAAAATGCTGAATGAAGTGTTCTAAACTGTGTGAATAAACACTGCCTCCTGCACTAGACTTTTCTATGGCGAGAATGCATCTAATCTGTCTACCATCATGCAACATCACATATGAACTAAATACTGTGATTACATCCATTTAAATTTAGTACATTTGGAAATAGATCTGTAGTCAGCTAGACCATCGGTGCAGTTGTCATTTGAATGGGATGTTATGAATCACTTTCCTATTCAGCTTTAAGAAATATAATCCTTTTTACAGAGACGCTGTGTGAGGGTCAAATATATTTCAGAAAAGTTTGAAAACTAGAGGAGGATCGAACAACTTTCTCTTTGTTTTAGACATACTGGTATATTAACTTTGCTTTCATATATGTTTTTCTTTCCTTTTAAAATGCCTAAGTAAAACCTCTAATTTGTTTCAAAAACCATAAAAAGATTTTGGTTTGGAAGCTGAAATGTGCCTCTAAGCACCGAGGAAGTACAGAGTGAGCCTTTGTAATATAAATGATCTCTTAAGAATCTGAGCTCTGTGCCAGAGCTCAAAATAGTTATTACCCAAAGTAGGAACATTTTCTTCACCAAACAGGAGCACTGAAAGAAAGAAAAGGGCTCACACCCAACCTAGTCATGTTATCATACACTGGTTGAGTTAATAAAGTGAAAGGCCTATTTCTATAATTTTTTATTTCTACTTTGTTGACATCCAAAGGCCTTGAAAAGATGAATATAGCAACTGAAGATGGAAAGAGAACTCTCAACACACACTGCTCCTTTGTATACTTTGACTGTGAATTCTCAAAAGGCCTCTTTCTTATTGAAAGGAAACTGTTGTCATTAGTGTGTATTGTAGATTTCTCAGAAAATACAAGAAGGGAGAATAAACAGAGCAATGAGAATAACACAAGTTCTAATTTCTCTCCTCAATGTGCAATCCCATTAAAAATTGAACTTTTCAAGAGAACACAAGAAATAAAATCTTGAAACACTAAAAGCCTGAATTAGTGTTTTAACTAATGCTCTGGAATTAATTTTATGTATCACCACATCAAGATACATGCTGTTTGTTGTGCAAGTCTGTGAGATTTGCTTTTGAGCAGAAGATAATGCTGTATTACTGAGGGAAGAATGAGGATCTGGTGCTTATTACACATTCTTTTTGCTGAAATCTGGTATTCAAGCAAATGATGTTCTTCCTCCTTTGACTAAGACATGTATCTGTTCCCTATATTGATCTTTCAGACTGCAAAACCATTTTAACAAAGATTTATTAAAGTCACAGAAATCAAGTCCTCAAAGATTGCAACATTCTGCTCGAGGACAAAATCCATTTATAGACAAAGCATTAAATTACAGAGGACAAAATACTGATTTTGCATGAGTGTATTTTTTACTGTTATGAGGTAAACAGGTGCTGGGTGGGAAGAGCTGGAACCAGATGTCAATAAAACAATATGATGCTACACTACACTGCTGTATCATAGACCATAAGATTTCTCCTTAGGAAAACATAGTGAAAAAGGGGAAAAATTAGTCCTTAGGACAGAAAAAAACCCCAAGCGAATATGTATTTTCACAGCATACCCAGTGAGATGAGACAGGTATATTCAACAGCAAAGCAGTAACGGTTACAATGAATATGTTCCAACAGCCAACTCCGATTACCTTCTCCATAGTTTCCAGTCACTAACAAAAAATGGGCCAGGTAGTATAACATGGTGATCCTGTGAGCCAGCTGTCACAGAAGAATAGCTTGACCCTAATGTCACCCAGGCTTTCTAAACAGAGAGGTTAGAAAGAGAAATAGTGGATTTCTGTGATTGCTGTTCAGTGGGGTAAAAGGAAATAACCTCTGGAAGAAAATCCTTTCCTCTTCCATAAGAAGACTATCTTTTGAGCTGTTTCAGTATTTAGTATATAAAAAATTGACTGTAGGTGATTCTAGTAAAGTGAAAATCCGAAGTGAAAGATCGTAAGTGAAAATTATAACTGTCTGGGTACATTACTCTCCCTACCCCATAGCTGCAGCCAACTTTCCTAACCCTACAGGGCTTGTGGCACGCTAATGTGAGCTACAACTGGACTGGAGCTACCCCAAGGGCAGAGGATGCCCTGGTGAGGGATGATGATGAAGGGTCACAACCCCCCTGCAGCCAGCCTGGTGTGCTGTGCCCCACAGGAAAGGCTCAGAGCAGGGTGGCCCTTTTGCACAAGCACCGACAAGCAGCCCAGCTGTAGCACCAGAGTTGCAGGGGAAATGTTTCCAAGATGCACACACCAGAGCTACAGATTGGCTGTATTATAGCAGGTCTGCACCTGTTGCCAATTCCAGAAAATATATTGGGAACTTGTGTAAACTGTATGCAGCACAAAAGTGGGCTGCAGTGAGGGAGTTCCCCTGCACCAGCTGTAGCATCACAGTGACTTACGGAGCTGACAGCAGCTACAGCACCAAGCAGTAGCCATGACTCTACACAGATGTCATAACTCAAAAAATCCTGCCATCATTATGATACTGTTGAGTAGCAGCTGGACTAGGTGATTTATGTTTTCGGCCTCATTCATTGTGTGTCTTTCAAGTTTGCTAAATGTAAAAGCAACTGAAAACAGTTATACTGGGAAACACCATCTGGAGCTCAGACAGAAGTCAGAGTACGGAGTTGGGTCTGGCATTTCAAGAAAGACTTCTACAGGTAGCTCCTTACATTTTAACTTGGGTGCAGTTTAAAGTCTGCAGGCTTCACTTAGGTACAGAGCATAAACCATACTTTGCAGTGTATCCAGGAACAATTGATACATTGGATTTCTTGTTTTGCTAGGAAAAAGCTAAAACAAGAAATTGCTAGCAAAACAAGTAATTGCTACTAGAAGATGGTGAAGGGCCTTGAGGGGAAGCCATATCAGGAGCGCCTGAAGTCATCTGGCTTGTTCAGCCTGCAGAAGAGGAGACTGAGAGGAGATCTCATTGCAGTTACAACTTTCTCTGAGAGGAAGGATAGGCATTGAACTCTTCTCTCTTCCTCAGAGACAGGACCCAAGGTAATGGTATAAAGCTGTGTCAATGGAGGTTTAAGTTGGATATTAGGAAAACGCTCTTCATTCAGAGGGTGTTTGGGCACTGGAACAGGGTCTCCAGGGAAGTTGCCCCAGCACCAAGCCTGGTAGAGTTCAAGAAGTGTTTGGACAATGCTCTCAGGCCCATGATGTGATTCTTAGGGCTGTCCTGTGCAAGACCAGGAGTCAACCTTTGATGATCTATGTGGGTCCCTTCCAGCTCAGGATATTCTATGATTCCTCTTGGTACAGCGAGGAAAACAGCATAACAGTGAGAAGCTCAAAAATAGCAAAAGATTGTCTTTAAAATGCATTAGAGCCTTCTGAAGCTTGAAAATGCTGAATAAGTAGATTTCTTTCCAAAGCAAGAGCAACGTCCTTTTCTGGGGTCTTGCCTTGTTATTCAAAGTCACTAGTTTTCCTATGGTAAAGAAAATAAACTTTTAAAACCAAAACCTGTCTCCTGGAGAAATGTCATGTCAGTCAGAAATGTAGCCCTTCTGCTTTGGGCAAATGTAAGGCACTCAAGCCCCAACAGAACACCCATCACTAGCTGCAAGCCTTATGCTGCTATGCACAATGAGCAGTCTTGCATGGAAACAGTACTGACCACCCATGTATATTGAGGTGGATGAATCTGAAAGAACATTATTTGGATCAAGAAGCAGGTATTTTTCTCTTTAGTCTCATGGATTCATAGTCCCCACATTCTGTTCTGAGAGCAGATTCAAAATTGTGAAGAACTGCCATTTGCAGCCACAAATTTTAGCAGCCATTTTTGAAACATATCTGACACTTTTCTTAAATTTCCAAGCAGCCATTTTTGTATGATTCTCTTTTGTCCTTTCTGAGCATTAGGGTTCCCAGTAGCTAGCAATGGAGGGAGTTGGTCCAGGCAGCTCTCAAGAAAGTCAGAAAATTATATATATTCATCACACTCAGGGTCCCAGTTTTAGGCAGCTGAAGATCAGAAGCTAAAGAAGAGAATAACCAGTCTGCACTCCTCACCTTTTCTCTCACAAATAGGTCCCCCTTGGGATTCTTTCCCTTTTTCTCATCTGAGCATTCTTCAGATCATTCTTCTGTTTATTCTATTGAGAATCCTTTTTTCCTTTACTTTCTCATGTATATTTTTCTAACACAGACTCATCAGCAAAGATCATGATTTACATATATATATGTTTGTGTGCACACACAGAGGTGGGTCAGCAAGAGGGGACTGGGAGATTAGTCAGCAACTTCCAGCCTTGCTTCTAAAAACTTTCCCTTGCTCACATTATGGCAGTCAGGAGTTTCTGTGATAACCATGTCCCTCATACATAATTAAACAAATGTGCTAATGACATTTTTAAGTAACAGCAATTGACATTTTTCCCACTTTTGAATCTGACAGACAAGTCTGGACTTCATTAACCTTTTTCAGTTTAATAGTGGTTTTGTGATTTAGGAGAGCTGATAAAAAGGCAAGAACCACCTTCTTTCCACATAAATTCTGCATTCCAAAATAAGTTGCATAATATATCTGGATAGACAGCTTTGTGTGACCATGTATTGTTGCGGACGGGCTTAAAGGGAGACACCACACCGATGCGATGTTCAGGCAAATCTCAACTTTATTCAAATTACAACAACATATATGACCTCTGATCTGACCCCACCTAGGGGCCAGGACTTTGACCCCTATTGGCTCAGGGCTGCTTTTGTACATATAAGGTAATGTCTGAGACCCCTTACGGGGAGTGGTACTGACTTGTTGTTTTGCTCAGGTAACCTTCCAGGAGCTTCCAGCTCCATCCAGGGACTGGACGGCAACAATGTATAGTGAAGAGAAATTCTCTTTAAGCTTCCTTAAAGTGACCAAAAAAAAGCAAGTTAGGTCATTTGTAACAGAGTACCAAAATATTTCTGTATGGTGACCTTTGAAGAACATGAAGTATGAAAACTAAAATTTTTGAGAAAAAATAGAATCCCTTTGTGAATTAATACCTCATGAAGCAAAAATTCAGTTTTATCAAAACAGATTTCTTCTATAAAAGTAATCTCAAAATATATTATTTATGTAAGACTCAGTGACTTGCTCTCTTGGGGAAGATGTGGGAAGGCACAGAGCATTTCCTAGTGCAGGCCGGCGCTGAGTGCCCACTGGCATCGCAGAATATGCCACTCAAGAGCTGAGCCGGGCAGGCTCTGTAGCACCTTGGGATTTACTCTCAGCCTTAAGCAGCAAGCAGGGCTGTCAAGCACCACAGTGTTTGCTGGCTCACCAAAGAAGGTTGACAGATCCTGCAACCTTCTGTCACTTCCTAGTGTATCAAAAACTGCAATCACCTTTTGTCTTTGTGTTTGTGCACAGCTGTGCCTCTGACCAGGGTGCTTCATAGGCTCAGATAAATGGGAGAGCTGCCTTTGAGATTCAGAGGAATGTGTATCTCCTGTTCCTGGCTTATTGACCATGCAACACATATGCACTGAGCTTCTTCCCTGCCGGAGGAGACTCTTGGCATCTAAATAATTCCCTTTCAGCACCAAAGCTTTGGGCAGAGCTCAGACATCTCATAAAAATGTCCATTTCAAAGAAAATCTTAAAAATTCCCATTTTACACAGAGGTCTTCTGTAAAAATGAGTAAGTACCTATGTCATTCGTGGATGAGCATTGATGCTATCTATAATCATCTATAAAGCAACATGCATGAGTAGGTTGGGAACACACAAATTCAACAGAGGGTTTGACTCTACTAATCCTTTGCTTAATATACTCCTTTTGTTTAGATTGTCATAGCTCTGAACTACCCATTGAAAAGACAGAAACACAATGAAACAGCATTTCTCTATTGCTTTCTTACAATTTCTTTAGGTTTTGTGCAGTTTTCACAATTGCCTTGGTTACTTTGTTGTTCTTATTTAAGTTATTAAATTCTTCAAGCTGTGGAACTTAGTACCTTCATTTTGAATATATATTAAAAAAAAACAACAACAAAAAAACCAACCCCAAAACTGACCAGAGCCCTATATCTAGTTTCCTGTAACTCCAAATCAAGCCTTGTGAATTGAACAAGAAAGTTATATTCAGCCCATTCCTTCTTTTAAGGTATTTATTATATCCATTCCAGCCAAACACAAACCAACTACAAACTGACAATGAAAGAATTCTACCTGTAGTTTCCGTTTGTGTAATATTAGTGCTTTTCCTTCCATGAATTATTAAAAGAGGTATGAAAGCAGATGCGGTAATACAATCAAATCAGGTTTGTGCAACCAGAACTCAGCAGGGGGAAAAAAAAACCCACATAAAAAAGGGTTTTGTTAAGTAAAGTCACAGTAGTTGTTAAGGTTTGTATTGTCAAAAGGAGGTGCTTTCAATGGCAGTGTGACACCAGGCTTAGGGCTTTGCAATTCCCTGACTAAACTTGTAACACAATCAGCTCTCTGCAAAGGGAAAGCCTGTACTGGATTGCAGTGCTTTTTGCACTGCAGTAATATTTCTCGTTTCCTTCTGAATTCATCAGTCTTGTGCTGGGTATATTTGGTGACCTTGCCTGAAATCCAATACACTATAATTTATATAAGCTCCCTAACTATACAGCTGCTCATAGTACAGGAAGTGCTGTGTAATTCGTTTCTTCTCACTTGATTCACTTCACACATACCATTTGTTACAGGATAATAAACGTGTTTTGATGTATTTGGCAGTTTCAGGTGAACTCTTTCCTGCCAGGAAGAGATGTGCATCTGAGACAAATGTTTGCTACCCAGCTCTTGAGGCATTTATATAAAACCAACATAGAAAGGATCATCAGGGATATACCCCACCCCAAGATCACTTCCTGGCAGATGTGTCTCCTACCAGACATTCTAGTCTTTTCTTTTTTGGTAGTGGGATGTGAAGTTCTTATTCTTAGATACTTTCTGATCATGTGCAAATTATTTCTACTGTCACATAAGTCACATTTTGTAATGAGAAATCCAAAGTGTCTTTTGTTTGGAACAGGTTGCAGGTAAAAAAAAAAATCTTGTTTCTCTGCCCTATTAGCAAGTTGTTGACGGATGGTCGCTGTCTCCAGTGGACCTCTAACTACAGGATAACAAGTGTCCTCATACTTCTCTCTCTCCATGACTTCTTCAGTTCCTCATTTCATAGTTATTACTTTCAAAAGGCTCCCTTCTTCTTAGCTTTGAGCTGTCACAGATGTAGCTTTCCCTGCTTCAGTACAGTAGCTGTTTAACTTAAACCTACTTACGACATTGCTGTTTAGCTTCTGCTTCATTCAGACAGTTCTTTAATTTTCTTACATTTTTTTATTAATTATTTCTTACATGCAGATATAGATGAAGGAAGGGCATAGGGTCTCATAGCATAAAGTGTCCAGAAGGAACTTGAGGAAGGTAGAAGTAGGAAAGGGGGAAATTGTGCAGCTCTGGGCAACTGTAGGCATCAACACTGAAAATTGTCTTTCCACTTTTCTTTAGAAATAAAATTACGACTTTTTCACCCCTGGTACAGATATCCATTTTATTCCCATAATCTTCCAGAAGGGCAACTAATGTTGAATGCACAAGTGAAACATCTCTTCAGTCTTAGAATTAGGCTACTAAACTGTAAGAAATTAGAGATAAAAATCTGAGGCCTGTACAGATTTGTTTAGGAATCTTATACTGACTAAACCTCAAGTACGTAGCACCAGAAGTGCTAATTGAGCCCTAAAGGTTAATGTGTTTCTTTTCTGAATATGTGATTTGCAGTTTGACAATCAAGGAGTTGCTGTATGTTATGCTCCAACTAGAAAGTTATGCCACACCCTATAAAGAAGACAAATGCTTATTGTGCATGGGATTCTGGGCATGAAGAGGGAAAAAAAACACCCTGCATATGTTTGGATTGTAAGGGGAAACAGAGAAATTTCAAGTCTTAATATACAGAAAGTGTGCTGCTTCTTCCAGAATTATGTTCTTGGATAAAGCATCCACTTTCAGGATATGAATCTTTGAAAGACAGAGAAATCAGCCTAACACCTTTATAACTGTACGTACTTTGTCTGGAGTATTTCATGCAATTCAAGCTCTGTTCTATCAATATGAAATACTGAAAGTATATTATTTTCCATAAATGTCAGCCAACTGAAATTTATTTTATCAGCTGAAGTTCCCACAAATTACTTTAAATGCTAGAATGGCAGTGAAAGTGGTTGGTTAGTGACTTTCATACAGCACAAACCTATTCAGCAACATTTTCTTGAATGTGACATGTCTCACTATTTTCAAAGCCAATATATTTGATATGTGAGGCAGTCAGCTAGGCAGCTGTCTGCATTTCTCTGGTTGTTTTCTGGGAATGAACTTAGAACATATTCCACTGAATCTAAGGTTCTTTAATGCAGTCCATGCTTAATTACTTTTATCACTGAAAAGTTCAAACAGCTCTCACATTTAGAGCATCACAATCACAAGAAGACATAAGATACACCACTAGGCTGAAAGTTTTTATAGTCTTCCCTGTCATCTTCGTCTCTACTTTTTTTCTACCTTTTCTTCTTCCATACAGCATTTTTAAATTTCTTTCACAAAGTCTGAAGAGAAATCTCAGGGGAAAAAAAAGGCAGAAAATTATCCTAAGAACTAAAGCAGCCCTGTTAGTGCACATATACAGAAATGGGCCCAAACCAGAACCTGTGGCCTATGACTCCTCTTCTGGAGTTCCAGACACATTCTTTCCACCACTTTCCTATATTTGCAGTCATTTTAACCTGTGCAAAATGCAGGGGAAACCTACCACCTGGCTTTGATTTCATGTAATGCTCCTTACATTAATTCTGTTCAACTGCAAAAATTAATTTCTTTGTCTCATATTTATTAGTCTTTTTTTCCCAGATGAAGGCCTGATCATAGCAAATCATGTGTTTGACACTTTCAGATAAACAGCTGTGATATGTTATGCCTGACTTTGTTCATGATGGTTACTCACAGAAGCTGGACAGCACTGAAGAAGGGATTACGCTGATGGGAGTCCAGTGTAAGCTTTCTACAACGTCATGTTTTGTATCAATGAGGTCTGGTGCATAGGATGGATATGGTACAAAGAGTGTTTCTTTTTTGGGCATTACAGTTGGTTCTCCCATCTTCAGGAAGGTATAAGAGCAACGTCAGACTTCAGAGAAAATTAGAAAGAATGGTCACAGGTACAGTACATTTACAGTTACATGAGAGGAGTGACTAAATAAACTAAATCTCTTCAGTCTGGAGAAGGCAGATATAAAAAAGGTCTGTAAAACATCAGGGAAAAGAAGATGACTGCATTGTTGGCTGTCTGCTGCAGCACAAGAGAAAGTGGACCTCAAGTGATGTTGAAGCAGGCAGGTCCCTAATGAACAGAGACTGTCCTTCACACAAGGGAATGCAGATAAGCTGCATATCTCCTTGTTTCTGGAAATTGAAGATGTTTAAAGTTTATATAGATCTGAAGAAAACTTTTTCATAGAGGATTCCATTGAGGTTTCTGGATATGCAAACCCCACGTCTTCCTAGTAGAAGTCTAAAAACTTCTGCTGCTGAGAGCTGGGGTCTGTGAGAGTCCTGGGAGAAACATACACTGTCCTGTTTTCTCCATGCACCCACTTTAGTCCAGTCTAAAAAGGGCTGCTGGAGTTTATGACCTAGAGAGATATTTAGTATATTGGGTATTTTTTGCCTTTGCTAATTCCCTTATGATGTGGTGTACCTAGAACAAGCTTATAGCTGTTTATACTTTATAAATTTCAGATTAAAATCCCCAAAGCTAGGAGAAGGTGCAAATGTTTGTTCCACATCTAACAGCATTTTCATTTTTTTTCAGTTCTGCTAAGACAGTGTCCAGTCCCCATCTGAGCTCACATCTGAGTCCTCCATGTTAAATCTCTTCAATGTTATTAGGGCAGGCTCTGCATTCAGGTGCTTTTAATTGTCTTTGTGCCTTTGCTATAAAGAAAGAGTGCATTGTAGCCTGAATAGATCTGTCCTGTTACATCATCAAAAAAAGGTCATTAGACACACATGAACCTACAGCATTTGAAAATACCACCCTGAGCTGTTGAAGTTTTTCCTTTTTGCCTTTTACTGCTGTCTTCCCTTTTAGGAGAGAGAACCAGACAATAGCAAGACAGTGTATACCTGCAAGTAAAAAGCTGCTTTGAAAATTTGCCCTGCTCTACCTGCAGTTTGGAAAAGGTTAAAAGCAGAATATAAATTGTAGCAATAATAGCAAAATCATCAGTGCATACATTTATGAATGTACTAACTATATGCTCAGTTTAGAAAATCTCTACTGTATACACTATCATTTTTTTCCCAAGAAAGAATAATCTGGTATTTTCAAGCTAGGTTTTGGAAGGTTGCTCTAAGAGGTTTTGTGACAGCCACATAGGAAGCTTCTGAAGGCTTTTATATTTCTTGTTTTTAAGTGTTTGGGTTTTTTGCTTTTGAATTGTTGCCTGGATAACGATATAGATTGTAGGGCATGTTTTAAGGATCCATTGGGTGTTAACAATGCCACACCTTAAAAATGCACATCGTTGCAGCTACCAGCCTTCTCTTGGAATATTATAATTGGTATTTCCCTTCTTCAGAAATTTTTATTTGCACAGCACATGAAAAGCTAAAAAATGTCAAGCAAGTGTGTTTTATTAGTATTCCTATTCATTTCATAACATACAGCAGAGTATATCTTGGCAAGTCCTTGTTAAAAATGATAGGTAATGTCATTAACACTCTGGTTCCAACAAACAAGCTACTGTATAGATCACTTCATAGAAATAAAATGCCGTAGTCAGTGATCTAGTTGAATGGACCAGTGAAAGCTAATTTCCTTTGAATGTTTTATAATTCATTCCAGACCTGGTAACTGGCCATTTCATCATGGAGACAACTGCCAAAGAAAGCATCATATTATGGTGGGTTTGTTTATAAATAGAGCTGAATTCTGGTTGATTTTGCCCTTTAGACTCTGCTTCCTTTCTCTCTCCTTCTTTTGCTTTCAGACAGGTGCTTGGAATCATTGTAAATCAGATTACAAAAAGCTACCTTCTGAGAACAGTAAAGCTGTTTTAAAGTTGAAATACATTGAAGCAAGAACAAGTAAAATTGGTGTTATTTCTGCTATGGTCAGGAAAAATCTCAGTTACTGTCTACTGTAATGAAAAGAAATGCTGTTATCTGGAATACTTTTTCAAAATTCAGCTCTACACAGAAAGCAAATATTATTATATATAAGGAAAATTCAAAGGAAAATAAGTACACTTATAGTAGGAATAAATATGATCCATTAAGTTTAATTCTGCTCTGGTTCACACCAATATAAATTTGAAATATCCCAGTGAGTACAAAAACAAACAAACAAATAAATCAAAAAAGTTATTGAAGTTGTCCTAGTTCAGCAGCTGGGACCAGTTTATCAATGTGGGGGTGACCAAAGCTGTGTATTCTACATCCTCTATGTAATTTCTCATGAACTGCTAACAATGAACCTTTTGCAGCAGCTGCCCAGGGCACACCCAACCCCTCAGGCTGAAAGCTGGATGTTAATGAAGCCTGTGAGATAGGAGCTGTGATAACCCCCGTCAGGGATTTGTTAGTACCTTCACACCCAGCCTGCAGGGTTGTGTCTGCTAATGGGCCCTCAACCATTCCAAAAATACCCCATGACTCATAGAGTGAGATCACCAATTGTGGAACTCCTTGCCCAGGGGGAAGTACTGGGCACTCCCACCTGAACCTGAGGGGATATAATCTTGGGGTTTGGGGACTTCTAGAATCACTTGTTGAATCCAGAGGAGGACCAGAACCTCGAAAGGACTGTGACCGCCACTCTTGACCAGACTGTGACCGTCATCTGCACCAACAGGTTTTTCCCTTCCTTTTACTTTGGACTCAGGGGAACCACGTGGGTCTCAGCACAGGGGCTGATGAACACCATTCTGTTTGTGCCCCAGGATGCTGGGTTAGGGTTAGGGTTAGGGTTAGGGTTAGGGTTTGTGGGTTAAAACCAATTTCTCTTTTTATCATTGCATTTATTGGAATATTTTTATTAAATTGTAGCTCTGATTTATAATCTCTTTTGTGTTGGATTCACTTCCGCCAATTTACCTTTAAACTAGGAAAACGGTATAAAAGAAAGGCAGAGTGAGCCACTCTACCTGATATAAGGTTTTTAATTACACTATTTATGACATGAAAACATCATCACAACAAATTTTCATTGTAGCAAAATGCTCAATTCTTAATGAAAAATTAGAAAATCTGAAATATTTAGCAGAATCATACGTTCCAAACATGGAGAGAAGTTTTCAGTTCAGCAAGGTAGAAATCCTGTTGGAAAAATCTTTGAAAACTCAGAAAAACAGACTTGAATCAATAGAAGAAGGAAATCATCAAAAGTAAACATTTTTTTTTCAGAGATGATATTTTGATCATGAGCTTACTTCTTTGATCATTAGCTTACTTGTTTCATTTTCACTCAGTATTTCAGGGGTCATCTATTCAAATAACTGCATCAATGATTTTGATATCAAACAAAAAGACTGTGGATATGGGCATGTTACCTACAGATTTTTAAGTAACAAAGAGTATAATTTGATAAAACTTCCTACTTTTCCTTCTGCTTTTATCCCTAATAAGGTTATCATGTCATTTATGCAGATGAGATATACAATATGCAGTGGACTGCTCTCTTCACGTGATAGAGCAGTTAAGGGAAGTTGTATCTCAGAGGTTATTGACTATGTTGTTCACTGTTGCAGTCCTACACTTCTGTTTTCACTCCACTATCAACAAAACTTCAAAAAGCTCCTTGTAAGTCAAGGACAGCAGTCCCCAACTCCTGGGACTGCCAGCTGGCTTTGCCACAACCAGTTGTTCTGCACTTGAAGCCCTTCTTCCTTGTGCTCCATCAGATCTAGTATCTCTGTCTCCTGTCCCAGCACATGGTCCCAGGCCCCGTTTTCTGCTTCTGGTTTTTTATTCCTTCTTGGCCTTATCCAGAAATTCAAAACCAGCTGCAACCTCTAAGACAGCAACTCAGAAAAGAATCTTTTGTTTTGTTTGGAGTTTTTTACATGTTGTTTTTAAAAGTATTATCTCTTCAAATAGCAGCTCTGTCACTCAGTCTGGAATGAAAAATTAAGCTGTAACCTAAAAATTGATGCCCAGTGATAGTACACTGTTTTCTTTCACATACCCAGAATATAAGACTGTCATTGAAACTTGAAAATATAGAACATCTTGTTCTTTAGCTTGATGTTTTCTGCAGTCTGTTTCTTCCCCTCCCATTTGTCTAGAATGATGAGTAGTCTTCAGTGGGGACCACAAAAAATCAGTAAAATATGTGTCTTTTCTTACAGTGTTTTGCAATAACATCCCTTTGTTAGAGGGCTATTCCAAAAGCTGTAACAAATTACAAAGAACATTGGCATATTGAGGCACAATAACCTTTTAATAAATGTATATTTTTCTAACATTCAATTAAAGTGTCATGCACTTTTCTGCATTTTCTCTTCCATTGCTGGTGATGTTCACCACAGAGTTATATTAAGCTTCCCTTTGTTTAATCAGCTCATTCATCTCCGTCAACTATTTTAGGTATTCAAGAACCTGAAATTGTTCAAGATACCATTATAATAATATAATACATTAGAGTTCTATCATATTTTCTTGCCAAAATCTGAAAAGTACTTTGTAGACAGTAATGAGTTTCTGCACCTACCAAAATCCCAATGGTCTGGATGAGTTTAGTCCTATTTAATACTTGGATTGAAAAGGTTAAAGTCTTGTCCTAAAGTCAAATATTCACTTTCAGTGCCCGCAGTCAACACCAGCTTTTCTGATTTACGGCCATCTGGAGTGTTTTAAGGATTTTCCAATGTAACGTTACAATTTATTATTGTGAATGCAGTTGAGATCAATTATGGAAGAAGATCTGCATGTTCAGAATCTTGAGGCTCCATTAAAAATGTCTATAAGGAGTCTTTTTAGAACTACAAAACTATTTATACCAGGTCAGGCCCTGACTTAAGTTCCATATCCAAACTGATGTGAACTTTTCCAATTCCAGACAGAGTTGGACTCGGTTATGCAGTCCTCTAGGACCAAAGTTGGCAGAAATATCAATATAATAATCAGAAATACTGTTTTTGCACAGCAGTATCATCTTTGGGCCTTTGACAACTGAACTGGACACAGAGTTTATGGTGGAACAGCAATGAACAGGAGACTGTAATTACCATGGCATACCTAGGGAGACAACTGGCAAAAGAAAAAGAGAGTACATTATTTATAAATTCTCCACAAGGTAACCCTAGTTTGAAGGGTAGCCTGTGTGCATCCTTAAACATGGGAAAAATATTTTCTTTAAGAAATTGACATGAGTTTTTAGCTGATATTGAGACATCAGTTTGTTTAAGAATATGACCAAGGCCACATCAAAGCCAAAGAAAGCCATGACTCTTCTTAAAGGCATAACCTCTAGATGCAGCTCAGTTACAGTTTTATTCTGGTGCAGACTTACTGCTCTCATACAGTCCAAAAATGGGTAGCTCTTACATATTGTTTGTCTGAGCAGGAAATCCCATGAAACCTGGAGAACCTACAGATGAGAGGGGCAGTTTCCCTGTGTGTGCATCTCAGAGCTGCTCACTGTGGACACTGTAGCCCCTGGCTGAAAATTCCAGATGCCAAACAGGGCACTGCCCACTGCAGTACTCGGTGCACTTGCCACTAGAAATTGTGGTTTATTTTGGTAAGGTCAGTGAACCCCTGTGTAGATAAAGCATAATGTCTCATGTCCCTGAAATCATACAGTATGCAATCAACTTTCCTTTGCAGAAGGGAACATAACCAGAAATTTTTTGGTAAGGTCCTGTAACCCAAACATGGTAGCAAAATAGAGAGTACAGCTGTGAATGAATAACCTTTATGAAGATGTAACACAGTGTGTCAAAGAATGTTTTCAGTTTCATGATATTCTCTAAGTGGAGATACACCAATTAGTCTGAATTCTAGATGATTTTCACACCTTCCAAAAAACTGCTGAAATGTTACTTTCTGTCCAATTCTTCCACTCTGTTGTGGTTTAACCTCAGCTGAAACCAGCACACACTCCATCCTGCAACTTAGACCAAACAACTATTTTGAAATAGAATAATTCAGAAACTATTTAGAAACATTATTGTTATAAGATTTAGTTGCAAGGACTTGCACACATGCAGATAGATTCACAAAGATTTGACGGTATGCTACATGCTGAATCACAGAACCATCCTCAGCTCTGTCTAATGTACTAAACATACAGTGAACAAATTTCAGTTTCAGTACTTTATAAGTGTCGTCTTAATTGTGTGTATAAAGTCATTTTTCTTACTGAAAAAGCAATAAGAAAAATCAAACAACAAAATATGCAAGTGCTGACAGGAATGGGGGAGCACCAAAACCATGTTGAGAATTCCAGAACTGAAGCCTCTGAAGTCTCATCTGGAAAATTGTATGGAATTTAACTAACCTGGAAAATAAAAGGTCTGTGCTTACTTTGCTAGTGTTTGAGTGTAGAGTTTTAGGAAGTTCAAACCTGTGTAACATTCTAACTTATATCCCAGCATTATACTTTTACATAAAGTTATCATTTATGTAGCTATAAATATGTTTTTTTATTTCAATACAGCTTGAAAAGGCAATATTTTCTCCTTTCCAAATTGTCCCATAGAGCTGTTCTGAACTATTAAAATGACCTTTTTAAATGGATTATTTATTCATTCAGTTCCTTGCCTTATTTGTTCACATTTAATTTCAGTACTAATAAGGCACTCCACTGCACAATTTCATTTTAATGGAGATTTTTTTTTTTCATATGTCACATTTAATACTTTGTTGAAGCCTTAGGAGACAGTTCCCATTTTCCTTTATGGCATGTGTAAAGGTCTGGTTTTGTTTAATGTTGTCTAGACTTGCCTTCCTAATATCATGCTTAAAATAGATATTCATATAAAATTGGCAGTTTCTGGATGTTAAAAGAGGCTGACTTATTTCCTACAAGTTGAAAGGTAACCCAAGAAGGCACCTCTAGTGATCACAGCATGGTTTAAATCCCATTCTCATGAATTTCTGTGAAGTTAGATCCCACGCTAGAAAATAGAATCTGAGTATCAAACACTGCTGCTGTGTTTCTAAATATTAATTTTTCTGTAGTGTGTCTGATCAGGTGGAATCAAGTAGAATCTGCTCAAGAGGGCTAAAACTACAGGTGGTTACGGAATACCCAACAAAACCAAACCCCAAACCTCTGTGAACTGGATTCTTACCCATGTTTCTCTTACCCATCAAACCAATAGCAATGAAATGTATCCTGGATATCAGCATTCCCTAAAGCCCTTCAGTAAATAGAATGGAAAGAAATTGAATGGAATAGACTATTTCTGTTGGAAGAGACTTGCAATAATCATCTTGTCCAAGTCCCTGACTGTTTCAGGGCTGACCTGCTATCAAGGCCATTGTCCAAATGCTTAATGAACAATAACAGACCTGGGACATCAATCACCTCTCTAGAAAGGCTGGTTCCAATGTTTGACTACCCTGTTGGTAAAGCAATATTCCCTAATGTTCATTCTGAGGCTCCTCTGGCACAGCTTTTAGCCATTAAACCATTCAGTGGCGTAAGACTTCCTCCCCACTTCCCGGAGATCCCACCTGCCTCCTGGCTGCCCCAAGGATCATGGACATGTGCAGGAGCTCTGTGTCCTAGTTTAGCAGGTGGGACCAGTTGGCACTGTGTGGGGGTGATCAAGGCTGTGTATTCTACCCCCTCT
>JAWWEV010000083.1:119274183-119291011 GCA_035583235.1 Hafferia zeledoni
CGCGTGCCCCGGCCGAGAGCGGCCGTGCCCCCCCGCCCGCCGCCGCCGCCGCCGCCGCCGCCGCCGCCGCGCACAGCCGCCGACACGGGCGGCCGCGCCGGCAGCCGGCGGCTCGCATGCAGCCGGGGATTACAGCGGGGAGAGGGCAGCGCGGGCTCTGTTCTGATCCCCCCTCGGTCCCCCCCTCCGCCCGCCACCCCAGCCGCCGGCCGCGCGGCTGCTCCGGCGGCTTTTCATCTCCGGGGGTAGGAGGGAGATGCCTTCGCCGTGCTTTTTCCACCCCCAGCCCTCTCCGTGCTGGGGGGGGCGGTGATGTGGAGCTGGGAATGTAGAGGAAAACCCTCCCCGGGAAGGAGCGACCAAAACAAATCTCTCGCCGTGGCTTTGGCGGCCGCGCAGTGCCCGGGGAAGCCCGAGCAGCCGCTGCCAGCGCCGGGGAATCCCTCCTGCAGCCCCCGGCGGCGCCCCGGGCGCCCGCCGAGCAAGGTAAGCGGGAGGGCATCCCTCCTCCGTCGAGGGCTGCCTTTTGGTTTATTTGTATTTATTTTAGAGCCCGAGTCATCCACGCTTCCCGCGCTGATGGGACTGTAGAGGGAGGCGAGAACTGCCGGCTGGCCGCCGCCGGGCTGCGGGGGTACCGGGCGGGTCGGGAGCGCGGCGCTCCCGCGGGGAGCCCCGGGGTGCCCCGGGCACGGCAGGGAGCGCCCCGGGGAGGGGGCACGCTCGGCGGGGCGGGACGGACACGGGCTATCCTCCGCGGCTGCCTGGATCGTTTTGAAGGAGGATAATGCAACCCTCACGCTGGAGCGCTTTGGAAACCGCGGCTTGTGTTTTTGTTCCTTCAGAGCTGCGAAAGGGAGTGGGGGGTATGACATTTCGTAGTATTCTACCTCCTGCCGTGGGTGAGCTCTACAGAGAAAGGCTCATTTGTTTCCGATGCGCTTGTGGAAACCTGATGATACAAAACCTCAGCGTTCGCGGTTGCTTAGTTGGAATTACCCTACCTACCCAGGGACTGAAAAATCCCCTCTATTTAAGAAAACAGCGTTGTGGCAGTGCAAAATATGCTGTCATATATGCTTTCTGTAGGTATGTAGCATGCTGACAGTCCCCTGGATTTAAAAAGCTAAATGTCTTTATGAACAGACACGTTCACTGGCTGCGTGGTTTCTACAAACCGTTCAGTGTGTTTCTTCTATCAGAATTTCACTGCCCGGGTGAAGGTGGACCTTTGTTTATACCCTATGTATGTACTGTCCATATTTATAGTAGGGTTTGGACTTCAGTCAATTCTTGTTACATAATGATTAAGATATAAGTGGGAAGTATATTTGCAGTTTCTCGGACATTTTAATTCATTCCGTGTAAGACCGTCTCTGGCATCACTGCCGATATTGTCGCTTTTTCAGTTTGTGTAAAAAGGGAAGCATTCATAGCATCAGGTGGAGACAACATTCCTTAGCAAATATATAGTCATGAAGACCTAGCTATTAAAAGGACACCTAAGCAAAGATTTCGGTGACCCCATCCTGTAGCTGTGAGAAGCTGCCAGGATTGGTGTAGAACAGGAAGAACAGCACTGAGACTGGGCAGTCTTGGGAGGGGGAAAAGCCTGTCTGGTGGTGTTTTGCTTTAAAGATGATTAGACTTCAAGTCTGCTCAAGTGGCAAGTCTATCCAAGTTAGTGCAGAGATAGCACCAAGCCTTAGCGGCTGGGCAAGGTCTGCGAAACTACACATCCTACCAAGCCTGGGGCGCAATCCTCCTCATAACAGTTTTAGTAGAAACTTTCAGGGCAGCAGGGTCAGTGAGTAAGTGCCCCTTGTGAGATTTGTTTGCTTTTCAATCACTGAGATGTGCTAGCAAAGCTCTGGAAATCTTTCCCAGAGAGATGAGGTACAGTACAGAAAAAAAGTTTGTTTCTGTTTCTTAATGCCTCTGTCTTCTCTGTTCAAACAATGTCTGATAAATTGTCTCTTCACTCAGTCTTAGTGGAACTTGCAGCTGGCTTGTTATATTTTTTCCAAGTGATGCTTCTGCAGGCAGCTCTGACCACAGCATTTGAATTGCTCTTGCCTCCTTCTTTTTCAGCTGGATACTGTCACTGGGGCTCAGCAGGCCGGCCTCATTCAGACGTACAGACAGTAAAACATCTTTTGCTCGAGATGAGGTAGAAGTGCTGTTTGGAGCAGCACACTTCAGCCTGAGCTTTTTCATTGGCTTCAGCGTTTTGAAATGTCCCATTGGTGTTATGATGCAGTATCACATGTATTTTTTCATACTCAGCCTTTTTTTTTTTTTTCTAAGTGAAAGTTAATTGACAAATTGTGGCTTGCCGTTCCAGGCAAGGTGAGGGGTCAAGATTTGCAATAGCTTTCTTGCCAGCATTTGGGATTTTGCCAAACAGCTTGCTGCTGTCACTTTTAGAAGAAAATCTTGATCTTACATGACTTCCTTGAGCTTCATGTGCAGGTAAAATATTTTCCATGATGCTACTATATTTAAAGCTACCTGCTGAAGGACATTTCAGTCAGTGTTTTACTCTGTCTGTTGTTCTTATATAAACAGCAGCTGGGGAGGTTGTTTCTGTTCTCAACTCTGCATGGCTTAGAGGAACACAAGCTGAGATACCTGATGAAGGGAGCAGTGACTGGGAGTACGTCAGTGCACTGGGGAATTCCACTGCAGACCCCTCTGAAGGTGTCCGCTCTACCAGAGTATGGACCTGCTGCTCCAACAGGCAAAGCTGAGAGGCAGAAAGGGAAGCAGTTAAAGTTGTGATTCACTTCAGCTTCATCAGAGTAGACATACGTGCATTCTAAAAATGAATTTCTGGATGTTTTCAGGGGTCATTTTCTATTAACTCATCACATTATTGCATAATGCTTTCTGACCCACCAGTGCTCACAGCACTTGCAGTTAAGTAACAATTGCCTCTGAAATTGAAATTGAAAAGACTTTATGCTTTTTCTCTATTATTGTTATAGAAAATTTTTTCATTTTTAGGAATAAGGATTTTTTACCGAGTAGGTGTCTGAATACTATAAACATGGATGTATGCTAAAAAACAGGCTGTCTTTTACTTTGTTGAGTTGTGCTGCTTCTACTCTTATCAGGATATGAGCACCCTAAAAGAAAATACTTTTGATTTCTCATCAATACCTGGAATCTTTTTCTTGTGGTTATTGCTGAGGTAGTGACACTGAGTATTTGATTTCTTTGATTTTATAATAAATCTTGGGGACACATTGTCTTAACTCTCATTTAGCAAGTAGAAATGAGTGTCTACTTTGTAACAAGAATATTAACTGTAAACCAAATAAACTTTCCAATTTATTTAATTGCAGAGAACTTTTAAGATGTGCAACAGTGTTCTATGGGATACTGTGAAAATAAGTTGCTTGGGACATTATAGAGTAGATTTTACCCTATTGTAAATGTAGATTTTTGTGCAATCACATAGCTTCCTATGTTTGTTTATCTATAATTCTCTAGCTTTATGGAAAGGGTATGGAAAGAATTTAATTTCATTATTGTGAATTTTTTCTTCACTATTGTGCAGTTAGAAGCATCGTATTGCATGCTATAATAGATACATTGCTCAGTCATACTCAAATTCAGTCTAAGTAAAACGCATATATATGACTAAATATAAAAATTGAACACAGAAGCTTAACAACTCCATTTTTTATTGACCACAACTTGTAAGTTTTGTGTCTTAGTTACCTGTAGGTACAAAGCCAGTTCCAGTATAACTTCCCAGACCACTAAATACCATAAAAGCCTTAGATATAATACGGGTCAGTCAAGATATTTAAAATCTATTAAGCTTAAAACCACTTGTGTTCTTCATAAAAGATGGAAGGACTGCAAGAGCTATTCTGCTTTTTGTTATAGCACATGCAGAAATTCCAACGCAAGTCGCACATGGGCATACTCCTGACATTTCACTTGTTTACTGTGCAATGCATTGCTGTCTTCCAAGGCTGGAGGGCTGGAGTAAACTGAGGATGAGTTTTTTTAGACTACCAGCATGAAAGTCTGATGATGTGAACTGCATAATCAGCAAATAAAGAATATTATTTTGAATGTACTTCAAAATAAAGAATATTATTTTTAATGTACTTCGTGGTTTGTGGTGGTCACATGAACCATATGGCAGCAGTAATAAACAAGTCTTAGGTCTCTAAAATTAGTGGAGATTTTGATTTATTTGTTTCTAATGCAGGAAATCTATATTTAGCCGTAATGGTAGATCACTGTGACTTAGGTGTCTGGCTTCTATACATCCCTATTCCTCGTCTGGATAACTATAAAGAGTAGTCAGTAGCATCATTGCTAGCACCAGCAAGAGACTCAGAACAACAATGTATTAGCTAATAAATAATATATGTCATGCTGGCATAATGCAGCTCTGAGCATTTAGGAGTAGGCTGCGATAAGCAGCAGTTGTTGTCTTTACAAGGAACAATGGCAATTGACCAATTTACCTCTCATAGTACCATGACAGCGGGACTGTGGTACACTGTAAAATTGTGCGAGGGCATTTGCAGTCTGAGCCAAGGCAGAGGGGCTGAACAGCTCCCTTACCACAGCACTGGCACATGGTGCAGAAGCTTTAGGTTTGTCCGTGTTTCTCCATGGAAAATCATACTTGCTGTTGCAAGGCAGTCTTCATGCTGCTGTTGTATGCGGGTATTAGCTTGTTAGGAAATAAACATCAGCCCTTTAGGTAAAACCATGTTACGAGGAAATGAATGCAAAGCTGTGCTGATAATTAACTAAACAAAGCTCTCAAATGTAATCTTCTTTGATGACACTGGAGATGAGCTTCTCCCCCTGATTGCCTAACAAGTTAAGAAATAGAAATTAGTTATGGCAATACAGTCCAAATACAGAATAAATTTGCCTCAGAGCATTAATAAGATATCTCAAGGCAGTTCATAAAATAATATTTCACAGTATCTTATGAGTAGTTAACTTTTAGAAAATTAACTGTATTTTCAATATATAGAGATAAAAACTAAAATCAAATACAACAACTCAGAAGGAAGCCATAATGCTGCTTTCTGCGGAGTTTTCAGTTGTGTCATTTGCCCTCTTAAAATGTGAGGGTTTGGTTTACCTACAAGGTTGTTGATCTCATCTCAGCTGGATGTACTCTCAGATGACTGAACAATCCTGCAATAATTTATGGCCATACGTTCAATGGAAATTTACATATACCAGAGAGCTGAGACGGTTTGAGCAGAAAGAGCAGGCAAGCTGCAGCAGCTAGAATAACCCCACTAATGTCTTTAAGCAGATTCAAAACAGTGAATTGGCCTAATTAGCCTTGAAATCACAAAGCTCTGAATGACTGTGGTTCTTGAGTTTAATAGCACACAGTGTTGATCTACCTTGACAGGAGTACCATCTAGAAGATCTTGCTTTCTAGAATATTCCCATCTCATGCTTTCTTCATTCTTGTTATTGATGACATAGAGCAAACCTCTTAACTTCATAAGGCTTATTCTTGAATTTATACTCAGGACTGGCCTGGCTACTGGTCATCACTTTAGTCCCTATTTAGGCATGTCACTATAGCATTAGCAGTGGTGGGTATCTTCTGCTACCCTTGAACTAAAGAAGAGATGAGAATATTTGGCTGCTCCAACATGCTTATAGATCACCAAAGTAGATGCAAAAATGTCTGGCTTTTGCTCAGTAACCTTGTGGTTAGGGTACTCATTGAAAGAAGTCAAGCTTTTAGGTCTTTCATAGATTAACATGATGCAAGCAAATATTTCACCTTTGTAATCCGTGATTTCCCTCAGCCAAGGAACTGCTCACACTCCAGTTACAGACTCGTTCATGTCTGTTGCCTTTCAAGTGCAGGCTGCCTCATTCTTGCTCAGTAGGAGGGGGAATGGGGATGGTCTCCATTCCTGAAGCCATTCTGGGGATTACTGATAGTGGCAGTGGCCTGGAAGATAAAACCCACAGGTCTGAATGTGGTCCCTGGGCGAATGTTTAATGACCAGGCAATTACATCAAAGTGGAACCAAGGCTATCACCTAAAGGTGTGGTTTGAAAAGAGTGAATCTTATTCAGTTCTTTTGAAGGACTGTGTTTTATATACTTTAGTAAGAGGAGGTTTCCAGGCTTAGAATATCATGTGAGTAGGTTGTGTTCCTTTTGATCCTGCTTATGCACTGGGCCTGGTTAGTAGTTGAAAGCATCTTCTTCCTGACCATAAAGTGTTGTGTTGATTCTGCCTTAGAGGTTCCTACACCTCCTACACCCTTCTTTGAACTTGGGTCTTGAGTGTTTAATATTAGAAACCCTGAACTAATGGCTCTGATGAAGCACATTTTTAAGAGGATGCTGTGGCTTTTAAAAATACTTTTTGGCTTGATAGAGGTAAATAAATTCATATATAGTGGCAGTTTTATAAAAGTGTTCTTTTAGCCTGTCTTGATTTCAGAATTATAACAACAGTAATAATTGGGGGCTGTGCATGATAGTGAGTCCTCACTTTTTTCTACTGTCAGGTCAATTTGAGGGTCAAAAATATCAATATTCCTGGTATCAGGTAGGTCTGAAAGTCAGTATAACTTCTTCTATACAGTGTTAAACTGGAGTTCCTGAGAACACCTTTTCCTTACTGATCCCCAGATCAACAGTAACTTTACGTAGTATGTGGAACTAAAATACTTCAGGTAAGTTTGGGAGGCAAAGTTTTCTGCTTTCTGGGTGACTGCTTCTCTCAGGGCAAAGTAAGATGTTGGCTTGTCCTAGAACCTGCACAACAATTTCTAGTAGTACTTTCAGTTGTTTATCCAAGGCATTCTGTAGTTGAAGACATCAAAATGTTGAAGAGATGGATTCTTCAGAATCAAGACTAGACTGAAATTTGTCTTAATTTTTAATGATAAAAGGTTTTTGTAAAGACTTGCTGATGCTGTGACCTCAGGGACGTTTCCAGCTATTACAAAGGCGCTTGTCAAAACTGAGTCACCCAAAAATCAAGGCCTCGATTCATTCCTTCATTCAAGGTTCAGGGCTTCTATGAAGCACCAGCAATAGGAACATGGGCTGGGCTCCTGATATGTTGAGACAAATGTCTCTTAAGTAAATCCCCTCTCCCCCCTCAAACTGCAATCTTTGGCCATGACTCTTCCTGTCTGTTGTCCAGGTAGGTCTAGGCCTGCCATTTACCTTAACTGAATCAAGGAATAGTCCAGTTAGAAATGGTTCAAATTTTCTACAGAGGTGATAATTGAACACAAATGTTTTTATCTCCAAAGAAGTCACTTAAGAATACAACTATGTTTTCCTTAATTGCAGATTTAGCGTGGTGGCATTGCATGGTTTTGCTTTATTAGAAAACTCAAACATTATACCGGACTCTGGACAAAGTGCAACATCCAGAGTTTTGGGTGCAGGTTCATTCAAAGAGGGATAAAATCTGACTCTTTTGTCAGATATGCCTCGTTGCTGCAGACATCATTCTCTGTGTATATGGGATAATATATGTTGTGTCATATTTCCCTGCCAAGAAACCTAGAATCATCATTCAGTACTACACTGTACAAGCTTTTCTTCAGGACAACAAAAAGACATCTGTGAAGTTTTTCAGTGCTTTCAGCTACTTGGCAGCGCTGTTATTGGTAGGAAGCAGTGGAAAATTGAAGGGTTAGAGAAGATGACATATTTAAAATAGCCCTAAAACTAATTGTTTTAGAATGACTGGTTACATAGTACTTCCTCAAAGAACAAATGATGTGTTGGCAATCTTCTCCATCACCTTAATGCACTGCAATACAATTAGAAGAAAAAATCAAGTAGTGGATAAATAGATTGCAATTCAAAGCTCTAATTTATTAATATTAATAATTTTAATATTATTAGTGTATCCTGCATATGTAACATCTGTACACTCTCAAAGAATTGTATGGAAGTACCAATCAAACCTGTTCATCCAGAGTGCTAGTTGGACTATAAATATGTAGTCTGATTTAGACCTGAAATGAGGACCTTACATAGTCACATTTCTGTAATATCTGGTTGTCTGAAATTAAAGAAAATGATCTGCCATTCGTCCTTGTACTACTCTGTGACAGCTCATCTCCTGTGAAATTTCCAGGGAAGGCTAAATAAGCAGTGAAAGACAGTATCTTTGGCGAAAGCAATAACTCAGCGCCTAGCAACCAATTGTAAACATAAATAGTAAAGTGCAGACATGACCAACAATTACATCCTAAGCAAGAGATGTTTCAACCTGCAATGGAAATGCAACTGTTTTTGTAAGCTGAGCAGGAATGCATCAGGATTGTTTGTAAGGATCATATAGCCACATTTGTCACAAACATCAAGAGCAGAGCATGGCTGGTAAGAAAAGATAGAGAACCAAAGCTCATCTGCAGTAAAGACTGGTGGGGATCTTGATTCAGCCCTCGGATGGGCTGCAAAGCCATGTTCATTGCACTCTTGAGACCTCGGTGCAAGTTGAAGGGGTGCTCCAAACCCAGTGCTCAGCTCCAGACTTGCGATGAGGTCCTACTCAAAAAGGCCACTTGAGTCCTAAATTCCATACAAGTCTTGAGGTAAAATTATCCTAACTGCGCTCAAGAGCATTCAGCATTTTTGGTGTGAAGAAGTCTGCATCACCTGTAGTGTGTCTAGAGTCCACCCACACACTTTACCTTGCGTAGGAGTTTCAGTAAGTGATTATAAGAGCTATTGGGGTAGTTAGAAAACTCAGATTAGCTGAAACTGCCAAGCTTGTGTGATTGCAAGATTTTACAAACATTTTCTCAGTTATACTCTCCCCCTTGTATGTCTTCTGTCACATTACCTATTTCTGTCTGGAGTTTCTTATCCAAGGCTCTTAGAGAGTATATAAAGTCTCAGAGTCTACTGCTCCTTGGTGGAGTCAGCTCATCCATCTAAAAGACGTTTCTCTGCTTGAGATGGTGAGAACAGGGAGTTAGCAGACAGACTGATTTAGTTAATCTGAAAAGTTCGTCTGTAACAGGCCCCATCTTTTTTGAGTGTTTCCTGCAGATGAGACTTTGTGCAGCCAACATTTATTTTTTCACATACCAGAAATAAATAATATGGGAGGTCTCTTATGAAATGGAAATAATCGTAATTTTAGACCAATTACCCGTAGCTCCAAGAGCTGGTTTTTTCAGGATTTACTCTAAAAGCAAGATTTTACTTTCCATAGACCAACCCACCCATGGTTGTAAGCAGAGCTGTCAAGGCTACAGGTGTGATTTGGTTGTAGCTCATGGGAGAACTCAGCTCTCCAATAATGGCTCTGGCCACAATTATATTCTGGCAAGAGGCAACTGTTGCTTGCACAGATCTGTCGTGGGGAGACAGGCTAAGCCTCCCTGTTTGCCAGCTCAGACCATGTAGCTTTAGGTGATTTCACCCACTGAAGACTCTGAGGACTTGAGCCCAAGTGCTGTCACCAGTAGTTTGAGCAATCAAAGCTCATCTACTTCTCTCCTGTGCATGCATGCATGTGTTCCTGCATATGGATGTGAAACTGAGACATAACACACGATGCTCAGGAATACTTTGACATGTTTCCTGACACTTCCTGCATTCAGCTTGCCAATCCTTAACTATATGAGATGTGACTTCTGTAAAGGTGGGAAATGGAAATAACAACTCATTTGAGTGGGGTGCTTTTATGCAGGGTTTTGGCTATCACCTCAGCCATTTAAAAAAAAATGAAATTAAGGGAAAATTTTAGTAATAAATGAAGTAATAGCTGGAAGGGACTCACAAGGATCCTCGAGTCCAACTCTCAGCCCTGCACAGGAGTATCCCTGAGAGTCGCACCATGTGCCTAAGAGTGTCGTCCAAATACTTCTTGAGCCAGGAGGCTTGGTGCAAAGACCACTTCCCTGGGGAGTCTGTTGCAGCATCTAACCACCCTCTGAGTGAAGAACCTTTTTCTGGCATCTAACCTAAACCTCTCCTGACACAACTTCAGGCTGTTCCCTTGGGTCCTGTCGCTGGTCACCACAGAGAAAAGATCAGTGTCTGCTTTTCCTCTTCCCCTTATGAAGAAATTGTAGACTGATGTCTCCCTCAGTCTCCTCTTCTCCAGGCTGAACAGACCAAGAGACCTCAGCCACTCCTCATACGGCTTTCCCTCAAGGCCCTTCACCTTCTTTGTTGCCCTCTTTTGGATGCTCTCTAAGAGCTTAACGCCTTTCTTATATTGCAATGCCCAAACTGCACACAATATTCAAGGTGAGGCCGCTCCAGTGCAGAGCAGAGCAGGATAATTCCCTCCCTTGACCAGCTGGTGATGCTGTGCCTGATACCCCCAGGACACAGTTGGCCCTCCTGGCTGCCAGGACACTGCTGACTCATGTTCAACTTGCCATCGACCAGGACCTCCAGGTCCTTTTCCATGGCACTGCTCTCCAGCCTCTCATTCCCCAGATATTACAGCAAAGCAGAAGTTGAAATTAAGGATAATCATACAATAAAATAACCTGACATATAAAGCTCTAAAAATGTGTTTGCTCAGTAGAAATGTATTGTTTTGTCACAACTAACTTGCTCTATCTGTTACAGGCTAACTTGCTAGATCCCAGGTTGTGGGCTCTAGGTGTCAGACCCAAAGGTGGGCACAGACTTCCTAAGGCTTTTTAGAAGAATAGAGTTTCTCCAGTTCTCCAATTGGAAGAGACTCATAAGGATCTTGGAGTTCAAATCCCTGCTTCTCGAAAGGACTAAAACTAAAACCTAAATCATATCACTAAAAGCATTGACCTGATGCTTTTTGAACTGACAGTGTTGATGCTCTGACCACTTACGTGGGGATCCTGTTCCAGTGACAAACCATGTCCTCAGTGAAGAACCTTCTCCTAATGTCCACTCTGAACTTCCCCCAACATTACACTTACAAAACCTAACAATGGTTTTCCCAGAAAATGTGACATATCTGCATTATATATAAGCCAAAGATCTAATAAGTCAGTTTTAATAGCCAAACTAGTAAATGCAACAATTGTCTCCCCAGGTTTTTCTTGATTTCAGTGACCATCTTTGTATGTAAAGAAAAAACAACACACTGATATTAGATTCTCCAGACCTGGAAAAAAGGTGCATTGAATGGGATCACCCAAATTAATTTGTTATTAATTTCAAAATACTCTTCATTTTTATTTTCTTAACCTTTAAAAAAAGTAATTAAATATGAGTACATTTAGAACCACATTTTGTTTAAAAACATTGAAGACACTTTCAATAAATTGTGAGAGACTCTTCTATTTATTTTCAAAGCAAGAAAATTAATTGATAAAATCTTTTGCTACAAATGACAAGTTTTGACAAAAAGACATCTTCTGGCAAAATGGTAGAAGTTTGTCTTTTAAAAGTCAGAAGAAAGCAAAATTGTTCCCTTTTCCTGGAGGTCTTATGATACAGTCTTTTCTTACATTCCGTGTACTTTTTTCCTCACTGCTTTAAAGGCAGGACATGCTGCAACAGTGAAGCACGCTTATGTAGGGTAGCTTCTCCACCTTCTTCAGTGAAATTTGTATGGCAAACATTGGGAGAGATATTTATGATTAAGGCATGCAAAAGTAGCTTGGATGTGAATCCTTTTGTAACAGAGGTCTTGCAAATGGAGTCCATGGAAGGAGCTGGTGCCGCTCAGACCAACTGGCACAGTGACCCCTGTGTGTGCAGTTACACTCACCTAGACTCCAAAGCAGATATCTGTGAACAAACCACTTATTAGGAGCAGACCTTGAAGCAGCTGACTCTCCAGCCAGCCCTGCAAATGATTTGGAAGAGTCCTGACTGTGCTGTGGCAGGCTCCAGCAATGTGACAGCACAGACAACTGGGTTTGTCAGCCTGAGGGTTTAATGTGCTCACATAGGCATACCCATCAAATACGCTGCAAATGCTAAGGACTCTGTAAAAAGCAGCTATCTCAATTTGAGCAGCCAAAATTGTTGGATACTTTAGCCATCTATGGCCTTCATTTCTCCATTATAAAGCAATGGTAATGATGGCCTCCTACTGAAGGGGAAACCAGGATACCCTAGAAGCACTTGGGTAGGACAGTGAGAGCTCCCTGGGGGAAATCCAGCACTTTGCCTGTAATGTAGGCCTTGCAGCAGGAAATGCTGAATAACATCATAAGCCAAGTACTGAATGAGAAAGATGAAAAGAAATGGTAAATGATTACCCATTCATGTAAAGCAGAAAGGGAATCACACCATTAAAAGCTGCGCGCGCCTGTGGTGCAGGGTAAGGCACTTAACCTTCCTTCTGGCTTCCCTAGCTTTTTGAGTAATAGCCTTTGAAGGTTTCACTTTAATGCAAAGGATTGCCTTTGACTTGGAGAGGCTTATGCAGTATTACAGGTATTTTGCTACAAAATAATTTTATTATTGCAGGGAAAGAATATGGAGTTTATCTGGAGTTGCTCTTACATATATGGGGTTAGAATTTGTGTTTTTCTCTACCAATTGCCAAGAATGCTGGTGAGCAGCAGGCTGGCTTTGCGTGCCTGCCAAGGAGGAGTCACATTTCTCACTAGCCCATGGTGGACAAGGTGCATGGTGGAGTTGCATACAGCCAAAAGGTTAAGTCAAAAAACTAAGCTGAAAAATATTTTAAGCCTTCTCAGGAAAAAAAATGGTAGTGTTCTGAGTTAGTTGCAGTAACTAAAATCCAGAAAGGTGATTTAATGAATTATAAAGGTAACTTCATTTGTATAATTTTGTAATAATGAACTGGTGATTTTGTACTACATTTATAATACGGATTTTAAGATTTTATGTAGTTAAAGTACTCAAACATAATTTCCTTCTGTGACAAGGTAGCCCATCTAGTTGATCAAGGGAAGCCTACTGATGTAAGGTTTTTGAATTTCAGTAAAGCTTTTGAAACTGTCTCTCACAGTATCCTTCTGGACAAAATGTCCAGCACACAGCTGGATAAACATGTCATGTGGTGGCTGAACAACTGGATAATGGGTTTGGCACAAATGGTTACAGTGAATGGGATAGCATTCAACTGGGCACCGGGCACTAGTGGGGTTCCCCAGGGCTCTGTCTTAGGCTCAGTTCTCCTAATCATCTTCATAAATTACTGGGATGAAGGACTAAGTAAGTCTGCAGATGATACAAAACTGGGAGGAGTTGTTGACTCCCTTGAAGGCAGGGAGGCCCTGCAGAGAGACCTTGAGAAATTGGAGAGATGAGCCATTGCCAACAGTATGAAGTTCAACAAGGGAAAGTGCCAGATTCTGCACCTGGGATGGGGCAACTCCGGATGTTTGTACAGACCAGGTAACGAGAGGCTGGAGAGCAGTACCATGGAAAGGGACCTGGGGGTCCTGGTCGATGGCAAGTTGAATGAGAGTCAGCAGTGCCCTGGCAGTCAGAGGTGCCAACCGTGTCCTGGGGCCATCAGGCAAAGCATCGGCAGCCAGCCGAAGGAGGGGATTGTCGCACTCTGCTTTGCACTGGGGCAGCCTCACTCTAGTCTTGTTGGCAGATTTGGATGCCACAATATAATAAGGATATAAAGCTATTAGAGAGCATCCAAAGGAGGACTACAAAGATGGTGAAGAGTCCAGAGGGGAAAGCCATATGAGGAGCAGCTGAAGTAATTTGGCTTGTTCGGTCAAAAAAAGAGGAGATTGAAGGGAGACCTCATAACAATCTACAGCTTCCTCGTGAGAGGAAGAGGTGGGGCAGGCACTAATCTCTTCTCTGTGGTGATCAGTGACAGAACCCAAGGGAATGGCGTGAAGTTGTGTTGAGGGGGGTGGGGCTAGGTTAGATATTATAACAAGAAAGTTTTTCACCCAGGCGGTGATTGGGCACTGGAACAGGTTCCCCAGAGCAGTGGTCACATCACCAAGGCTGACAGAGCAGAAAAAGCATTTGAACCATACTTTTAGGCACATGATGGGATTCTTGGGGATGGTCCTGCGCAGGTCCAGGAGTTGGACTTTGATGATCCCTTTGGGTCCCTTTCAACTCAGGAGTTTTACGTTTTTGTTAAAGGCGCGGTTAAATACAGACTTTTTACCTGAAGTTTTGGGGAAGACCTGTGCAGGAAGAAATTAAAAAAAAATTCTGGTCAGAGAACAAAAGAAGGTGTGAAGAACAAATGACAGTGGAAAGAAAAACACTAAGGAAGCAAACTAAAAAAAAAATTTATTTAAATTATATATTATGCTTCCTATATTTAAATGAAGGAGCTCTGTAAAAAAGGCATAAAATCTCCCTTATTGTTCAAGATCCTTCATTTGGGAAAATGCACTTTTTTTATTATCTTTTCAGAGTGCTACATGTTCATCCATTGGTACCTACATACATGACACCTTCTCAACACTAAGCTTACTAGTGTTCCACTGCTGACTTCAGTGTGGCCACTGAGAGTTTTAAAGTTTTGTAGAAAAGCCACATTTCCTCAAGTAGAAAGCTGCAACCAATAATTATACTGACAAACCAGAAAATGTTTTATCAGCCTTACACCAGTCTTTGTGACACTATAATTTTTGCATTGTTTAACATGTGTGGTAACTACACTGCAGAAAAGCTAAAACAATGCATAGTCTTGTGTATCTTTAGTTGCTGCAATCATAAATGAGGATATGGTTAACCTAAGATTAATCAGATCAGCTGCTTGATTTCTACTGTATTTTACTCAATATTGCTAATATTATGGTACATATCTTCATTTGAAAAAAATAAAAGAATAATTCCATGAGATACACTAATGAATAAACTAGTGAACCTCTCCAGAAATTGCCTGAAGGCTTGACTGATTTCATGGAGAATGACAGAACCTCTCTCCACACTTCTTAAATTTTTGTGTTTTCTTATGTAAGACAACCTTTAAAAAGGAAACATCATTGTGCATTTGAGTCTAAAAAGATTCTTTTTTAAATAAAGTTTGCAAATATTTCCTCTGTAGAGATATATCTTCTCATAAATGCTTACTCTTTATATGGCTGGCTGTATGCCAGAAGGATGATAAATGCATCACAGACCACCAGGAGATGCTTCCTTTTCTGAAGTCTAACCATCATCGCCTTGCATATAAGGCAGTGAGGAGGAGAATAAAACCAGAGGAAAAAATCAGCCCGAGGTCAAGAGGAAAAAAGCAAAACACAAAACAAACACAACAGAAAGGTACACATATTATGTAAACCTACTGATGCCAGGGCTGTGACTTTGATAGGACATTTATCTTTACAAGTGAAGTTATCAAATTATCTTTTTTGTGAATGAAGGTAAATGTTAAAGTTTAAACCCTTATATAATTAGGCACAGAAGTGCTCTGGATTGCACTGGGAGATGAGGAAGGATCTTCACAGTGTTGTGCTGGATGCAGAATGGCAAGAGGCAGAGTATTTTGGCCCTTTTGGTTTTGAAGTAGATTCAGCTTGACAGTAAAATAGCTAACTAAAATGGTGGTGCTCTGTGCTGTTGTCATAATTCGGCTTATACACTTATCTAAAAAAAAAAAAAAAAAAAGGTAGTCTGTAAATTTAAATACTACTCTGATGCGTATTTTTACCTCTTTCCTGATGTTTTTGGACATGGTAGTCTGTTAATACCTGTATTGTACATGTTTGAGTCATATTGTTAATTTATCTGTTGATGGAGGAACATTTGTTTAGATATTATGTGGTTTAGCAATTTTAATTTTACAGGAACATAGTCAACATTGTCATAAGCATATCAGATGACATGCAGAAATAATTATTTGTTTTTCCTGATACTTTTAGTAAAGGATTATTCTAGATCCTCATTGCTCTGGTGATGATCTGATGTTTGTGACCTTCTAATTCTCTTTCAAATTTCATCCTTTTTTCATGGCAAATTTGTATCCACTTGTTCTTGTGCCATCGTTGTCCCTTAATACAAATAGTTCTTCTCCCTCCCAGGTGTTTACTCCTGATATATTTATAGATAACAATTCCTCCCATCACAACCTTCATGCTTACTCTGCAAAGAGGATCAAATTCTTGTATGCATCAAATGCTTTTTTAAAGCTGCACTTACTTCATTCTAAACAAAACAAAAGAAAACAAACAAACAAAATCCCCCAGATTGTTGAATTGCTGATTTGCAGATTACAGGGGGAGGAGATGTCAACTCCAGGAAATTACTAAGGAGGATTTTCCAAGTTTGGAATAGGAGCTTGTCTAAACATTCTTAATATTCTCACTTTGGGCCATGATACCATTGCTAGGTTATTATTTAAGCGCTGTGTCTGGCAATTGACCGTAGTAGAGATGGTAGGTGAGTTGCTTTCCTATTTGATACTGATATTCCAGATTTAGTGAGAAACATCTGCACTTGAGATTCACAGAAGCACTAGGCACAGTGAGTGAAGATGCACTTGTGGATTATTAAAACTGAGGCTGCTGATTGCTATCATGCAATCATATCTGCAGCAATTTAACAGGTGAAAAATGGGGCAGATGAGAGCCTTTCAGAGGATCCAGAGAACAGTATGCACAGCCCTTGTCTATGTAACATGTATCACTGGTCAGTTGGACGCAGAAGACTTAGGATTCTTTTGACCTATTTGTAAAGAAATAAGCATTGTCCGGTGCTAAAAAATTTAACTTGTCGGGATGGCAATTGAATTGTAACATTTACCCATGAGATAATATACAGCAAGTCAAGTTTTGACTTGGGAGAGGGAAGGAAGCAGTTTAGTTTGGAGATCTTGATATGCTGCAATTGCTTTATTCAGTGTCTTGGGTTGAGCTGGCAAAACGCCAACTGTCCGAGACAGAGTGAAAAAGGGTTCTTCCCCCCCAACCAGCTA
>JAWWEV010000083.1:119291782-119309520 GCA_035583235.1 Hafferia zeledoni
CACCTGACAATTTTCAGGCCTAGTCCAAACTTTAAAACCCAAATTTAGGCCCCACCTGGCTGAAACCATGACATTCAGTTTCAGTATCACCGAGACAGACTAGTCTCTGTCTTGCTTTTTCCCTGTGGATATCCCTACAGTCTTTCCATTTGCACATCTTGTACATTAACTGGTGGGTAATCAAATTAAGCTAACATAGCTGAATCACTAACTGATTTAGGGAAAAAAATAAGTCCTTTGTACAAATTATTAGTTGATTTTCACAAATACAGAAATTTGAGTGAATTTTTCCTTTGCTTAAACATAGTGCTCTTAGCTGTTCAGTTGTTCCTATGGTTCTGTATATTGCTACAAAAGAGTATTACTATAGAGAGAGCGAGTTGCTATCATTCAATTTTCATCTGCATATGAAAGTGTGAAAAGAGAGGGAGATTGGGGGGTTGTATTGTACATAGCAATATTCTAATTTTTTGTCTTTTCTAGCTTCAGGAATGGAGCTGTCTGTCTGAAGAGGACTCTGCCCAAGTATTTGTAGTCTCCAAGCTCATTCTCCTAAGGACTCTGGTGTTACAACTTCATCTTTTTCAGAATGGCTGAGAAGGCCCAACCGGGGATTACCAAAAAGTCTTCAAGGTCTACCCTTTCTCTCCCTCCAGAACCAGTGGAGATCATTAGGAGCAAAGCCTGCTCACGGAGAGTTAAAATAAATGTTGGTGGGCTCAACCATGAAGTGTTGTGGAGGACTTTGGACAGACTTCCAAGGACACGATTAGGAAAGCTCAGAGACTGCAATACCCATGAATCTCTGCTTGAAGTATGTGATGACTATAATCTAAATGAAAATGAATATTTTTTTGATCGGCATCCAGGGGCTTTCACTTCTATTTTGAATTTCTACAGGACAGGGAAACTACATATGATGGAAGAAATGTGTGCTCTTTCTTTTGGCCAGGAGCTTGATTACTGGGGGATTGATGAGATATATTTAGAATCTTGCTGCCAGGCAAGATACCACCAAAAGAAAGAGCAGATGAATGAGGAACTGAGGAGAGAGGCGGAGACAATGCGAGAGAGAGAAGGAGAAGAATTTGATAATACCTGCTGCCCAGAGAAAAGGAAGAAGCTTTGGGACTTGCTGGAGAAACCCAACTCATCTGTGGCAGCAAAGGTAGGCTAAACAGTAGGCTTAACACAAAGACAGTAGAAAATGGCTTCTTGACCAATGCATCTGACTTGCAGGAATCAGCAATTTTCACTACAATATTCAGAGAAAAGAAGACTCTAAAAGTATACATATCATGAATTGAATACACCCAAACCTGTCCTATAACCCACTGAAAACAGCAGAAGGAATCCTGTTGAGTTCAGTTGTTTTTAGGCAACTACTGTACTTTGCTTTTGCTGTAGTGTCATCAGAAACATCTGTGTGATTCTTAATGGACTTCATATTAAATATTTCAATGAAAATACATTCAAAGAACGGTATCTACTTGTTTGTTAGAAAAGCATTTGGTTATGAGAAACATCCATATCAGTATTGCTTGTCTTGTTACAGGCACTGCATGGTATGGTGTCAGTGTTTCGTAAGTTGGGCTGGGTAGGTTATCACAGCATTAACAGCTGATTTAGCATGATTTTATATTGAGCAAGGATTGCAGTACATTTCCTCTTATACTGCATTTCTGAAGTCAAGAATTAGAGTGTTCTCTAATTGGATAAAAATATCAAAGTGCATATATATAATATGTATATATGTATGCATATATGTATTTACGTGTGTGCTTGCATATGTATATAAAGAAGTATATATTCTACAGATATTTATATATACACACTTATACACACACACACACAGAGACACGTATGTGTAAAATTTATCTATATTCAGTCAGAAGTGAGAATACATTCCGATGACAACTTGTCCCAGTACTGCTTGAACAGGCAAGCTGGCAAAAGTCTCATTGACCCTTGTTGTGGAAGTGGGACTACACACAGATGTCAGTACTGCTACTTATTTCTTGTATTTTAAGGAACTAATTTGTTCTATTTGTGATGTGAGGCACTAATTAATTGAGGCAAATTGTGGAAACTTGTCTCCAGTTTGAATGACTCCAAGTGAAAATGTTCAGTGTTTAGATGTTCATTTTAAGCTTGACTGTGGTTTTATTTTCTTCTGTTATTGCTTTGGTTTTGGATGTAATGTTCTTGGACTAAGGTAAGTATTAAAATATGATGGCACAATGCACAAAACCCAGAGTCTTGGTGAAAAATTTTCTTGCAATAGCAACTTCTTATTATTGAGGTACAATACACTTTTTTTTTTTAATTTTAATTTTTCACTGCATAAGCAAGGGCTTAGTTTTGTAAAAAAAATACTTATTGTGCCAAAATAAGGTTCCCAATAAAAGCTTATAGAAGAAAAAAAATGAAAGTATTCAGAATATTTTAGAAAATTGCATCAATACATTTTCTGCTTCTGAGGTACATATTCTGGGCCATATGTTCCTCTCCAGGAGAAGCAGCAGAGGGGAAGCAGATGGGCACAAGTTGTGCCAAAGAGAGTTCAGGGAAGCCGTGTTACACACTGTCATCCCCTGGTACAAGCTAACATCCATCAGCCCCCCCTAGCACTTCTGTGGCACAGCTGCTACACTGTGTACAGGACTCAGGGACCAGCTTCTCAGTCTTGCATGGCTTGAAACATCATCAGTGTGTTCTGTAACAGACCTGTCTTCCCGGATGCAGGCAGAAGGATCTTCTTTCTGAGCCATGGAGCTGAAACACACTGTGCATGACCTAGGAGGTCACCTGGTCATGGACGCTGCCTCTCTGACATCCAGCAGGCAGATTTTTTTGTGGAATATTTCTTTTTTATATGTGTGTGTATATGTACATGTACATACATATATATATATATATATATATATATATATATACACACACACATATATATACACATATATATGAAGACAGTTGCCTCTAGGGAGTAAGACTAGGTAGGAGTCAACACAGTAAAATCAACCAGATGAATAAAATTAAAAGAATATACTGATTTTTAGGTTTTTTGCATGTGACTCACTTTCATTCCTTTGCATGAAATATATGATGTTTAAATGTAGAAATATTTGGATGATTAAACTTGCATGAGTGCTTGCCTTTGACCAAACTCTTATGACTTAACAGTGCCCCATCATGAATTTGCTTAAAAGCAGTTAGCCCAACTCTGAGCTTTTAAGAAAATTCCCCTTTGGGCACTCAGACCAGATTTCTCCTCAGATTTTGCAGATTTAATTTCCCAAGATGTCTAAATAATTATTTTTTTTTCCTTTTTATTTCCCTTTTCCCTCATCTCCTTGTTTGATTGAATGTTATAGGTCTGTGCTTTCTTCCTACAGGGAATTTCACATTGCGCTTGTATATATGTTGTAATGGTTTTCATTATTTTAATTACCTACTTTCAAAATTAATGCCATTTGATGTGGTTTCTGTACTTCTGGTAGCTGGAAGTCACCGTGGTGCTGGCACTCAGTTTCTCTTTCTAGTGACCTTCAGTCTGTAAATACACATATGAGCCAAAATTATAGTCAGATACACCCATGGCATCTCAGATAGCTGTAGAAGCTTGGCTGAATGACATGAAGAAGAGCAAAAACTATCACAGCACATTCAACCTTGGATAGCTTAAAACTAGATAAGCTGGAATCAGTACTTTGAAACAGTCTGGAGCCATCACAGCCTGCATTAGAATCTGTGGCAAGATTTTATCTGAAGTGTTTGGATAACATCACTTTCAGATTTATTGTCTTTTTTTCAGTCAAATAAGTTGTTAGTTTGTCCTGAAATAAGAGGCACAACCACCTTCTTTTCTCTGTAGGAGCAGAAAGAATGGTGGCATTTTGACAGTGGGAAGTTGAGAACCAAGTGAGGAAATATTACCACATGCCTCAAATTCAAATAGTAGCTTCCTTTCAGACTTCTGTAAAAAGAAATGAAATCATATCAATGTATCATCTATGCCACAGATGCCTATTCAGTCATTCAGATCCTGTGTAGTATCCAAGCAGTTGACAGGAACAGCTTGCTTTTTAATCCCTTTCACATCAAAGATTAGGAATGTGAGATAAACACTCGGATATGGTTTTGATATGTGACTGTGTCTTGCCACTTCTTGACTCTGCTAAGATCCCTTCTAGGTCTGATCCAAAGCTTACTGAATTAAGAGGGAGTCCTGCTTTGGATTAGGCATCTCAGGACAAATCCTGCGCCTTTCGAGGTCAGCAAAGGTTTGCCACTGACTTCACTTACAGCAAGGTGAGACAGAACAAGGTGACAGTGAATGAACAGCAGGTATTTTATAGGGTCTGTAACAATAAATAGGACAAAGCAAGAAAGATGCTGTGGCAAGAAAGGAAAACTATGGTTAACGAGGAAAAAAGGAATATTATAGGTAAAGTACTGTTGCACAATACAGGCACATTTTCCTGTGTGAGTTTTTTTAACATTAGTAAATGCAGATGTCCACCACATCTCAGTCTCCAGTTAACATGTTAGAAGCACAGCAGTACTTGGTTAGTCCTCACCCCAGCAAAGCTCTCTGTGAATTTGGTAGATGTTTCAGCTGAGGAGTGCAGGATTCTCCTCTGTTTTCCTGTGTTCTCATTCATAAGCTTTTAAAGTAGGATTAAGATAAAGATGTCCAGAAGTCCAGCCATTTCATAAATATACAGTGCTATGAAGTGAGAAGCAGTGCTGGGATTTAGCAAGAGTCTGACATTCTTTGGTCTAGAGTAAAATCTGAGTTTTTAGACCAGGCATTTATTTATACTTTTTATGTAACCAGTAGTCTGTAAAAACTCTATTTAAAAAAAAAAGATACTTATGCTATCAGTCATCATTCAGTCTTCAATTTGACTGTTGCTGGACCTATAACAACCTCTCTAGTGCAGCAACAGCTTTGACCACCTGTCGGTAGCATGAAAGTCCTCATCAGATACCAAAATGAGCATCAGTGGATGCCAACTGAGTGCAGCGGGATTGCATAAGTGTTTATGGTGCACCGAGCTGGGATATTAAGAATGAACCTACCTGAGCTGATGCCTTTTAAACTATTCTATGTTTTATTGTTCTGTGCAGTGCACTTAAAATGAGAGGAGTGTTATCTTGTAGTGACTGTGAATCAGATGAACCCATAAATTTCATACATGTTTCAAAATGTTAATGCATGAGCTCTTTTCTGTCATTCTTTATTATTGAGTCCAAAAGCCTAGTTCTTTTCTCACAGGTTTTTTATATTGGTGAAATTCATTTGGGCTAAATCCTAAATTAATATGGAATGTTCCTAGTGCAGATGATTCACTGTAAATATGGAGTAAGTGAAGTTGGAAATAGGTGGAATATCTAGGACGAACAGTGAGCTTCTGTTTGCTGAAAGATATCTGATACTGACTCAATCGCCTTTCATCTACAAGAGTATTTTAATTACCATATAGTCCCATTATCAGTAAATATCACTCAGATTTTCCATCTGGCATTTTATATCACAAGTTGGCCCTCTGAATACAACTAGAGACTTGTGATTGATTCTATAGTTCTTTCTTGTGCAAGCCACTCTTTCTCATATGAATATTTCCTTCAAGCACAGTATGACAATTAACTGATCAAGTATAAATGCAGTAAAAATAAGTTAAGTAATTAAAAAAAATTTTACTCACATTCTGTCCTTGGGTTTTTGCATAACCTCTGTTTATGTGCATACACAGAAGGGTAAAATATTGGCCTTTGTGGTTTTGCAGCTTGGGGTGTACTTTTTTGCAAATTATGTGAAACCTGATGGGGTTAAAAGTGCTCTCTGTTAATTCTGTTTGTTTCACTGCATGGTTGATTTGTGTTTATTTTATTTTGTTGTTTTCTTTTTCTTTGGGTTAGTTTTCTGGAGGGTTTTTTTTCCAGTTTGCATTGCAAACAGTGACATAAGTATTCCTCCTTTGTAAAAAGCATACTAATTTATCAGCTAACTAGTTGATTGTGGATTATAGAAGGTGTAATTATCCCAAGCCTGACTGGAAGCCATGAGGAGTTTGTATGCTGTACTCAGTAACTGATCCCTTACGTGAAGAAATTCCCATGTGGGAAAAAAATTAAAAAGATGCATGAAAGAGGAGATGCAGGCCACTGATACCTATTTAGCTAGAAGTGCATTATGACTAGGCTTGCCACAATGACTTGCCAAGAGAGGGCACACCTATTTAACATTAAGGGTCTGATTCTTATTTTGCACAAGTCTATCTTATATATAATTCACACTGACTGTCATGCATATTTTTTGCAGAGCAGCGTAAGAGTGGTCTTGGGGTAAGTGCAAATTAGCAGAGTCATTATGCATGCCTTCAGAACAGAGCTGAGTGTCATACAGGACATTACAGTATTTTCTTGCCAGTTACACAGCGTTCATTTGGATGTGAACCCTCATTAATGGTACACTACTGGTTCTTTTTGGGTTGAAGGTAACATCACATATGCTCAGAGGACTTTAGGGAAATTAAAGTGTATTGTGAAGAAGAGCTATCACACATAAACAGTGTCAACAGCTGGATGTTTGCACTAAGACATTAAAGTGTTCAAGTGAAAGAAATACGTTTTTACATTTGCATGCTTTGTTATATTATAAGAACAAAATACTTCTCTTGCTTATGTCATCTCAGTTTCGGATTACATGTTCTGTGTCACCCTGATTTTGTTAGTATTTCTCCCTACAAAAGCATATACTCTATGTTGTTTCCCATCTAACTTATACCAAGGATGAAGACAACACAGGGTTAAGACCTGTATTTTAAAGGGTGAGGAATGCCTTTTTTATTAGTTGAATTCCTACAAGTTTTTATATATTATATGATATACCACAGGGCATGATAGCATTCACTGAAGATAAGTGGTGTTTTCTAGATGATGTGTGGGTTGAACTTCTGTTTGACTTCTGGTTTCAATTTATTTTGTGGGGGAATGCTGTCACAAGCCTTTACCTGAATATACTACCAGGAATATTATTGTTTGCTTTGTCACTCCCAGCACTTTATAGAAATTTGTCTACTGAAACTAAGTTACGGTAAAGCACAGAGGATGGTCACTGGTGATAAATACATATCTTCATCTCACCAATGTTTCTGGTGAGGACACTTATTACCACTCTGCTTTTAAGGTGAAGTTATTTCTTGTGCCAAATGATAAAGTCAGTCAATGTGACTGTAAGATGAGGAGATTATATTTGATCCTAGTCATTCATATTTAATAACTCAAGTGTTTTAATGTCTGGAAAGACAAGTGAATATATTGTTTTTTCAATAGATATTATATCAAGAAACAAAGAAGACTGGCAGTAGTTAATTGATTTTTTTTTTAAGAACTTACATATGCTCAGTGCTGAGCTGGTCATTAAAAGATTATTTACCTTCTTTATATTTCTTATATGGAGTATCATGTAACCCACGATTCAGCATTTTTGGTCAGCTTAAAGTATCATGGGAATAGAGCTACCATCTGATCTGTCATGTTTAATACCTGAGTAACATATGGGTTCCCTCTAGCCTTGAGATCTTATCGGTAGTGTGCTGAAAGGTCTTGCTGCAAACTTATTAAAAGAACTTACTAAAAATTACTATAGGAATAAAATGAGTAAAATGTTCTTTAAACTGACCTGTTTATTATTGACACTTAATTCTCAGTAAAACAGATACTGAAATTTTGGAAACAGTGCCAGGGGCAAAGATGCAGTGACTCATATTCAGTCAGTCCATTGCTGGCTTCAAGCACTGGCACGAGGGAATATCCCTGTTTGTTGTATGAACAGAGAGAAGGGAACTTTCCTTCCTACAGTGTGATAAGGGGCTTCACAGACTCTGTTCTTATGGACATATTAAGGAAAATTAAAGAAAATTCATGATGAGTCTTATTACAGAAGGAAAAATTCAAGAATAATTATTTTAAAAATTGAAAAAATCAATTTTCCATGTCTGGTAATAAGATCTAATTGGTTACATTTTGCAAAACAAAGTTGTAAAGTAACAAGCAGAGTGTGCCTGCACTTGTGACACAATTCATAGAATCACATGGTAGCTCTTGCACAGAGAACCCTACTAGGATTTAGAATGTATGATATTACAGTGAATTACCAGCAGATTCAATCTGCCTGAGAACAGCTATCCTTTGCCATAATGGATTGAAAGGGTACTCTGATTTACCTTAGTGCCATGTGTCCGTAATTTAGGAGAGCAATTTAACTCTACAATTACTGCTTTTTTTGACACTACTCATGTCCCTTTTCTTATAACTGTTGCCATAAATTGAGTGTAGACCAGCATGAATTGCATATACCTTTTAAATGATGTACTGCAGTATTTCTGGTTAGGATGGTGATGTTTGGGGCATTACAGCATGCCTTTCCATAACATCAAAGGCATCTCACAAGCTGGATTTTCAGCTGTGACATGTCACTTGAGCTGTGTCATGCCTGCGTGGACAGACCAGGCTTTTGTGCCTTTCCCTTTGCCCAGAGACAGATCACATGTCCTAAAAATGTTGCATTTCCGTTCCGTGTTTTTGTGGGCAGCTGCCAGTGCATTGTTTTCTCTCATGTAAGATATTTGGAAGCAATCAAATGTCAGGGAGATACAATAATAAATCAGATGAGGAAACATTATCCAGACCAAATCTGTGGGAAACAAAGGGCTACACTTTCTGTCTGCATGAATAGGCTCTGTCGTGCTACTGTAAAGCTGAGAGCAAAACAAATCTGTATGATCACCTGCAAACTGGCCTTTGGGTCTCTGATTTTGTTGCAAGATATAGAACAAAAAACTACTCTCAAATGACCAGGAAGTCAAACAGATTTTTGCATGTTATTTACTTCAGAGAAAAAAAGTGGTATTTATTCTGACATATGGCAGAGTCATGAGTTTTCTATTTGATGAAGATATGTGAATATTTGACGCATAGCACCGAACCCCAGGTCCTTTGAGAGATTATTCAAAACAACCATGTGACACTAGCACAGCTGTTCAAAGTGACTTTGAGATCAAAAAATTATCCCAGTAGAGCCTTTATATGAAGTCCCCACAGTCTACTGTACATGCCTTGGTCACTCTCTCTTTGGAAAAGCAATAAGGCCAGGGTTTCAGGTGGGATGAGTAAGTGTATTTGATTTGCTCCGGTTGGGACCCAGAAAACAGTCCTACATTTGAAGTAATTCTGTAAGTGTACAGTATTATTTCCACATGAACTTTATGGCATTATGGGTGAGTGAATACCTGTACTCCATATACTATACCTTAGACAGGTCTTCTGGCATTTTTCAAGCAGCAGTGGGAAGGGGCAAGTTGTCTTTGAAAAGCACGCTTACTTTGGCACTGTGACCATTAAATCTACATAATAACAGACTAGCCTCTATTTCCAAAACATGTGTTTGGGTTTGTTGGAGCCTATCCTGTGCATACACTATGTGTAGGTATATACAATACTGATAGCTGAATCTTTTTTTTAAAACTCACAGTGTTGCACAATGAGAAGATGTATGAGATGGTTGAAGCAATGAGAGCAGAGGTTTTATCTTAATATTTAAGTGCCTACAAACTGCTTCAATCATATTTGCTGAATTTTCAAGTCATCTTGTAACTACTTGTTATGAATATTCATACAGGATTTCTCCTAAAATGCAGGGAAGGACAGGAGCCAGAACACAGGATGCAGACCTGAAGTCTGAGTAAATTTTTATCTGAATGGCAGGGTGAACTCCTGAATTTGGTTAAGTATTATTAGACCTCTGAGGCTCAGGTTCATTCCTCACTGAGAACATTTTTATGCCTGCTGCTTGTCAGAAATGGTGGTGAGTTCCCCTAAGCTCCTGCCTAAAAACTAACACTTCACTGAACTAATAAAAACCCTTCTAGGATTATCCAAGCTTTTCTGTTCTAGCCTCTAAAAGGTAAAGTAATTAAAAGTCCAAAAGGAGCAAAGTTCTTCACAAAACAGCTCTTCAAGGGAGATTTTTACTTTCTGAGGCATCAGTGAGCTTCACTGCAAAACGCTGGAGTACATTTGTTATCCAGAGTTCAGTGTGTTCACTCATTGTTCATTAGGCCCTCCCAGATGCGTCCACAAGGGTTTGACATTGCTTTAAATGGCTCAGGTAAGGCACAGGCCAGAGCTAGCCCAAGGACAGCCAAGTTGCAGTGACAGTTTCAGGTGTCACTGGCCACTTGCAGAATGCCCCATTGGAAGGGGTGGCTGCTGGCATGCTTTGTGACAGTCCAGCTTGCTGTGATTTCATTATTGTTAGGGATGGCATTTTTTGTGAACTCCTGAGCTGGTGTCATTTTTTGTAATCTTTTACTAAGTCAGATTTCTGTGACAGGCAAAAATGGTATCAAGCTTTCTTTCCAAACTCACATTCTCATCGTTTCTTTCCTAAGCACTGTAGCCTTCTTTTGGGTTACTCACTGAAGGATCGTTGGATGACCTGACTGTTCTGTTTTACTGAAGCATATGCCACTGTGTTTGGCTTTTGAGAAGGTTTTTATGGAGAACAGTGGATATTGCTAAAATAAAGTAGGTAAGGTAGTTCTTTTGCAAACTGCAAGACACCATCTAAGTGTGTTGCAGTCTTGTTTTGAGAAGAATTGGGAACTCATTTCCATATCTATTATTTTCACAAAGCCCTTGTATTTTCATATCTTATCTTTTAAAAATGTTGACTTAACTTCTTTTGTGGAGTTAAATGCCATTTGAAAAAACTGTTCCAGAAGTATCTTGGTCTGTGTTCTATGTATATGCATGCAAATATGTTTTGGGAGATTATAGCACAGAAAAATTCAGCTGCCGACTCTGAATTTGGTCATAATGCTAACATTGACTTCAAAGCACTACAGGCCATTGCTGCCAGCATTTAGCATAAGAGGTGAAACATCCAATAGGAAAAGAATTCATAGGTATGAGGCCAGTCCTGTTTCACTGAACCATACAGCCTTTTTTAAGAAATGAAGCAGGATGGACAGATGACTTAGAAATAATTTAGACCTGAGGCTGTAAGTTTGGGAAGTATCTGATCACAAGTCTGTTCTGTACTGAGCAGCCCTTCATGACAGCAAGGTGCAGTTTACTCTCTTTACTGATGATACATAAGTTAACCGCAGGGATGGCGAGCACTTACAGTTCTGTGGCAGGAATTGTAACTAGCCACTTCTGCATCTCTGACTCAAATGGCTGGAAACCCACTTAAAGCTCTGGTAATGAGCAGACCATGCTCATGAATTCAAAATGAGGACCTGATGCATGGAGTAAGTTTGAGATGCTTATGCTGTTTTCCTCTGTATCCTGGCAGAATGCTTAACAACCCTTCTGACTGAGCACAGGTGGCTTCTCATGCCTTTCCTTTGGCTCATGACTTGCATATGGAAACATTTTTTTTTCCTTATGAGTCAACATTTTATATGTTGTTTTACAGTCTTTTACCTAACTGCAGGTCCATGCAGTGTCTTTTGCTGTGTTTTGGGTGTTTAGAAGAGATCAGGAGGGTGGCACCAGGCCTATGAGAGACCTGGTCCATGTTGAGGTTCCATGAGGTTGAAGATCATGTGGATCACTTTGATGAGCAACTTGTGTGTTGGGAAGAAAGACAATGCTTCTCTAGACAGGATTAGAAACCTAGATTGGTGTTCTGTTACTTTAGTAAATGATACATGAAAGTTTGAAGATCAAGACAGAATTGGGGTGTTGTTTCATGCTAGAATGGAGTTTATTGTGAAAGATCTTATAATCTGAAAAAAATCATGGTTATAACCATAGCAAATACTAACCAACTTGAATCCTGCTCCAATGGTCAATTCATTCACAGTTATTACACTTCTATTTTGCTATTTTTAAATGCAAGAATTCAGCTCAATATCACAGACATATAGATCCAAAGAGTTTCTTACCTTCTACTTGCATTTAGTTTCTTCTGGTAAATATTCTATTTTGTAAATATTTTTGCTAGCCAACATTTGACTCTCAGGTCAACCCTCATACACACATCAATGGACCTGATCTGTCGTAATTCAAATTTTAGATTGATATATTCTGCTGCCTTATGGTGAGGTTGGTGTGCATAGATTGAATTCTAAACTACATATGAAAAATTTACTCAAAATGCTGTAGCTGCTCCAATATAGTAGCTTCTTCAGTATGTTGAATTCAGGAAGAATCAGACTGTGTAGCTTTGGATGAAATAAGTATGTTGAAGAGAGTCTTTTAATTAGAGTAGCTGATGGAGATGAGAGAACTTGGACTGAAAGATAATCTGCTTGATGAGTATATTACAGATGATGAGGGCTAGATGTGCTCTTTAGGAAGCATTCTTAGTACTCGTTAACATGAAATGACGGGACAAGTCTTATTAAAATATTGTGTCACTGATGTTAATAATGTCTGTATGAAGAATAAGCTCTTCTGAAATACTTCTCTTTTCTGAAAGCAAATTAATTTCCTTTGATGATGATGAGATGCTTTGGTGATGAGAGCTGGTATGTCTGACTCACAGGTGTCTCCTTTCAGGCTGATTTCTGTTGTTATTTGAAAATAAATTTTTTAGTTTAGGCATGTGTGAATTGAAAGGAGAAACCTAATCTTAGAAATATCCATTATTGAACTGAACCTCTAATAACGTGTCTGCGTTTCAGCACTAGTGCATTCACATTAATGTAATTTCAGCATATAAAACTTGAGCATCATCTGTTTCCTGCCTAATTTTGTTAAAACCAAACCACGACTCTTACTTAAGCCCATGTGCCAGAGAAAGACAGAGAAGTGGTTAACAGAGTGCAGTTGCTAGCAGGGTTTTACTGCTGCCAATCTTTCATGGAGGCATCCTCCCCCAGGGCTTCACTGGGAAGGCACAGTGCAGCTGCAAAGGGCACAGTGCAGGCACAGATGTCTGCTGCTTGTGAAGTCAAGCTGAAAGCCGGCATGTGGGCTGCAGGAGAGCCTGTGTCAGTCCCTGCAAACAGGAGGCACAAGTGCAAATCTCTTTTATGCCTTTGCCCCCTCCCTCTTTAAAAAGGAAGATGGGCAGAAAACCTTCAAAAGATCTGAACCTTTCCTCATATTCCAGTTGTGTGAAAAGGACTGTCATCCCTTGGGAACTAGGCTGAACTTGAGTGGTCCTGTCAGGAGGAACAATGCTTCAAAGGCATGTGCTAATCGTGGATCCCTATGGCAGATCAGTTTCCTGCAGGAGCACCCATGGTAATGGTTCGTTATTCCAACCTGCTGACAGTAGACAGTTCTTCAGTGCTGTCCCATAGGCAAATAGCATCTCTGGGCACAGAAATTAGAATGAGCTGCATAGAGGTACATGAGAATGGAGTTTTTTTAACTGCATTTCCCCTTTTCCTTTCCCATGCCTCTTCAACTGTGGTTTCTTTTCCCTATTCCCTGTATGAAGCAGTCAATTAGAAGTCAAGCAAGTCTTTCTGCTTTCTTTAGGTCTAAACAGAAGAATGTCACAACGTTTTTACATTTTTGCTAAAATGCTTATTTTTTAATATTACCATAACTATTGTTTTAAAACTTCTCTAGAATGAAACCTCCCCTACAGAAAGATGTTCACCTAAGTCTCCTGAGATCTCCTTGTTTATAACAGGAGAGCAACCGATCATCAGCTGTGGTGTGCATTGCTGTAACATTGATGTAGCATGTAGGAAAAAAGAAGATTCATTTTTCAGTGGATGAAAAACCCTGATGAATTTACTCAGTGATGTCAAATACTTTGGCATTCATTGTTTGGTGAGTTGTCACAGACAAGGTAGATATCCTAGGCTTAAGGGTACTATTTTGAAACACAGTTGTTAAAGGAGATTTGCAGTACTCTAAAAAATTGGAGTAAGATAATAGATCAAAATGAAGATATAAAACACAGAGCCAAGTTGTGTCTGAACAGCAAAAGCAGTCTTTTCTTCCTTCCACATGAAATTTATAGTCGCAGTTGTGTCAGTGAACACTGGTTTTTTTGCACACCAATACATATCTCAGTTTATATGGGTGAGCGGAGGGCTCTGCACCAGGGCTTACTTCAGGGGCATCTGGGTAACCTGCCGTGGCAACAAACTGTCCTGGGGACAGAGTGGGGTGTCAGAGCTCTGACTGGCTTGTCATGTGCCAAAGGCAGTAGACCTGTATCAGCAGCAAGATGCATGTTAGTTGGAATAACACATGCGATTTAGGTAACTAAATTGCATCCTGTACAAGTAACAGAATCACAGAGTCAACCTCATATTTCAGCCATAGAATTGATATTATTTCATACGGTAAGGATGCAAAGGAAAAAAAAAATAAAATGAATAGGCAGTGCAAATCACCAGATATTTTGCTAAGGCTGGAAGAGATCATCAGAAAAGAGGACCAAGGACACGTAAGGTGGTAAGAGAAGTATCATCACCAAGTATCTAAATGTGTTGAAATCCTAGTGCATATTAGGGTTTTAGTTCCTAAAAGCCATGACATCATTACTCAATTCTTTTTAAAAATCCTTAGCTCAATATCTCACATAAATTTTACTTCTACTGTCAGACCTTTTCATCAAAGGTAGTGGCCATTTGATTTCATATGAAGGTTCTCCAGTTTTCCATTCGTAGCAGGGAACTTCAGCATAGTGACAGCCATCTCCTGAGAGAGGAGGTCTGATGACTAACCGACTTGTGAGTGAGATTATTCTTTCTGTGAAAGCAAAGCAGTATTTTCTCCAACTGTGTAGATCAGAATTTTAAACTAAGCTGGGGACAGCTGTTCCCTCATGTTTACTGACAGCTCATGCGTATGTGTTAGGCATGTGTATATAGAAGTTACTGTGCAAAGTGAGGTGATTTGCAGCTGGGCTAAGGCACACAAGCATGTCACCATACCTGCCTGAAAACAAGATATGCTAGAGAGGGATACACATTGTGCTTGAGAATTTATTATTGTCTCAGTTTTGTTGTTGTGTGATTAACACCTAGGGCCACAAGCTTACCTCTGGAGTGAAAACACATCTATTATGGAAAGCATGAGAATTTTGTTGTATTTTGGGAGTAAACTTAATGAGCCTTGCTTACAAATTAAATGCCGACAAGTAGGTGTGTGTTCTCATTCATCTCTAAGGTCATTGTTTTAGTACTGAGTTCCATGTAATATTGAGTGATAGAAGATTTACAGTCATGTGACAGAGCAGAGAAGCCCTGTTGTACAAATGTGGACACTGTATCTACTTCAAGGTCACACAGAAAGTCTGTGACAAAGAAGGAAGCTGGATCCAAGTCTTTCATGTCCTACACAACCCCCTACATTTGGAAGATCTTTTCTTTCTGTAGAAACTTGGTCTTACAGATTTTAGACTTAAAGCAGGTAAAGTTTATCCTCCTGTACCATTACTAATTAAATAATGTTCTCATTTATTAATGTTGGCAGAGATTTACAAGCTTATAAATCTAAGGGGCTCAGATGTCTTGTTTCTATTCCTTTTAATGGGAAATAAGCTATTTTAACCAATATATTGTGGATGTATCTGTGTAATGGTCATGTATGTGTCAGTTGGTCCCACATTCTTTTGACATGTTTAGTTCAGTGATGTTGTTTAAAAGAAAATTTATAGATTACATTATTCATATGGAATTTAGCAACTACTTATTATAGTATCTATTTGCTTTTTATCAGAATCCTTCAGTGTAGCTTGAAAAGTGAATTAATATTTAATTTAACAAAATAAATATTTTGTGGGTGGCAATGCAAAAATAAATGCCAAGAGCAGAGATAAAAGAGTGAGAAAGTCTTCAAATGCATTCAGATTTTGCTTTAGATATTTATCCATAGTCATTGATTCCATCCTGGTCTTTTGGCTTGGAAATTCCTTTTGTTTGGTAAGCATACATGAAGCATCTCCTCTGAGGTGCTGCCACCTGCTTACTCTTCCAGTACACTTCAGACAAGGTGAGTTTATAATTGGTGCCTTCAGCTTCCTCCAGATTCTGAAATATGTTGTAGGGCAAAAATTACTATGTTAATTCCAGATGCTGTAGGCCAAGACTGGCCACTAGATTGTTGCATCACCCTTTGGTGCTACCCTCTTATTTACTTAACTGGGTAAAAGGCAAAGCTTATTACCTTGGATGCAGGACCATGCTGACAGCCTTAGTGTGGCTGTGCACTGTGGGGGGACCAGAAAGCTCAGTGATACTTCATATCAGCAGGAAGTTCCATCCCATCAGATCTGTGTCTTTCACATTTTTTGTTTAACATGTTGTCAAGGAAAAGAAACAAAATTTACTGCAGGAGGACAAGGGAATGGCTGAAGCTAGTGTGTCAAGTCAAGACAAAAATTTTAACATGCATAAAAGTAAATAATTTGTCAGACCTGTCCTGCGACTGCTATCTGGATGGAGACATTTTCTTCCTATCCACTGTCAACTGGAGTCACAAGTCATCTTGATTACAGTAGAGCTGCACCAGCCAGTAGAAAATCTCTGTGTGCACCCCCACCAATATCAAACACCTTGTAGGAGGAGCAGGTGATGGGCGAAGGGAAGAAGAACATCTGAGTGTGGCAAATGGTACTGAGAAGGGCCATGGTGACAATAGTCAGTGCCATTAGAGCACACCAGCTGGGCTGCTGGAGGTTCCACAGAACCTGACATTTTCTTAGACCATATGTATAAATCTTCTGTGAGTTAAGTTTTCTTCATTTTCTCTTTACCTTGTTTCAATTTTGCACTCTTGCATGGCTCAGAAAATGTCCAAAGTGGGCATTCTGGAAAACAATTGATGCAGGAGATAAGCTTGGATGAAGTCTTCACCTAACATTGCGTTATTCCTCTGTATCACAAATGAGGGAACTGAAGAAATAGAAATTGTTTTCAAACAAAAAGTAGGGGAAATATGTCATGTGAAGAAGGGCAAAAAGTCTGGGTGATCATCCACTTGAGAGAAAATTTAAAAAAAACCCAAGAACAAACCCCTCAATTAAAAATAGAATAAAGATCGGTTAAAAACCAGTGCTAGCAAAGTCCTAACTAAGACAGATATATAAAAAACAGAGAGAACAGTATATTTTAAGGTGCTATGTAAGTCATGTAGCTCTAAAAAAATAAGGCAAATGGAGTGAAATGCCTAGTTTTATTTGGCGATATTAGCCAAGTAAGCATTTCACAGCTTTGATGGAAGAAAAACCATCAACCAGTAGTATAAAACAACAAAGTAGGTATGAATGGCAGAGTGAGTCTCCCACTGGAGTAAAGTTACTACACATTAGTAGTGAAGAGCTCACACTATCAGGAGGAACCCACAATCCCCAATCTAAACAGAAAGAATGAAAATGTACAGCTGTTCTAACCATTGCTGGGTTTGGACAGGGATTGTGAAAAGCTGAAGAAAACCAAAGAGATTGCAAAGGCAAAAGAACGCGTGATAAGGTGTGATATAAAGAGGAGATGTTTTGACTATGTGAATGTATGTTCCAAAAATATAACCACAGGAAAAACTATTAAAAACGAGAATATTGTTTGGACATTTATTATAATTTAAAAATCAAAAGTATAAAGGATCCAGTATGGAAATACTTAATGTCAAAATCAAAGATTCCACAAAGCTGAGGAAATTTGCTGGAACAAACCTTAAAGGAGTGGATCAGGTAAGGGGGGGGGGGGGGGGGGGGGAAAAAACAAAAAAAAAAAAAACAAACAAAAGTT
>JAWWEV010000083.1:119309530-119325731 GCA_035583235.1 Hafferia zeledoni
CCCCCCCCCGCCCCCCCCCCCCCCCCCCCCCCCCCCCCCAACAAGCTAAAAAGGAAAACAAGACCCATGCAACGATATTAATACTTGTTAAAAAAATCAGTTAAAATGTTTAAAAAATCCTACAAGCTGGCATAGTAACACAGCTAATCAAAGAGTTTTATTGCAAATAAATAAGCCTCCAGAAAGTGGAACTCGTGTCCAAACAAGAGAAACAGAAAACAAAGAAAGATCCCTTGAATTGTGTGATAGGCGGCGAGATGGGTTTAGCTTCAGCTCTGGAAGTCCTCAGCTGCAGGTTACTGAGGCTGGGACATACTGATGAAAATCGCCCCCGAGATCTTCCCTTTTGTACTCTTTCCCTGTCGCTAGTGCTTTCAGATGTGTGATGTTGAGCTAGGTAGGCTGTTGCTGTGCCCTGGCATGGGCATTTTCACCTATGTTAAGAGAAAGTTCACATTCCTTTCTCACGTCCTCCTCACCACCGCAGTGTGCTGGGAGTTTTCTGAGTGAGAGGGCACTGCTGGGTGAATTTTGGATATTTGAAGGTCATATGGCCCCTGAGCCGAGTTTAGTGTTTGTTTGCTTGTTTCTGTTAACAGTGCTATTTCAGTTGCTTGGGTTTGTTTAGTCAGTCTGTGTGTCCTTGTGTTGTTCATACCCAAACAGTTAATCAAACAAGGTGAAACTGTAGGGGCTTCTTGTAACTGCAGCCTGAAGGGGAAGCAGTTGCCCTGCCCAGCTCTGAGGTGAAGTTAATTAGTGTAAATGTAGTTATAAAAAGACACACAAGGGAAATGTTGAGAAAAACGCAACATCTGTCCCTCCCTGCCTGTGCACATCACAGCAGTTCCCCTTGTTACCAGGCCAGTGACAAAGCACAGCTGGGACCCGTGTCCAGCAGTGCAGAAGATGATGCTGCGCTGCTCCTGGACAGCTGGTTAGCATCTCTTCTGCACCACTGGATCCACACAAGATAACATTGTTTTTCTTCAGTAAAGCCAGGTTTTGATCTTTTGAGTCTGTTGTGTTTTCAGGGCTTTGATTTTTGGTTGTGGATTTTTTTTGGTTGTTTGCTGGTTTTGGTTGGGCTTTTTTTTGTTGCTTCAAACCATTTAGCTACTAGGCTTTTTCAAGGTCATAAAATATTTGCCTTGAGAAATAAAGGAGAATGTTTTTTCTTTTGAGTGCTAGTGTGAATCACTGACAAATAGCAAAGAAAATAGCCTTCATTAATCATAGTCCTTGTGGAAAGCAAATATTGAGCTGGCCCCTGTCTTATGTCAGGTCTGCTTTCAGGCAAGGCTGATGTGGAAGCCTTCCTTGTTGCACCATGCAGTAGTGCTTGTTCTGCCCTATGGAGGCTGATTTCATTAGGGGTTAGCTAAGCACCACGATTCATTTGGCATGCAATTACCCCTTTCCTTCCATCCACGCAGTTTCTTAGGCAGATGGATACAAGTTGGCAACCATGAAGAACAAGTTGAAAACTGGAGAGAATGTGTCAGTTTAGTAATTTCCCCCTCACTCCCAGTACCGGCAGGTACATCTCACATTTTTCAGAATCATTTAATCAATAGAATTTGTATTTTTAAAAGTGGATTTAGAAGATAATTAATCCATTAAGTAGAAATACATCAATATTTGTAATACTGTAAGGGCAACTTACGTGTTTTGTATCTGAAGTCTTGTGTTTCAAATTTTCTTTCTTGCCACTGGTTTCATGAAAATTCTGTTACAGAAGTCTAGAGATATTGAAATATGACAATTGTTGGAGGACTTCATTATATACTGAGCTAGTGAAGCAAAGGCAGTATGTGATTAGGAAATCTGCTAAAGAAAAATAATCTTAGTTGTTTGCTCTTTATAATCGAATGTCTTTGGAGCATATTTTAGTCCCTGTGTAGAGATTTTTAAAGGGTTAGTACAGGAATATTTATTACCCATCAGACTTCAGTATTTTAGTGTAATGAAACAAAAATCAAGGTCTCAATCTAAAAAAAAAGTGAAAGAAATATTTTTTCTGTATCCTATGGCATTCAGAAATGTCACTTGACAAAATATGCGGTGGTTTGGTTTGTCTAACAATAGGAAATAAAATCATCTGTATCAGGGAAAATGATACGGTGTCTAGCTCTTTAACAACTGATGCAAATAAAAGGGAATCAAAAGAACATTTCAAGTGTCAGCAGTTCATGATACGGAGTGATCTCAATCACCAGTATTTTGCAATGCCTAGAGACATTGCATAAAGCCAAAAAACCCCTCAATGAGATCTTACATATAATTTCTGAAGACAAAAGAGCTATAGAATGCATGAGAGGTTTCCTACAGCAACCCAGAAGGAGAGTAGTATCATGGTCTCAGTCCTGCAGCAGTGCCATTGGGTGGGTGACCTGACCAACACCCTGATCCGCTCCTCACTGGTGGCCCCCAGAGCCCCAGCCCAGGAGACAAGCCATAGCCCTGCCCTGACATAAGCCCTGTGTTCCCATTGAGTCTAGCTTTCAAACCATGAAATCTGTCTTTCTATAGATATGCATATATAGTGTTTGTATGTATGTATATGTATATATTCAGATATAATCCTTGTCAGCAGTTTCCAGCGCTTATCTTACAGAGATGAAGAAAAATATAAACAATTTCTTCAGAAATGTTTTTCATATAAATCCCAAGGTGTCCCACTTTGTAGTGTTTTTTCCATAAGTGTTTGGTAGCTGAACTCCTGTTAGTCTGGCTTTTGGAGTTACTGTTGAAATAGAATTTCATAGAAGGAGTGGTTTTTACAGGATTTGGTTTTTTTCACTTGTTAAAAAGTTTGAAGAATGGAAGAAGAAGAGGTGAACCATCTAAACTAACCCTGAACTGGTTTACATTAATTGAATTTTACTTAGGTGTCTAAATCATTTAGAGACATTCCATGCATTTCAGAAAAGTTAATGTAGTTGGGCTACTCTGTAACATTGCTAAATACAAAATCTGCAGCAGCCTAAGATTGAATTCAGTCCTTCTTATGTCAATAGAGTCCTGGTACTTGGAGCTGTACTTAGTCTCCAGACCCAATCCTGTTGCAAGGAACTAAGGATTCATCCCTTTTACCTCCAGCACTCAAACCATGATGCCTGAGTCAATAGTCTGGCTGCCTCCAGCTCCATCCCATAGCCAGGAAAAATGGGCTCAGTGGGATTGAGCACAACCTTAGGTAACTTGTCCTTCTCCACTGACTGCAGAAGGAGTTCAAGACTCAGGTAGGCACCTTTGTTCAGCAGTATGGACCTCGGACAGAGCCCCTGCGTGGCATGAATAGGGACCTGTGAAGACATCTCTCAGTGCAGCATCACCAAATACAGTTCTCAAAAGCTTAAAAGCGGCATGCCTGAGGAGGAAGGAAAGACAAAGCAGATTTTCTTGTCCTGCTCCACATTTACCGCAATAGTTCAAGCAACCTCTCAATTTTCTCATCCTCTGAGGCAGCAAGGTCAGTTGTCTGCATAGCCAAACTCAGGCACAAAGCTTTAAGGGTTCTTTACAAACAGCATCTTCAGTTGTGCCAAAAGAAATGGGAGGTCAGTTTTTCTCAGTAGATATCCATCATCTAATGTGCTACAATGTCAGACTTAAGTGCCCAGTAGCAAACAAATTGTGTTCCAAAGAAACTTAGCCAGGTATCAGAAGACAGCAAAAGAAATATTTTTGGCTTGGTTTGTTGTTTTTGTTTTGTTTTGTTTTGTTTTGTTTTGTTTTAATTTTAAATTGTCCTTAGCTTCTGAAGAAAAAGTTTGCAGCTAGTGACACAAAGTTCCTTCCCAAGAGCTGCAGCATTATACCAGTACAGCAATAAATGTGGTGGCATACACACAATATGCCACTTCTTAGAATCTGTCATAGTTGGTCTCCTTGAAACCATGACAATTAATATAAAAATTCATTATCACATTATCTACAGAATAAGTAGGGAATACATTGTTATTTTCATCACAATATGTTACTTGTGGATTGTATTTGTATATATTATTTGGTTATTTTCTTTTTGGTCTGAACTTAAGCATATGCCTAACTGCAAGTCATACCTTAAAATTTAGCATTTGACTACAATGATTGGTTTGGTGAAATAGACATGAGATATTGGACTGGTTTTGGTCCACCTTTTGTACAATAAGCAAACTGCGAACCACCTTTTTTCTAAATTCTTGAAATCTCAATCAGGTTGAACTCCATTCTGTTGATACTTTCATATAGATGAGATTTTGTAATTCATCTGCCTTTAAGATAAAATTCCAGTTTCAAACAAGTAACTCAAAATATGTTGAATTCTAATCAGGAGAATAGTTCTGTTAAATGGTCTTCATAGGCACAGAAACTGAAAATAAATTTTCACCATACCATGTGGAAAATTAGAACAGAGTCAAAGACATTGTGGTAATGTCATGCCTAAGGCAAAAAATGCTGAAATGCATCCTCATGTATATATGAATGGTCTCTGGTAAGATGAGTGACCTTATAGCCTGGTCATTTTTTTAGTGCTTTATTTGTATCAGGAATGTAATATTCAAGCCTTATATTGTGTGATCAGCTTAGGAAATTAAATAGTTAGTAGGGTATTTTTATAGATCAAAGCATATATTGGCAATAGAAATAGTACTTTCTTCTCCGTTACTGCTCGAAAGTTACACTGCATGTGTACCACATAAGCAGGACACCCTCTCCGTGTTGTCGCTAGTCATGGCATTTCTGAAAGCTCCTTGTCCCAGCTGATGCTGTACTTTAAATACTGAGAGTACAGCCAGGTCCTCTATCCCCTGAGGTGTTTGACTTTGGTTCACTGACACAGAATCTGAAATTAAATTGATTTTTTGGGGTCAGTTTTGTTTTGTCTGAGTAGCTCACTAATGGTTGCTGCATTGTTGGGAAGGGAGCAGAAGCTTCTGGCACTGGCCATCTGAGAGTTTGCTGACAGGAACAAAAAGGTAGCTCAGAGCCCGCTGAAATGCTGGTGGGATAGTCAGCAAATCACTTTTGAGTGCTTTGAGCTGGAGCCAGTGTTTCATATTTACATCATATTCATCTGTGGAGAATTAATCTGGTACTCCAGAAGGATGGAAACTGCTTAAGAATCTGTTGCACTGGGTCCCAAACTGCCAATATGGTGGATGTCACGCTTCCAGGAATGAAAGCACATGTGCTCATTTTTAATTCAGAGTCTCTAAATATGTCTTCTGCTGTGAGAGTAATTTGGTAGTCTGCATAAACTTTTCTGTTGCTGTCTCTGTTGAGAAACATAGAAGCAAACAGTGTTCTGTATTTTTCTCAAGTGAATCACATTCATGTAACTTTATTTTATTAGCCACGAGATAGTTCAGATCAGATGTAGTCTCAGGACTTAACACTCATGTGGAACTGGCAGTGTAAGGCACGTGAAAGAAAGGGTTTCACTCCAACTAAAAACCTTGGTCTGCTTCTCTTGTTGACATCTAACTTGAGAAAAAAAAAATACTGGGATAGGGGAAACAACAGAATGGTGGACCGAGATCAAAGGAAACAGAAGGAAAGAATGACAATTGGTTTGACACCAGAAGAATCCCAGGAATTGTATGTTTTTCTAATTCTAGACAAAACCTGCAATTTACTACATTTTGCAAGTTGTCTTGTTCATGGTTGTTCTGACTAGATCAGGACTGGCCACTGAACTCAAGCATATTGTTCTGACCATGCACAGTGAAAGACGGATGCAGGGCAATGAGTCACTGAATCAGAGATATACTCAGTTGTGAATTAACATTCCCATTGTGGCTAAAAACAGTTAAGATAGATTTTGACTTGAACAGAAATGGAGCCAATTCAAGTCCAAACTGTTAAATGGGAGGAAATGCCAAGGTTTTGTGCAAGAAAAACTAATTAGTCCTTGCCTTGTTAATTTTACTGAAAAGCTGTTGTCACGAGTTTAGACATGAACACACAGGTAGATGTGTACAGAAATGACACAACTGTTTTCTTACCTACTTAGTTAATAGTTTAATGTGAAAAAAAAAAAAGAGTAACCACTGTAATCTGGTCTACTGTGGGTTTACATTGACTAAAAATAATGGAGAAATTATATAGAATAAGGAGAAATTAGGGCTTTACTAATCCAAAATTGGCCTCATAATGGAGTCTTGCTGTATTCTGGCTTTTAGATGAATGGTTTCTATTTATATTCTCTCTGGGATAATAGTTGCTTTTCCTTTTGTAAGATGTGATCCAGCATCTCAGGAATTTGTGAAAACTTTCTTACCTCTTTGAAATACTCTTATAAGAATTTAGCACAGATGTTTGAGCAAATGAAAAGAGAGAGTAGTTTTCATTAGGCTCATGAGTTACTCTTAGGCTGTTTAAGGGATACTTTCATCATCATGGATTTGTGTCACAGTCCAAACCATCAGACTTAGGATAGATGTGAAACATAGGATATGAGGTTTACAGATAGACAGACATGCCAGGTGAGAGTGAAAGTGCTTTAATTTTTCAGGTTGATGGGAAATAGACATCTGAAGAAACAGGCAATATTTTGCATTAGAATTTAATATTGCTTTACGCCAGTTTTTATAACATGAGCTTACTGTAAGAGCTCAATTCTGGAAAGATATAGTGCAGCTGGGAGCAATGAGGTAGGACCTAAGTAAAATAACAGTGGCGCTGGGTTTGGATTAGGTATTTACATCCTGCCTTTCTGAATTTACAGCCTATTATAGGACGTAGAGATAGTATGCAATATGCTACAGTATGGAAAGCTGCCATAGAAAGACAGCTCTGAGGGCTAGAACTGGAAATTGTCATTGCCTGACAAATCCCTACAACTAATTTACTGAGAACTGGTGTTACTTACTGGGACTTGCTTCTGCTTCCCCCCCACCCCATACAGTTTGCTAATGGTAGACTGCAAAGGATATGGGCTCTGAGGTTACTTCAAAAAAAAAAAAAATCAACTCAGTGAAGCAAACGTTGTAGCAGAAGTTCAGGAAAATAAAAAAATCTATTCAGAGCTGTTACACTTGGCAGTGTTTAGTTATCTATTAAGTAGCTGGCCATCTGAAAGATAACTAAGAGGAGCTAAAGCAGCACCCCACTCGGAGCTGAAGTGTGCAATGCAAACTGGAGTGCCAGAGCTTACCATCACACCATGTTTCATAGCCCATCAGTGACGTCCGATAAGCAGTCACACGTCTGTGCCAGCTAATACTATTACAAGACTCTAGAGTGGTTAAACAGCAGACTGCCAGATACATTAAGTACCCATATGGTATACTTGGTTACTTGTCCTTCCTCTCCCCTCCACTTTTGCTTTCCAGCACCTATGCTTTAAGCAAGTTCATTTAAAAAAAAAAAAAAAAGTCAAATGCTACAACCTGAATTTTCATAATAGTCCTCAGCTTTTCCCTGTGTATGCAGAGATTTAAACTCCCACACCGTTCCCAGGATAATGACAGAAACTCAGAGCGTAAGTGTGGACTATCTAATTTTAGTCAGGTGGCAGTAAATTTTCCTGCATAAATTCAGCATGTCGTCTTTCTTTGAGGAGAAAACAAAACAACTAAATATACTGCTAACAATAACCTTTTTGCTAAAGCAGAACATCAACTGTTACTTAAAGAAGTTTTCATTTTCTTTAGCTTCAGTTTTTCTCCACAAATATAAATCTGTGGTTATATATTATGCATATAGAACAAAGGTATGTCCAGGTAAAAGGGCTGAAAAAATTATTTCTTGTATTTTCTCCCTGTCCCAATCAATCTCAATCACATACTGTAAAATAATACTTGTCAATGGTAGACCATTGACTTTGCTACCATGTTGACATATATATTTATTCCTGTTAATTTTCTTCACCTGAGAATGGGCAGCAACGGAGGATGGGAATGCAGCAACAGCTCTCAGCAAATCCTGCTGTAATCGTCTTTCCAGTTGAAAAAGAAATGGCTGTCAAAAGCAAGACAAACACATTTGTATTCATCACAGCAAATTTAATCCCAGGTATAAGTATGCAAATCTGTCAAGAATTATGCCTGAGAAATATGTGTCACCTGTGGTGCCAGGTCTGTTTCTGTACATTTTTAGGTTGCATCATTTTGGAGTAATTTTACAAGAACTACATAACTAAAAGTGATAGCTGCCATCTGCATTCATACCTTACACCATAGACATCAGTGAACTGCTCACAGAATAGAATAAAAAAATAAGTCAACCTAGTCCTTTATGTCTATCAGAATGGAAAGGATGTTTAAAACAGATCATGTAGTTATCTTTGAAAAGGGATTCTTTTTTAGACCAACTGAAGGATTATGATTTATTTTAGAGAGATTTTGGGGTACAGTGAATATCTGAAAGATAAGGTGATTTCCTTGCTGTATTAAGCTGAGCAGAGGACTCAGAAGACATGAACACTATAAGTGGCTGTAATCTGCTTTGATGGGTTTAGAAAGTCAACAGACAAAAATAATACAAGAGGTCCTTAAACAGCAGTGTGCAAGGTTTGGTGTCATCAAGATGTCTGATGCCATGTGCTGGATGTCCTGAAGTATTCACTGAACCTAGGTCATGAAACCCAAGGCAGGATATTGACAACGGAGTAAAGCTTGTAAGATCTGTGTGGAGAGGCTTAGACACACTATGAGATTATGTTTGTCAGTTGAAAGAGCAATGTCACACAAGCAAAACTGAACATTTTGAAGCAGTGTAGTAATTTCTCAGACTCTTAAAATGGAATATTGAATACTGTGATGACTTCTTTATCCTACAGAATATTTTTAAGACAGTTCCAGAATACCTTTAAATTCTGTACTTGAAACTGAGATGGAAATTCTCTCAGAAAGTTTCTGCAGATTTTTGTCCAGTTGGCACTTTCCAATAAGTAACATAAGCACAAATAGAATATCACAAAGAATATAAAACTTTGATTATTTTCAAATTATTACATTTCCTCCTGTGTTTAAGTATCTCAAGGTAAGTGGAGGATGATTTGGCTCTGAACTCGTCAGCTATGATTAAGATTTCTAAGTAGATGTATTTAATGTGCATTTTGACACAGGCTCTGTGTATGAAAGGCAAAGTCTTCATGTCTTCCCTTTTTTCAGTCACAGAACAAGCAGCAACTACTGGACAAATGATGTTCAGAAGGTGCCATCTCATGAACCAGCATTTAAGTATGGCATAGAACAAATGACTATCCATTTGAGGGTCTTTGGAAAGCTGCCAGCTCAACAGAAGTTTCACATTTTTACTCCGGGGACATATATATTTATGAAAGAGGACATGTTAAGATCACAGGAAAGTGCAGTTCTCTATACAAAGAGAACACAGAGCTTTTTCCTGTATTGAAGAAAAGTGTGTATAAGGAAACAACACAGGAAAGTTAAGAAGTGAAAGCCCAGGGCTGAAACCAGTTCTGCCACAGATTGTATGACTATGTCAAGGTCAGATCCAGACACATCATAACTGAATGCCCTATTAATTGCACTAGGTTTTAATGTTTTCAGTTTGGGGGTTTTTGGCAGCCAATCATCAACTGGAAATTAAAATTTTTTCTATTTCTATGAGAGCGTAGTTTATGTACAAGTTACTCAGCAGCTATCAGGAGCTCAGAGACTTGCGTGACAAAAGCCATGTGAGTAGTTAATAAGTAGATAAATCACACATCAATGTTGCAAGGAGGAGGAACAGGTGACTGAGGTTTTTCTGTCCCTGTCATTTTACCTGCTTGCTTGAGTTTAGTTATATTACTACATTTAGTCCAGTGTAGATACTTTTTTCATAATTCTTCTATGTGTGTATTGAAGACTTCTACATTGAAGCAGACATAATAGGAAGAATACTAAATATGAAAGAAGGAAACATAGGGTACAGTGAAGCTAATCACAAACTTGGGCAGAACAGAATAATTAAGAAACTTTATAGGCAGAAGGCGAGAAGGGTAGCGAGTTTTAAAGTTGATTTTAAAGTCTACTAGATGAATATTAAATTGCATATTTTCTACTCAAGATCCACTTGTGCAGAACACAGTCTGAGGGTTTCCCCTCTTTGCCTGTGTATCCATACAGCATGGCTGTCCTGAGAGAAGTTAGTGGAAATCTCTGAGTAGGGACTTGAAGGTATTTTTTGATACATTGCAATGAATTAGTCTTGCCTCTCTGTTTTCCTCTTCTTTTTAATGAAACCAAAAATTCATAGATGCCTCCTTGCAACAGAGTCTGTGATGCTAATACAAAACTCATATCCATTCTTTTTACTTACAAAGATGGTTTTTGAGGATCTAGACCTGCTGCTCTGCAGCATGGCTGGAAGCTGGCACTAGAGTTGCTGACCTAAGGATGCGAATCTCGAGTAGGAAAAAACCTACCCTTTCTTTCCATCACTGCAATGGTGTGAATCATTTGACAGTAGCATCATTCTTTGACCTATGGTGGTGTATGACACCTCAGAGGCTGGTGGCAGTTAGTATGATTTTAGAAATGTTCTCTAAGCTTTTCTCAGTTGCTCAGGGCACTGTCTTAGGGTAAAGGCTAGCCTGTGTTCGTGGAAATGCATTTTTTCTAAACTGATCCAGAACCGCCTTTTACTTCCTTGGTTCTTGTTCAGAGTTACTGTTGCTTTGTGGGCAATGAAGATACACCAAAGGCAAAAAGATGATGAATTTAGGATCTCTATGCACCTATTGAATTTGCTCTCGTGGGGTACATCTTGGTCAGACTGCACAGCTGTTAACTGATCCAGAAAAATATTTGCCTGCATATTTCCATCTCTGAGAAATACACTGCAAATGAAAAATCACTCCCTTCTGTGACCCAAACTGTATGATTCAAATCCACCACCAGGAAACAGACGTGAATACCTAAATTTTACTCTTAACATTTATGTATTTTGTGTATAAATTCTGCCTGCAGTGATGCTCCTCTTCTCTGAATTAAGCAGTATTTTAGGCTTCTAGAGCACTCTTTCACAAGCACCACAGATGTTATGCATGTTAGTTTTTGTTTACCCGCTCTAAATGACAGATTAGCATTTAAATGCTTTTGTCGCAGTTATATCTGTTTCAGATGTCAAACCAAACAAGCCATTATGTCTCCCTCAAAATAACACTCGCTGTTGTTGGAAATGATTTCCTGCCATTTCCCCACTCTACAGGAGTCGCTGAGCAGGGAACATTTCACAGTACATATTGAATTCTAAAGTTCTTCTGAAATCTATCATTCATGGCAAATTAGGTCCAGCATACACTGAGAAGGCAGTTGCGTTCACTGAGGAGTCATGAAGGGATACTCGGAGTCAAAGGGGTTTGTCAATTTAGTTTTTCCCTACTTTTCCACTTTTTTCCTTTTTATCCTGTCTCCTGATGCTTCATTTTTTCCTGTTTCTTCAGATTGTATTGTCCTCCACCAACCCAGTTTCTCATCTTTCCCCCAGCACTGCAAGTGCTTCTCTCTCTCCAAGAATTTCCATCCCTTCTGTTTTTTCCTCCCAACTCTATTCTGAGTTTACTCTACATAATTTGTCATTTATATCTCATGCCCTATCTCTGTCTCATATATTTTCCTCCTGTCTCTACAGCATCTCTATCAGATCAGTCGATACAGTCCAAGATTATACAGTCTTCAGAGTTCTAGACTTTCCCCTGGTGTAGAGGAAAGACTGGGTTGACTGTCTGAGGGTGACAGGTGTCCTCCGAAGGATCCCTATGTTATCTATCTCCATCATGAAAGTACATGAATAGTCTGAACTTGCTGGCTATCTTTATATGCAAGAGGCAATCGCACAAATTTCTCTGAGTACCTTGTACTCAGCACAAGTAATTCTTGATCATTTTTACTTTTGCATGAAGGAAGTTGCTATCTTAACATTCCTCTGGCAGCAGCATGCAATTTTAAAACAACTACATGACATTTTTAATCAGTTCACAGCACTTTAGATCAAACCTCCAGCAGGACTTTGAGAAATACTTGCTTAAAAAGAGAGTGGGCTGGAGATGTGCATTTAAAATTGGGAACAGCCACAGCACTGTGAGAAAGCCTTTTCAGAGGCAGCACCTCATCACAGGGACCTGTGTAAGATCTGATTGCGGTTCTGGTCGCTGTGAGCGTGTTGGCTCTCTAACATAATGTAAGTTTGAAGGACCTATATAAATATCTAAGTGACATCAAAGTTGAAACTGTCCAAGCTGTGTTCACGGCCAGGTTGGTTTAGTGGAAAGTGTCCCTTCCACGGCAGCAGGGTTGGAATTAGGTGGCCTTTAAGGTCCCTTCCAACCTAAACCATTCTGTGATTCTATGATTGATTTGGCTCCAAGCAAGGTAGTGTTGTGCATTTCTCATGATGTTTAACTGTCTTCAGAAAAAGCTTTCAGAATCAGAAAGAGTCAGAAAAACACTTTATAAATGCACGGTATTACATTAATATTAGAAAAACACTTTATAAATGCACAGTATTACATTAATATTAGATACAAATACCACATTTTTATTAGAGATTTATATCCCATCCTAAGCCCATTTTTAAATGCAGTTGCCCTCATTCATTGGTAGGTGCTATTCAGTTGCTCAGTGCAAAGCCCCAGTCTCTCAAACAGGTGCAAGTTTGCTGAGTTGTTTCAGTTTTTCCAAACCTTGCTCAGGTTTGACTTTGCAAGCAGACTGCTGTAGCTGGAGAGCATTCAATAGACCATCACTGCATTGTATCTCATCCCTGCATCCCCCAGGGAGAGGCTGTGCTTCATGCAGTGGGTTCAGCATCAGCACTGGCCACCTCTGCCCTTGGCTGGGATGCCTGTAAGTCCTCTGTGAGTGAGGGGATGCTGCAGCACACCCGAACAAGCCAATTCCAGCACATGGGCAAGACGGAGGATACCACACATAAAAGATTAATGACAGTGCCAGCCCAGTTGTGGCACAATGCATTAGACGCTCCGCTTTGACTGACTAAAAGTGTTTCTGATGACTGCGGCTTCCCTCTGAACGAGTGGCAAGCACACATTTCCTCCAGACACAGGATTTCCTCACTTCCTCTCTATCCCTTCTTGCACTGAGTAAAAGCATATTCTTGTTGAAATCTGTCATCTTTTTCAGAGTGAGATGTTTTAAATCCCACTGAAGGTAATGGAGAGTTAACAGATCCAGTTGATCCCACTCTACCAGCTAGTAACAGCCCACCCAGCAACTGTGAATATGCAACAGTCCCAAAAGCAATCCCAGAAAAGAGCCCTGCTTTGCAAAAATGTAGCAGCAGGATGATGGGCTTGCAAGAACTCAGGCCTTTTGCCTTGTTTTAAAATACTTTAATCTGTTTAAGTCTCATATAATAATGCAAAATATGTAAAAACATGCTCTGTGCCTGACAGGCTTTAGGCTGTGACCCGTGTGTAGATTTTCAGGAAGAAGTTTAAGTTGTTTTTTGGCTTTGAAGAAACATCGATAGGTTCCTGCTCTTAAGCAGATGTATTTACTGTCTGCTTCATATGTAAATGTACATAAATTCTTGATGTGACAGGTCACAATCTGAAGTAATGAGACTTGTTAATATCATATATTAGAAGTTTTAGGGATGAAAAATCCCAACTTGCTGAGGAGAAATCAGCCAACATAAGAGAAAAATGGCATCATTGCCTGCATGTTGCCAGCTCTTGCCCAGGCTCACAATCCTCATATTTGTGTGGTGACTAAAGCATTGCAGAGCCTTCAAGCACAGTACAGTGAGAGACATAGCCTGTCAGGCATACATACTTTATTAGAGATTAGAGAATCCTAGCAAAATATGCAATAGCTTTTCTTTGCTCAGAGAAGCAGTATGAAAAATGCACACCCCTAGGAATGCCTGTATATGGGCATATGTATTTATATAAAAATCCATATATTATATTTTTTAAATATTTATAAATTTAGAATATATCAATATTTAATCTAGAAATGCATTTTTGTCTTTACGACAGAGACAACATATCCAACACACACACAGATAGAAATGCTCATTATTTCTGCTTTGGGATTGATGCAGCAGGCCTAGAGCATTCATTTTAGGGGCAAAGTAGGGCAATTTCCTGCCTAGAGTGCCTAGAACACTGAGACTTTAGCAAACACCTGTCCCAGGGATCCCTTAAGCTTACCAGCAGCTCCCCCGTTCATCCTGGAGAGTCTTCAGGTACCTTCCTGGGGTCCTCAGTATGGGCAAAGTTGCAGCACAGTATTACCCCAGGAGTTTTGCTTAGTTAGGTAGTTTCCTTGATAACATCATTTACATTATGTTACAAGCCTAATGATTTAATTAAATGCCCACTGCTTGCAGCACTCACCGTGAAAACAAGGTGACCTGGACCCTGAATCCCATCACTGCCAGTTACTGTGCTGGGGCAAGACAGATGTGTTTCAGGCTTTGCAGTACCCAGTTGAAGGCACCTCAGTGCAGGCTGAGGCCATCGAGCCCCTTTCTGACAATGGGTTTTCTGAATGCATTGTTATGATCAAAATTATTAGAGAGATACCTGTTCCTGAATTAAGGTACAAATGAGATCCTATGCCAAAGTCAATAGCACTGATTTTTATTTAACAGTAAATGTCAGGTAGAGAGAGATAGACATAGGAAAAGGAAGGAAGGGAGAGAGAAAGAGTGACGGAGAGGCAGATTAAGTAGAAAAAAAATCACCACTCCGTGGACACTGACTGTGGCCCATTAATTTTTTGTGGTCTTGGTTATCAGAGTCCTAGTCCTTTTGAAGCGATGGTTGTAGTCTGGATCCATCAAGAGAAGCCCGGGGTGGTGAGGGAAGACTGTGGTGGTGAAGGAAGTCCTGTGTGGTGAAGGAAGAAGTCCATGGTGGTAAAGGAAGTCCCGTGTGGTGAGGGAAGAAATCAATTGGTGAGGGAAGTTCAGGGTGGTGAGGGAAGACCTTGTATTGAGTGAAGTTTGTGCTGTCTTTTATTAGGCTTAGGCTAAGTGGGAACACCCCTGACACCCCCTGGGGCAGGGAGTTTTACAGTGCTAGATCAGGGGACATTTCATGAGTCTTTGACATCTTCTAAGGCCTTATAGTTGCCTACAGTGTCCATTGTGGCCCGTAAGCAGAGATGAGTATCTTCAGGCTATGTGTGAGTTGTTCCAGTGCTTCCCTGGAAAGGAGTTATCACAGCTGAGTCATTTGTTTAAGGACAAAGAAACACTACCCCACCTTGCAGGATTTGCCTCTTTGCTTACTGAAATTGCAGCCTGAGGTGTTGGCTGTGCAGGCCTTCAGCACCTGGGCAGTTACTTGGCACATCATCAGTTTGCACCTTGGTTGTCTGAGCCATTAGCATTCCAGACTTTCACACCTGTGGATACATTCTTCTCATGGGTTAACTGGACAGTAGTGCCATTCTCATCTTACCTCAAATTCCTGTGACACTCCTAATTAGTAGGCATGTTTGGGGAGGGGTTGGCTTTGGTAAGCAGTTGCTTCTTTGCACAGTTTTCTCCAGGGGAACAAAAGTCTTTCGGTGATTTTAACAGAGTTTAAGCCATAAACCATTTCAATGTCTCACATACATGGACTTCAGAAACTTCCTAAAAGGGGGTAAAGCTCCATCTTCACCACTGGCAAACTGTGATGTTACAGCAAAATTAAATTTGCACATTTTAAATATAATTCACATAGAAAGAGATTTCAGAGTTTACAACCAGTCTAGTAAATAATGCTGTAAAAGTGAAGGATATGTTTTAGGACAGTAATTGCATAATGCCCATAAAAAATTTGCAATTTACAGCATTTCTAAGTGCCACATACTTCTCTAGTCATAACTGAAATACCTCTTCAGTATCAACTGTCAACTCAATTCTCTTGCTAAACTAAAACTCTGTCAAGTCTTTTCTGTCTCCCGTAGCCACTTTTCAACCCTGCCTTGCAAATGTGCTCATTTTCTCTTCATATGCCACAGATGACTGCAATCCAATTTGGAAGGATATTTTCTATTAGGGAAAAAATAATCCAATATACATTCATAAAAGGTCAGCAACCCGAGTGTATTTTTTAAGTGTAATCAAACCAAACATATACATGTACATATTTCATTTCCCAACTTCTGCTCAAAGTATATGTGACCCCTTTGTATGTATGGCCAGACTTCGCGAACAAAGATTTTGGGCAGGGCTCTCCCCACGTGGGTGTGCCCTTCCAGCCTGTGCAGTGGATTTTTTAGGTGAGGCACAGCGTGTG
>JAWWEV010000083.1:119325831-119381659 GCA_035583235.1 Hafferia zeledoni
GACAGTGACAGTGAAGTCCTCGGGACTGTCACAGCACCCGGTACTAACCGGGGCTGACCCTGCTGAGCATCTGAGATCTGATGGGATGGGATGGCAGGGAGGCTTGAACTGCCAGGGCACGGTCCCACTGAGACTCGAAGTCAGGTCCTTGGGACTCAGAGTCCAGAGTGCTCTCCTTTACACCGCGGGACTGCCCTTGTGACCCCTTTAAGATAACTGTAAAATTGTCCTTTTGAAGATTAATGAGGACTATTTAAAAGCACAGTTAAAACAGGCAATATATATATATTAAAAAAAAGGACTATACCCAGGGTGTTGTTGTGAAATTTATTTTTATTAAAGTTTTGAATTGCAACATGCAGCTATTCATAATTTTTTCATTATTTAATGTTCATAATATCAAGGACATTAAGACATGAGATTTTTTTGAACTTCATTTAGATGTATTTTAAGACAGGCATGGAAGCAATTAGAATTGCAAAATAAGCAAGCTATTACTAGCCAATATTTTAACCAGCTGGGGAGCAGGCAGTTGCATGGGGGCTGATTCCAGCCAGCCTGGATCAGAGGAGTGAAGGGCGTTCCTTCCTCACCTACAGTCCCAGGTGGGGAGGTGAATGCAGTGAGGTCCCAAAGGCCAGCAGCTCTATCTTCAGGTCAGGAGGAAGGTCCCTGAAAAACTGAGGTTTTTTCCCACTTCATGGCCAAGGGACCTGTGTGGGATCATCTCACAACCACACTGTGTTTGGCTGCTCATGGAAGCTGAATATTTTGACCTTCCTCAAGCCATCTCTAAGCATCTCATCAAAGCTTTGGTATTCAAAAAAGATTGAAACTCTCTCCTCCAGACCTGTACGGACAGAGCTAGAAAATGGGGTCCTGACTCAGTCTCTGTGGAAGGCATTTCATGAAGTGTAGCATCTTTCCATGCCACCTCACCAGATATTTGAGCAAGTGCAGAGTTATATTTTTGGACAGTCTCCTTCCTACTGCAAGAGATATATGCAGCATATGTGACAGGAAAGTTTCAAAGGACCCAAAGTTCCAAGTAATTGAGGAGGAAAAGCATAGGGGATAGAAAATAACTTATAAATTTTCTATATTACAATTATTTATATTCACCAGAATTCTTTACATCTGGCCATGTTAAAACATCCATTAATGAAACTTTACAGTGATTAAGTGCTATAGTATTATCAGAGCTAGCCAAAACATTTCAAAGGAAAAGGGGGTAAATACAAAATATCAGAGCTCTTTCAGATGTTGTTTTTAGCAGTTTTTAACATTTTTTTAGTAGAAATGTATTAAAAATGATCATTCATCTTTTAAATACATTGTTCTGATTCAATGGAAATGAGAAATTCTGTAAATTCTGTAAAAAATAAAAATAGTGAACTGCCACAAAATTCTGCAAAAACTGTCAAGAAGTTTGAAAAATATATAGTATGGCAGAAGATGAAAACAGAAAAAATAGTTTAATTTTCTTCCTCCAGTTTTAATAAAAGTAACATCAGTCTCCAAAGCTGCTTAGTAGTCTAGGGAAAATAACAAAATCCTTTCAGTATCACATTTATGTTTCTGTGGTCTCACTGCCATTTCTGAGTGCAGAACTCCCACCTGGTATCTGTAAATCAATGGCTGGTTTTGCATGACTATTTGATGTCAAGTTCAGCTGTTCTGTATTTTTAATTGGAAAGACAACTCAATATTTATGACTTTTAAATTTATTTTTTTTAATAAACTCTTACTATGGACCCAGGAGATGAGAGTTGTCAGAGGAAAAAAAGAAAATCCAAGTAACATGTAAAGTTAAAAACAAAAACAAAAACAAAAGACGACAAAATAGTGTTTTTCCCACTTAACACATCTCGTACTCTTCCTTTTAAAAGGTGAGATCCTATTCTTTTTCTAAAGTTGAAGGAAGTCTGCTTGCTGCAACCTTGCCTAGCAAGGCCATGTATGCATGTCTTAGTTTGAGGGAAAAAACCCAAAATGTTTACCAAAAAGCAGAAGAGAGGATTCCTCCACAATAATCACGTCACTCTTTATTAAATTTAAGAAAAAGGAACTTTAATTAGAAAATGGATATAAGAAGGATAACTGTTCTTAACTACTATATATATACATATATATGTAGATATAGATATAACTGTAAACAGACCAGAGCAAGCTACTCCCCCAGCACCAAAAGTAAAAACAAAAGAGAACCCCCAAACCGGTAGGTTCTTCCTGGAGCAGTTATATTTATGGACAGTGTCAGTGTCACACCTTGGCTGGCTGTGAGGTGAATTCTCAATCTTTTCCCAGTGAAGCAGAGATAAGGGATGAACTCACGTGGACTCTCTTTCTCTCTCTGTTTGTCCTCTGTTCGAAATGAAGAAGGAAAAGCTGGGAGTGGAGGAAATGGTGATAATTTCCAGGAATCTCCTTGAAATCCAAATCGGTCCCCAGGAAGAGAAAACAAAAATCTGCAGTGTGTCTCAAAGCAGCCATGACTCTCTTCTCTCCCCTCTCTCTCTCTCTCTGAAGCTCAGGGTGCCCAGAGATGGAGGGGGCAAAGCAAAGAGCAGAGCCAGAAAAAGAGAGCTCACCCAAGCAGTGGCTCCTTTTTCTGCCGCTGCCCAAAAGAAACACACACACACACACACCCCCCAAAAGAAAGTCAAACCAGTACACAAGGAACAAAGAAAGAAAAACTTCTCCCCACCCCCACGTGCTGGGGTTCTGTTTTCTCACCTCCACCCCACCATTAAGCTTGAATCTGAAAGTCATCAGCTATCTTTTGTCTTCAGTCCTGGGACTCCAAGCCTAAACCTTTTGTGTTGGTATGGTGAGAAAAATTCTCTGAGATGGCTCCTCCCGACACCACCTTCCTGTGTTTGAACCTTTAACAATGCATCACATCCACAATGCACATTGGCACTGACTTCATTTGATACCAGATTTTTATAAGGGTCTTCTCTTTGAATATAAACTCAACACTACAGAAGGAATTGTGGTGTATGCTGGCACCATATGAGAGGTGAGACATTGAGTCCACACCTTCAGTCAGCCCAGCATGTGGCACACATGGACCAGCCATGCCATGTACGCTGCGATTTCCTAATGCCTTCAGGCAGTGAGGTATACGTGACATCACGCAGATCAGTGGATCCTTTCCAGATAGCTCCAAATTACGGCTTTCCCAGCACAAGGGAAATAGGACTGCTTTGTGCATCCCCATAGCCACACACTGAGCTTGCTGCGATGCTGAGGCAGAGGCTTGTATTGGTGAGTGCTATTCTCCAAATCTCACTCAGATTCTCAAATTGAGAAACCATGCCAATATTCATCAACATCTGACCCAAAGCTTCCTCAAGCCCTAGAACAATGTTTTCCCTTTACTCTGGTGGAATTTGAGTCAAAACTGTGTTCTTCTATGATCTTATGTTGACATTATATTTTATTGTCTCTAATTATCAAGAAGTAATATGACTGAATTGCAGTGAAGCTCTACGCTTGGTGACTACTCTATTTCCCCAAATGTAGATGATTGGCAATTCTCCAAGTACACATAAAGAACTTAATTTTTTTTCTAAAAACTTTCCAGTTTTTTTTTTTTTGCAATATGTCATGACAGGCAAAAATATTTCAAGCCCATTACTTTATCTTAGTGTAAGCAGTAGTATCAGATGCTATAAAAGAAAGATATGGTCCCTGGACTGAAGTTAGGATAGATGGGTAAATGGAGTTCTGATTTCTATGTAAATAGTTTTTAAAAGCAAAGCTGTAGGCCTAGGTTTTTAGCTAAATCAGAGACAATAGCAAGGCTAGTTATTGTGATTGTACTGTGGGCATAATTGCTGCCAATGCAAATGACCAGTGAGATGTATAATTAGCCACTTGATAATTCAGCTATTATTACTGTGTATGAAATTGCATCCATTACATAAAATTACACATAAGTTTCTCATAGTTTAGCTTTTAATCCTACACATGCTCTCAGCTAATATTTCATAGACTCATAGAATGGTTTGGGTTGGAAGGGACCTTAAACATTGTCTAGTTCTGCCCCTCTCACTGTGGGCAGGAACACCTTTCACTAGAACAGGTTATTTAGAGCTCCATCCAACCTGGCCTTGAATACTCCCTCTATGTGAAGTGTTTTTCAGTAAGTTTTTTTGCTTAGAACCATTTAACCTTACCTTTAAATGATTGGCATTGTTTGCTGAAAGGATGCTTTTGAAACACATGCATTGTACTGCGTAGTGCCAGCAGTTTGCTCTGGGCACTGAACTGCCTCTCACAGCAAAAGCATTTTGAAAAGTACAGCCAGCTAGCTGTCATCCACACACAGGTCCAGGGAGCTCCTGCGTAATGCACCTTCAAGGAATGGACCAAAGAATCTGAAGACTCATGAGGGGAGTTCAGGGAAATCCAAAAGTTGTGCTCCAGAGTTATCACATCTTCACTGTTGTATGCAGACCTTATGATATTCAATGTGAAAAGCTCAGAAACAAGTGTTGGTTAGAATCTGTTCTGTAATTTTTAAGTGATTTTTTGGCTGCATAGCCCAAGTGCACAGAAGTCAGTAGGCTAGTCCGTTTTCTTTAAAGGATGTCATTGTTTTCAAACCCATCTTACATTTTCTGGGACGGTTTAAGGTTGACTTGTAAGTTGATTTAATTAACTGGAAAAAAAAGTGTCCATTCTAAACCCAGATACAGGCAGTAAAATATGATACTGATGATACCAGATGTGTTTAAGTTCTGGCATGTGTCTTGCATCCCATATTCTGAGTGGGGCTTGTCTGCTGCTTTAGATAGATTTCCTTTTCTACCAATTTAGACTTGAGCATGTAATTACAACCATTAATGTCTGGACAATTATTACCCCAGTGGATTCCAGGCTTCTTCTAAGTAACCCTCAGCAAAGGGAAATTCTTTGAGGAGAAGAGTTGGAGCTCTGTACAGCTTCCCAGACAGGACCTGAGGGTTTCATGTGGGAATGATGGGAAGTGTACACAGGAAGAACTGAAACAAATGGAATTTAAGATCCACCTAATTTCTTTGAGTTATTCTTCTCTGATTAGTCACTTTAAAAGATGTTTTAGAGGTTTGGGAACTTGACTTTCTTTCCAGTGTTAGCATCACATTTTGCTGTCTCCAGATTGAAGCTACCTTTAGTGGGCTGAGATAATTGCTTGCCTTCTTGTTCCTTCTGTCAGTGTGATGACAGGATTAGCCTGAGCATCCTTAGCTCGCTCATTTATTGTAAACCTTCCAGCTCAGCTTCCAGTGGCATCATGGTGTCTCATGTTTCATAGTGCACAAGACTGATACATGTCTGAGAAGCTTGGTTCTTGGAGAAAGGCAAGTCTTCCTGCTCTTGCTTCTGCTGAGCTGAGAATTCCTATGGACTGGAAAGTTACTGCATGAGAGCTGTGGGGCCTTAGGGGGACCTTCTGGGTATTCTGGGTGCTGACTTTTTAAAGAAGTGTTTCTCTCCTCCCATCATTCAGGCCTGATGTGTTATTTCTACTGATTTTGTAAGAACTTTCTTTTTTGGAAAAGAATAAATCAGAAGTGCCACACTGGGATATCCATTTTCTTCTTTCAGTTTCACAAAATGAATCTTACTAGGCATTTACAAACATGGAGAAAGAGATTTGCATTTATATTAAGGCTGTTTTACCTGACAGCCCTGTGATAAGGCAGCCTCACAGGGCCTGGAAACAGATAGATAGGAATCCTTAACACTAACATAGTGGCAGAAAGTGATGACAATTAGACTCTCTTTGTTCAGATTGTGATCTTGTTGAAATGAACTTTCTCTGAGCATTGTTTCTCCTTTCAGTGATTTCCAAGCTTGGAAAAACCATTTCATATATAAACCACTTAAAGCTTGTTATTGTTCTGAAAAGCACTTGAAGTCTTTCAAGAATAAATTTGTATAATATTAGCTAAGAATGATTTGCATGACAAAAAAGTACTCATACACAGCAAATTGTTTGTAGAAAAACCACGGGTAAAAAAAAAAGCTGATTAGTGCCATTAAATTAAATAGCAGTAACCTGGGCTTCCTTTCCTGATTTTTTGCCAATAATAAGCTGCAGTTTCTTGGAATATTTCTTAATTAAAATGCAAATATTCCTTGCCTGATTCTATTAAGAATATTTTGGATACAAGATACAGCAAGCCTCAAACTGCTAACATAATGGAAAACAAATTCATGAATGAACTATACATACAAACACTCCTCTTTTAAGGGTATTACTGTCATGGTCAAGGATGTAGTTGAAAAAGCCACTGCCTCAGAGATATGCCATGTGAATATTAGGAGTCTGCTCATTGATAATATTATTCTATCATACTTTTTGGCTATGCTTGTCTGATTGCAACACATTTGCAACTGAAAGGTAACCTTGGGGGGAACTGTTATGTGCAATACTGCACTACAATGTACTGTACTGTAAAAATACTGTACCATAATGACTATAACAGTATATTTTTAATATTTACTGCTTAAGGGAATTAAAAAAATGTAGATTACCTTATGAACCTTAGATCTATGTAGGACTAAAATGTGTTAAATGCAAACCCAGGCTGTCTTTAAATTAATCAGATTAGAAACAAGCACATCAGTGCTCAAAAATTCTCAGTACTTGAGTGTTGTCCAGGTTCTTAAATGGCCTTTGCCCATTTTGTGCACAGTACCAGGACCAGAGGCAATGGGAACACACTGAAACACGGGAAACACTTTTTCACTGTGAGTCTCCATCCTTGGAGGTACTCAAAATCCATCTGGACAAGATCCTGGTCAACCGGCTCTAGATGGCCCTACTTGAACAGATGGGTTAGACCATACCATCTCCAGAGTTCCTTTCCCACCTCAGCCATTCTGATACTTCCATATATCTTCATGGATCTTCACAGATCTTGGCCTGCACGGTCAGGACTGATGGCAACTAAGGTGTTTACTTGCTCTGTTAGATGGCAAGAGGAAATAGGATGATGAGCTCTTTGTCTTCTTTCCTTCTTTTTTGATAGCTCATGACATTGGAAAGGATTTTTCTCTCAAAACAGAGCCATCAGATCTCAGACCCCATTCAGCCCTTTAAAGTCACTGGCTCTAGGAGGCTTCAGATGTAGCTCAGGAAAGGCAAATGTATCTGTGGGGTTAAGATGGCATTTTCAACATTGAGGACAGAGAAAAGGGAATGGGAAGAGGGCATGGAATCTGTATTTCTGGTCAGTTTCCCCTTTTGATGAAAGATCTCTCTCATTTGATTATTCCTTTATTTATCTTCTAGATATCCTCTTGCAGTTCCCCACCCTCTGGCCAGCCAGTTAGGCCCCCAGGGAGGTTACTCCCCCACACAGCCCACATCTCAAGTGACTCTTCCAATTCTTATTTTCTATGTAGCCTTCTTCCAGTTACCATCATTCACTTTTGCTGAGTGTGTTTTTATTTTCTTTTTCTCACTCCTTGTTGTTGTGAGTAGTTCTACAGTCAGGGATAAGCTGGGGTGGCTGCCAGTAGTGTAAGGAAGTCCTTCAGAGATAATGAGACACCAGAAATATGAAAGGCTTGTAATGAAACTCCTGAACCAACCAGCCTGATGGGAACTTTGAATTATCTGACCAAAGGGATAGTGGGAGATCATGATTAATAATACTTTTATTAAATGGGAGATACATGCTCTCTGAAGCAAGAGAAGACACTTCAGCCAGTCTTCCCTACTTTCATCTGTGTGTTGAGAGACAGAATCTATGTGCCAGTTTGGTTTGGCTCTGCACTGTTACAATACTCCAGTGATTTTCATTTCCCTGTTTTTTGTCCTGATGGGCTGCGGCTCAGGACATGGAGGTGATCATTCATGACAGAAGTAGAGCTGTATATGGGAACCTGTTGCAGTCCAAATTCTCCTGGTGCTGCTTTTGTTGCTCTAGCCAGCAGTGTTGCTGCCAGTCACTTTGCATCAAAACATGCTGTGGTCAAAGCTGAGAGTTTTTCTCTGGTCTTTCCCTGCACAGAGACTAGCACTATAGTTAGGGATGAACTACTTCACATTTTCTGATAAGTGTCTCCATGCTTTAATATGCAGACAGTTCAAAATAAGTAACAGATACAGCAATTTAGGGAGGTATGTGAATTATATGACATTATTTCAGGAGTTTGCACTTAAAACTATTTCTTTCACTGTTAAATATATTAACTTCTTGGTTAATTTTGTCAGATTCTGAGCATCATACTTCATTTTCAGAAAGCATATCTCAGGACCAGCCTCCCTTCCTCACTTTTTGGAATGCGTAGGAGTTGATACCTAAAGCTTATGAATAGCAAGTTCCATTCGTGGAATAAAATTAAAAATAAAACCTTGGAGTCATTTGTCATTTTTCTTTCAGACATATGTCATGTAATCTCTTTTTCTTGTTGGTTCTCAAAAGGTAGATTTAATTTTGTCTAAGACTCTCTGAATGCAAACTGGCAGAATATGTCAGGTGTTGTTCTCTGTTGTTACTCAAACTAGTGCTCATCAAGTAGAAAACCTCACTTTAGAGGTAAATGGCATTTTTCAAGCATGATAAGGCCTTTATTTCCATTTTCAGTCCAGCTATTTAAATCATTTTTTGTCTGATTAGTGATAAAGGTGTCTGACTTGATTCTGTAGAAAAGCAGAGGTGTTCTGAAACGGTGCTGTTTGGGAAGCATAGAAGTCAGCCACGCTTCACAGGAACCTCAGTGTAAACCATTTTAACATCCCACCCTTTCAGGTCTTTTTCTGCAACACCCACTCATTTTGCACATATGGAGAGATGTGACAGATCATGGAATTAAGAAACAAAAAGCTTTTTTGTTAAATTTTTAATCCACTCCTCCCACACTTCCATAGTTCCTTGATTTCCAGTTTAATTCAAAATGAATGAACTACCAGTCTTTACGAGCAGCATCTGTTTATAGCATGTGCTAGATACTGGCCACATGTCTGACCCTCTAATGTTTGTTTTATTATTCCCTAAATGTACAGGCTTACAACAAACAGCATTTATCACCAGACCACCATATCTTTTGTAGAGTCAGGCTATGGTCAACAATACTCACTTTTCTTTAAATCACTGATAGCCCTGTCTTGAAATAATCAGTATTTCCTAATAAACAAGAAGGAATGCTTTCTAACAAGATGTCATAAATCATTTTCTGAAATGCCAAGAATAAAAAAGACTGCCATAATAAATAAGATAAAACAGACTAAAATCAAATTAAAAGACAATATGGACAACTGTTTATAAGTGATAGGTAATTATGAACCATATGAAGTTCTCATAGTCTGCATACCTCCCATCTCCTCTCTGCCTGTATCTGCCTTGCCCTACACAAGAAGACAACTTAGTAGCATCTCTAGCTACTTCTTTCACACTAAACGAAGTTAAAGTCAGTCATTTCTTGCAGAAAGTAACATACTAATCAGAACATTGCCATCAAAGATGAATCAGGGAAGCAAGGAGGATTTGGAGGACAAGTAAGTAACAGTATTCATGCTTTTAATAGGAAAAAATAAAAAAAAAAGCCTAATTTCCTGACCAGTTGTCACCTCTTTTTAATGTCTTGCAGAAGATGTTCTAGGGCTTTTAATTTGTTTCTCTCCTCTGTGCCAGCTTTGAAGATTCCCCACCAGCAGGAGCTGGGGCAGGAAAGGCTTGGCCAAGTGTTATACTGGTATCTCAAACTCCTTTCAGCACTTTGAATACATTCATCTTGCAGAGCAAAGCAAAACTGTCTGACTGGTAGGGTTTTCTTCTCTAGTTTGTATTTCTCAATCGCAGGGACATGAAGTGCATACTTGAGATACTGAGATATGTAGTTCCCTCTGGGGATGCTTCTTATTTTCTCACATATAAAATAACACCGAGACTTCTGTCATACACCCTTCATCTCCTGAGTTATTTGCAACTTTTTCTCTGAGCCTTATTGCAGTTGTGTTAGTTCACAGTAATGGTTTTGAACTAAAAATATTTCTACTTCTCATTTATACAGATAGACCTAATATTAAAAACTAGTAAATAAGATTATCTGTTTTACAAGTTTTAAACTTAAAGGCAAGATCATTCTTCCTTGTAGAAATCCCTGAAAGACAATCCTGGGAGAATTTCAAAGTATATGTTGTTCTGATCTGTGATCCTAAAGGGTTCACTGATGTCCAGAGAGTAAGGACTTTAGTCATACCAGTTCAGGGATGTCTTGAATGTGTCATACAAAACTTTATTTCTCTGGTTTTTCAATGCTGCAAATTTTACTGGCAGTTCCTGTTGATGAACTTTAGGTAACACTTCAGCTAGTTCCTTGAAAAGGCTGGACTAGACTGGTTCCATTGTGGTGACATGAACCTTGATCCTTCACAACATATTTTGGCCCATTTTTCTCAAGTGGACTAAGCTAAGATATGATGTGGCACAGGAATTTAACCAGCATGAGATAGATGCTGACAGGCAGGACAGGATGGAGCTAAGACAGCAAGAGAGTAAGGATTTAGAGGTACCAGCATGGAAGAGCATATTAATGTGTGCCTGATCCAAGCAGGCTGCTCCTTTGTTAGTAATTCTTTGAATTTCCACAGGAAACCTGATATCTCCTTGCCCAACTCATTGTGGTGAATGTGACTGCACAGCTAAGAGGTATTAGATAAATTATCAGCTAGTAAAGTAGCTTGGTTCCATTTAATCTGTACAGAAATTAGAAACCTATTTTGAGAACAGTTTCCATGCTGCATTGTGGAATATTAGCAAGACAAATTGAGCAAAGTGCCACTTTATCATGCAGGTAGGTGTAATCCCCTAGTTTTGCATCTGCTGTACCAGAGGGCTAACCCCTCCCCAACTTTGTGTGTCTGCCCCACATTGAGGGCAAGGAGTGGCAGAAGGATTTTGTGCTCCTGGTTTATCTTCTGACAGTGATAACACTGTCTCAAGGGTCAGCAGGACTTTTCAGTTAAGAAATAATAGCAAGTGTCTAAATTTGATCCCTTTCAATTTATTTGAGCATCGCAGAACTGTCTCCACCCTAGGAATTTGACATTAAATAACGCAAGACAGAGGGAATGAAACTCCTCTGCATGATGCTTGGCTGCAGGACTGTTCTCAGGGCTCCCTGTGCTGTAGGACAGTACAGGTACAGTATGGCCCTTCTGGGGAAGGGACTCCTCAAACTTTGAATGTCTGCATAGCCCCCAACACTAAACACTAACACTGTAGCTAGCTTTGCTCTCTTAAGGGTCAGAATCAAACATTATGCATTTCTGCTTTCTGCTAGGTGTGGTTCCTGCTGTGGATTCAGCTTCCCTTCAAGTGTGCAAAATCAGATGATCTCCCACATATTAACTGAGTTTTCATCTCTTAGTCTTCCCCTTGTGTTTGCCAAGGCTAATGTTGTTCCTTGTCAGGAAGTTTTATCTGGCTCCTACTCTGAATTTCCTTTCTTAGCTGCATGCTATGATTTCTAGTGTTAATCTGACAAAATTCATCTCCAGAGTCATATATTTATAAAGTACTACAGAGTTTCCCCACTCAGCCTGCTTTTAGCCAGCTACATGTTTAACTCCTCTGGTCTTTCCTCGTGAGTCAGCGCTTTCCACTGCTTCTCTTCACATGTCCCTCCGTTGTGCTGAGTATTTCTGACAGTGAGCAAAGCTCAGCACCGCCTTACTGGGACAGCCTTGTTAGGTGGTTACATAAAGGGAACACCACAGGGAGCACCAGGCCACCTTCTTTCCCCTACTTTGAATTCTACGCAACCATAAGCACAGTTTTGCTCTAGTTTTGCATTGCAAAATCATGTCTGAGCTACAGCTTATGGCATTTTTAGGCTCTTTGGCATTCCTACCTTCCTGACTTTCTGTGCTGCTGGGTTTTAGGGGTTTTCTAACGAGAGAAGTGCTGCCAGTGTAGCTAAGGAGAATGCAGAGCCCACCAGAGCCTCCCCTACAGGGATTCATGAAGGACTGCAGCATCCTGCTGGTGGCAGAGCTGCTGTGTAACCCCGTGCTTAGTGCAGCTACCACACTAGCATAGCTGCATCCAGCTACTTTAGCATAACTTCTCTTGGGAACAGATTTTCTGCAATAAAAGTGACTTCATCAGAGAGGAAATTAATGATTTTTATCCCAGACTGGAATGGCTGCACAAGGAGCATATCCTGGTAGTTTTACCAATGTAGTTGCTCTGTACAGCTGTATGGGCAGCTTTTCACAGGTAGACAAGCGTTACATGCATTCCTGTTCCTGTATGGCATTTCATTTTCCCAGAGTAAATCATAATTCACAATCAGTTTGTTCCAGTTCCTAATCTTTATAGACCCCTTTGTGCTACTTTATTATCAACACTTGGATACTCAACTCATCTCTGTTTTGCATTATGTGCAAATTTCATTACTGTAAGTATTTCCTTCCTCTAATGCAGGTACTTAGCAATAACCATGTCTTGCTCTGATTCCTGCAATCCTCAGTAGACACATTCTCACTGCTGATACATTGTCATTCATCATCACCTTTTGTTTATGTTTTCAGCCAGTTTTCAATTTTGCTAATGTTTATACCCAGAGTAGTTTGTATTAATTAGGAAATTAAGATCTGTTTTGAGAGACTCCGAAGTGCATCACTGAAATTCAAATAGCATCTGCTGTGCTTCCCCCATTCATTACTTTTATTAATCTACCTGACAAAATAATGAAGTCTGCACAAGACTTTCTCTTCATTGCTGCTTACTGCATCTTTCTTAAGGTTCCTTCATCCTCTAAATAAAGACTTCTTTTTCCTTGCAAAATTACTTCTATTACTGTACAATCAGTTGATCTAATCTTAAGTAGCATAAGGAGTCAGTTCTCAGGTAACGCTTGCTTCAACCACTGTAATCCAGTATAATCCCATCTGACAGGCTGTGTGCCTTAAAGGAGTCTGCTGTAGTGTTCAGCCTCAGATGCAGTTGCTTTCCATGTGTAAGATGGGAAACAGTGACAAAAACTGGCACTCCTGTCAAATCAAACTGCCTTTACCATTACATTTTTAAGGACTCTTAATTAATTGTCACTACTACGGTGAATGACATGCTGAGAAGATATTTCTGAAATTGTCTTATGGTCAGTGTTCTGTTCTGTTGAACATCCACTGATCCCTGATCTTCTGGAAGGAAAATGTTCTTTCTACATTAGCACAGTTAAGCTAAAAATCTGGGAAAGGTGGGCATTGATTCCATTTTCCTGTGGAAGGTTTTTTGCTGTCATGCAGAACACTGATACCAACTTGTTTGTGCTTTTTAACTAGCCTGGGAGTGGAAGTTATTTTCTTTTCCAAAAAAACCCACAAGCAAACAAAAAAAAACAACCAAAAAAACCCACAACCCCAAGGCAGAACAAAGCAGAAATCTTGAGGCTCTGGTGTGTGTCTCCTTCTGTATGAAGCAGTAAGTAAAAGAATTTGTTGCCTCATAGTCAGAGGTCCACTGTAAAAGATTTTTCTAATATAGTGATGAAATGCCCTTTGGAAGTATCATCACTAACTGTCGAGAAGCCTAGACAAGTAGGTCCTTCCTCTTCAGAGGGCTAATATTATGTGAAATAAATTAACATAATTTTTCATCAGCACAGGCTCCTTTAGCTGTTTATGTACTCATAGACTTGGAACCCATTAGCATGAAAAAATGGGCAAACTCAAGACATATAGTTTGTTTCTAGATAAGATAGACTGATTTGGCCGAGCCACTATTTACAGGGTGGTTATAAGTATTCTGAGATGGCAATGTCCATTAACAGTGCGCTCCAAACTTGATCCAAAATATAGGTTATGGATATTTTCTTGTACAGGTGATGAATACAAAGTCGTAGCATTGGGTAGGAGAAAGAATATGAAAACAATCATATTTTTTTATCAGTGATTACTGGAAATGCCGATTTCAGCCTTTTACAGCCTGGTACCTAATTCTTCCCTCATTTTTTGACCATTCTTTCTGAGTGATCTACCCTCAGATCTGCCTTCAGTAGTGAAGTAGTACTTGGCATGAAGTAGATGTTAATTGATAACGAAGTATTGTAGGAACTTACAGGATTAATAGTTACCCAAAATTCAAATTGTTAATGATTGTAGTCATTATGGTAGATACCAGAAGACATAATAGTCATTCACTGTCTTGAATACATTTCCTATTGGTGTGCAAAAAAATAGGAGTGCAAGTAATTTAAGTGATTACTAAAGGAATCTGTGTATTTAATTAATTTTTCAGGGTGTGCTATGAAAAATTGATTTGTGTCTTGGGTTGCCATGCTCGTAGTTGAGTGACATTGTGGGTAACACTATGTTTTTATGTCGGTCTGCTGATGTACAGAAATTTGCAGGAACAGTAATTACCTTTGCAGAGGTTATGTTTTATAGCTGTAGCCAGAATTGAAAAGTCATCATTCATGACATCAGCACAGTGAGGTCAACATATACTCCTAATACCATTGCAATAAGGATGCCCCCAATCTAAGGGGAAATATAAGTATTATTGAATTGTGAAAGGCACAGAGATAGGTACCAGGCACAAGAGCACAATGAGTAATAAAAATATGCCAGCTCATCTTTGCTGGGAGGGTTTTCTGATGGTGCTAGTGACTTATTCAGATAAAAACAGAGAAGTAATTTTTTTGAAATTAATCTCATTTCACAATTAAAAATACTCAAGAAATGCATTCATTCTCCCTTTCTGCAAAGGAAAAATTTGTGTCAGTACTTGCAAGTGTGGGAATCTTCATTAAAAAATTAACTCTTTTTGTGTAGTTCTGGTTTAAATATGTCTAACAGAACCTGAGCTCCAATACCAAAATAGGCAAAGACATCACAAAGAGAAGATGAAGCAATGCAAGCCATTGAATCATCTGCAGTGCAAAAGATCCCATTGTTCCAGAGAATGAAAGGACAGATTTTTGGTGTGATACTGATGAAAGCTGTAATTAACTGAACTTTTTAAACTCTCCTTCCTAGAACACCTTTCTTATGGAGGTACCAATATCTTAGCTGTCCTATATGTTATTTTTTTGTCAGTCTGCTTCCATGAAATGTACACAAGAAAGCAGTGAAAAACTGGAGAGAGTGAGTGAAATGCTAGAAGCTGGTCTGATTCTCTTAAATGGGCTGAGAGCCTTGCTTTGGCAAGAAAAGGATTTCAAATTAATCAAAGTATTTGAAAACTAGTTCGAAATCCGTTTAATTTTCTGTTTCTTCTTTTTTGTTTGTTTGTTTGTTGGAATTGTTTTGTTTCTGATTTGCATTTTTGTGTTGGTTTTTTTGGTGTGTTGTTTTGGTTTTTGGGTTTGTTTTTTTTGTTAATGAATCTCTGGTTCAAATCTAACAAGACATTTTCAATCCTTGGATTAGAAGCAAATGAGAGGAAATAGGTGTGCGTAGGCTTTTTTCCTAGCTAGCTATAAGATAAATGCCACTGGCCACCTTGCCCAGTTGGTGAGCGTATGCGTCAGCAAGGGCATCACATGCTGGGGCTGTTTCACAAATGACTTAGACACGGAAATAGCTGGTGGGTCACTGAAGGACTTCACCAGCGGCAGATCACTTAATCAGACTTTACAAGTCGGCTGCTGAACCAATCCCTTCCCTGCCACCCCAGCAGCGCCTGCCTCCACAGGCTGTCTCATCCAAGGATTGAGCAACTCAGCCAACACATAACAAAGATTACCAGTGTGGAGGAGAACCCTAGTAGATTACAAGGCGTTGGAGTTTGCAAAGCTGTAATGTGTACCTTTCTACCCTTCTTGTCTCCTTTGTGATTTTGTGGCATTTTCCCCCATACAATCCAGAAACTGTGCAAGATAGTCCTCAGAAACATCTAAGCAGAAACATGTGTCTTGTTTACCTCATTGGAGAAGCTCATTACAGCAGGAAATGTCATGGAAAAATAGACCCTGTGCCTGAATAATCTACAGGGTTATCCATAGTTTGACTGTGACCTACTGTAATTATCCTACCAGAGGCTTAGAAAGTATTGTACTTTTAAGATACAGTTGAAAATCAGGTGGACTAAAGTCTGTTTGCTGGCAATGTGGCAATGTACAGTCATGTCACAGCTAATTGTTGGAGTGATGTTTTATTTAGTTTGGTGGACATATGTATATGCCTGTAGCATTTCACCATAGTGTGAAAGTATCCACATGCATTTGAAGATGCTCTATGCACAATAATTCCAAGAATTTGGCAGTGGTGTTGTCTCTGTCAGACAATAAAATGCAGTAAGTATGGGAGAAGGAACAATTGCATACGCATGGATTCAGAAGTCTGTTTGCAGTGAATTATTGTTGTACACGATAATGTTCTATTATCCACATTAATTTTCTCTTACATTAGTCATATTTTTTTGCATAGTAAATGCATTGCAGCCCTGGATGAGCTGCCACTTTTATGATGCCTGCTATCCTAGCTAACGCTGGGCTCTGGAGACTCCAGAGCTATTAGTCTTGGTCTTTGCAGCTGCCCATTACTAGGGCTGTCACAAACTCAAATCCACTGTATTCCAGAGCACCAAGGGATGAGTAATGCCCAGTGACGAATGGGCCACATACAGATCTGATGCAAAAGGAGTAGTTCCACAGATAGACCTTTTCATCATGTCTCTTGTTTTTCTGCTTGGTAAATTAGAAATAACTCTGTTGCTGTACAGTTTGAAGAGGCAATCAGGCAAATCAAGTGTAATTTCTGAAGTTCTGAACCAGAATGAGATGCATAAAGAAAACAATTTCTTTCTGAACAAAAAGTAAGAATAAGCAAATGAACAAAAGCAGCAATATTGCACTTCTTTTTTATTATCTTGAAGCAGTGAAATATTGGTGATATTTTATTATCTTGAAGCAGTGAAATTATGAAAAATTATTCAATTATACATTTCTATAATTTGATATATTTTATAATTTATGTATCATGTAATGTAATATAATTTGATTATGTTTTTATAGAATCAGCAAGTCCACATAAAATAATTGGGCTTGGATGGATTTGGAATGAAAGAGTTTTACCTCACCCACCTATTTTTATCCATTTAAGTATAAAAAATACACATGATGCAAAACAGTCAACATTTTAGTTGCATTGATAGAAGTCTGCCAATTCATCCATGAAAATGAATTTTGTAATAAAGACTGTGCATTTTTGGACCCATCCAAGTAAATGTCCTCATATTCCCTATCAATAAATAACATTGAAATTTACTATGCTAATGATGATAAGTAGGGCATATAAACACTAGAAAACTCACTTTAAATATTCATTCAGAAAAAATCCTACAAAAAAAGCAAACTGTTTTTGTGTTCTTCAGTAATCCTTCTTCATCAAAGGAGATCCATGGAATTAAAAAACCCCACACAACAAAATATAGCAAAACAGTGTGCATGCATTTGTACATTGATGTTTGTTTTAAAGATAATTTGTCTTAGTGTTGATCTTGGATAGATATGTTTAGTTGTTCAGTTAAGAAGGAGAGGCAATATCTGATGTCAGATGCCTGACTACAGCTTAGCCCCTGCTGCAAGTCACTTTGATGTTCTAATGTCTTTGTCATTGAACATTGCAGCTATGCTAGTGAAAACCTGTTAGGAATGGAGTGACGCACTCCACTTGTAAGAGAGAAGTAGCAATATGGGTTTTTTGATATAAAATGATGATTAAACCAAGTTTGATAGTAAATGTGACAGTGTCTTAATAAGATTCTATATCAAGCTATGCTTGATTGTTTACTGCATAGAGGACAGGGTGAGACAAAACTGTAAGGGGAACTCTCCCATGTAGATATGAGGTTTAGAAAGGACTCCCTTGATCTCAAAACTTGCCCTCAGAGGGGAGTTTCAGTGCAGCTGGATCCAGACTTTGTCAGTGATTTATGTTTAAAGGATGAGATGTGCACAATCAATCATTTGTATCCCTTAGCTAAGATTTCAAACTTGAAGCACGCTTATTGTCAATTGACTGACTAGGGATCTGACATGCTAAGGATTCTTTCAACCTCAAGAAGTAACCTTGAGAGCTGTCCCTACTTAAGGGGAGATCATGGCACGCAGCCCACTGCCATGCAGGAGAGCTGAATGGGCTCTGGACTGTCCAGCATTTATGGAGTAAGATGATTGAGTCAGTTCTATTTGCATGCTATTTGCAGAGGTTAGTTTCTCTCAAAGTCGGCTTGAGCCAGATATTGACCAGCAGTGTGGTAGGGTGAGTGCATTGCTCAGATTAGCCCGTGGCTGCTGCGTTGTTACCTGTCTCCCTCTGAAACCACCTTGAGGCAGATGCAGCCGACACAGCCTCATGCATTCAATACGACTGACACTGGTGGTTACTGCTTGAGCATCGTTATGGGAAATAATGGTGAGATTGTGGGGAATGGGGGAGAACATCACAAACCCCTTGCAGATACACAATTTAGTCTCCGAAAGTTGTATGCTTTCATATATGTAAATTGATTCTGTGTTATTCTATGCAGCTAATTGTATGACATGGAAACACTTCTAAATTGGATGGGACTTCAGCTGAGAAGTATTTGAACCACATACTTTGTATGCTATTTCTAACACAGCCCAATAATATTAATTTGGGCAGTTTGATCATGAAACTTTAGAGTGTTCAACTCAACTAAATGCCAACTTTTTCCAAAATAATAAAGGAAGACATATTGCAGTAGAAATAGGGTGCTAAATTTTCATTAATGAGGACATCTATCAACTGTTTCCTGTCCCTCATTAAGCTGTCCTGATTTGAAGCAGCCATAGAAGTTGAAAGATGCCAAGTTTATTATGTTAGCTAGGAGGAGAGGCTCAGTTATGGCTTCCCTGTGGGTCCTGTTCATGAAGCACGGTGTTGGTTCACTAACACAGATGCGGGAGTCACAGTTTGGTTCCATCTTGCTCCCTGTTCAGTGGGTGTCCTGGCTTAGAGGCATGCTCAGGACTGACTTTATACTGAGGACAGTGATACCTTGCACCCAGGTAGGGTGAGACTGGAAGCAGCTATCCTTCCTCCCCTATATGTGCCCACCTGCAGGGGATGAGGTGAGGGCAAAGATGTTTGCTCTCCCTGGTGTGGAGCATAACCATTACCTCAGTCACAAGGTAGCAACAACCCCTGAGTTGTATTAGAAACAGTTTTCTGTAAAATGCCTGCCACTGAAGTGTAAAACACAATGCCTCTTGCCTGCCAGTGCAGCTTTGCTCATTTCTTATAATGAGGGTTCTTGGCTAATGGATTTACTGACGAGCATTCACTGAACTTTAAATCTTAAGCCAATATTAGACAGCATCATCAGATAATTAAATTCATTCATCGGCTTTTCTCATTGTAAATGCAGTTGTGTATTGTGTCCATCCAGCCAAAGATCAGCAACTCACCATGTGGTTTCTTAGTCCAGGTAAGGTCATTCACATGTAAGAAGACTAACAATGAACTGCTTCACATTAGTCTCAGCTAAAGTTATTTTACAAAACTGTCTAGCACTTACTTCCATTAATGAAAACAGTTGGAAAATAGCAATCTGCTCAGGAAGGAAAAAAGTACATTTTTTTTTGTGTACATAGTACTCTAGTGCTGCCTATAAACAGAAGGCTTCAAATTTTATTCGTCACAGTTCATTTCAGTTTCTTCTGTTAATTATTATGCAGCAATTTCTTTTTTAAGGGACATGGACTTAGAATTTCACACTTAGTTAAACACCACTTAACCCCCTGACACAATCTGCATGTATCCCATTAAGGGAAATTTTTGTTAGTACTATCCCAGTTAAACAGTTTTCATTACCATTCACTATCATTAAGCTAAAAAGGTTCTCTGGGATGTATCCTAATAAGGTGCCATTCTAATTATGCACATGCTAATTAAGAGAAATATGTGATATTACACTTGTTTGCTATCTTGGAAGAAAAGGACCTTAAATCTTACAATACATCTGACCTTCCTTAATGTTAAATGCAAGGCATTCTTGGATCTGAAGAAGCTTTCCTCTGTAGCAGCCCTTATTTTGTGTCTTCATTATGGGAAGTCGTTCCTGTTATTATCTTTCCCTAAAAAATATGTATTTGCTTCATTTGGAATTTGGCTACCAGTTGAACAAATGGAATTGTCCTTCTGGATAGAAACCATATTCTTAATGACACTTTAAAATTTTACCAATACCCTTAGCCGATTAATTATTATCTAAATACTATTACTTGATTGTAACTGGTTATAGGGTTTAATTTCCTCATTGTTAATGGACTAGTCAATAGCAATGATGTTGTTTAATGGAAGTTGTATAATGTCTCTGTTAGAGTATTTATGTTTAATTGTGTTTGTGGTATGTAGCAAAGCAATAATTTCTTAATTGGACCTTACAAATTAAACTATGAAACATAAAACAGTGCATTTATCTTTTTAGGTTGAGTGTCTCTTCCTAATCTGAGATGATAAAATTGATTCTTTTGAAGTCTAAGGAAACACCTGAAATAGGCATATACATGCAGTGCACTCAGGTATCTCAGTGCTGATTTTATTTGGCAAGAAGCCAATTAGGAGCACTCCACCCTGAGCACCTCTAACCCTGTGGGTGCACACAAATGGATGCATGTAACTGGTGTCCTGATAAAAAGTGCAAGAATCCTCAAAAATAACTGGAGTCATGCCATTTGCTTCACTGCCTGCAGACAGGTAGATGACACAGCTTATTCCTTCCATGGCAAGCTCTTTGAAAGCTCTGTCCTTTGAGTGCTTCTGTGGCATAAACCCTGGACTTGGCTCATATGTCTTCCTTGGCCCTATAAAGCCACTGAGTGCTGTGCCTCAAGACATTTTTATGAGGCTTTATCACTGTGTGCACAGCTTGGCTGTGAATTGCTTGTTTCAAGCAAGTCATGAAACAAGAAGTGGCTGTACTGAGAGTGCTGAATGCCGGAGCTGACTTTGCCTGTGTCTTAGAGCCATGTGATACACGATATACAACATGTTTCCCAAACTAAAACACCAACTTCTTTTGTCACACACACATGTAACCACCTGAATTAGCAGAAGATTCATCCCCCACCAGGACAGGAGAGCAAAGCCATCTGTGGTGCCTGTTTCAGATATCTGTTTTTGGTCCTCTGCTCTGGAATTGCTGACACTTGAACTTCTGCCAGCAATTAAAGGTAGTTAGCTGTTCCTTGGTCAGTGGAAATACTTGAAGCCAGTGACTGCTGCAGGTTTTCAGTCCTGTTACAGGAACAGAGCTCTTGGTTGAAGAGACACTGAGTGTGTAGCTAGAGGTCTGATGGCATCTGGTCTTATGGCTGGGTTGGTGCTGAAAGAGGCAATCCTGTTTCTCTGACGCTCTTCCCCTCTTCCTAACCCTGCCATACAATCCTACTGTTTCTATTATAGCCCTTAACAGACCTTATAGACAGCCAATTCAAATACCCAGCCTGGGAAAAAACTGTTAATTTTCTTTTGCTTTGTTCTTCTAGTTTTCTCCAAAAATAGTGAATGAAACCAGCTTACAGTGAGATCAGGTGAGGACCAATCCTTAGAAATATAAGCTTGCAATTAGGAGCAGAAGAGGTGGGAAAAGAGTGCATTTGGATTCCAGTTTTGTGATAGCAAGATGTTAGATCTGGCACATCTCTGTCTGGGGAACTGCAGAAGTGCAGATTGACAGTATCTATCTCTTTCCCTTGGGAAGCACTATCACATTCAGAAATGGAGCTGGAGAGTACTTAGCTATCCCCTGCTGCAAAGTTAGGGTCAGTTTAATATTTTGAAAGAATTACCAGGTGTTTTGGAAAAGAATGAGTGGGAGCAATATTTCATACTTTATCCTAGGTGAGCCATTGATTCCTGCTTTGCAGAAACTTTTGAGAATTCAGTGTTGCTTACAAAAATTACTGGGTCATTTTTGGTTACTTTTCAAAATGGCATGTTTCCCGGTCATTAGTTTGCTTGCAATGACTAACTTTCTTCAGCTTCTAATTAGAATAGTCATTTAATTGGTGAATTTTGTCCTCATCAACACATGCCAACTGAAAAGGATCTGTTCCTCTACAGTAGTCAACTGGATCCTAATTAATCTTATCCTAATTAAACTTCCATCATGGTGTAATTTACTGAGTATTTAATATGAGACTGGTTACTGGAGTTTCTAACTCATGCATGGTTGAGTGAGAAACATTTCATTCTGCAAATTACTGTCAATTCTTTTTCTTCTGAGAATCTTAGCCTTCTCCATAGAAAGCAAAAACCCGTGTATGTGCAAAAGGTAAAGGTGAAAATGGTTCAGGTTACCTAATTCAGTCAGGCTGCAAAATTTGCAAGTGCTTTCAGGTACCCAGCAGTGTGGCTGGCTAAACCTGTGTGGGTTCCCCTTGAAGGGCTGGGTGAGGAGCAGACATGGAGAACCTGAGGTGGAGATATCTATGTGTTGGCTTACAAGACAGGGCCTCCCAGCATCCCTGTTTCCTGGGATCACGCAGTGGGAAATGTGTAAGAGGAGCACCATCAACTCTGGTCGTTTTAACAAGGAGCCTCTGTGCAACAGACAGGCATGCTGGCAGGGGCATAGACTCTTTGCTCCCAGCCTGGTCCCCCTGGGCCAGCTGCTGACTTGACCACTCAGTTCTGCTGGGGCATCTATACCCCCAGGAGAAGGGAGGTGCTGGCATTCTGTTGCCAGGGTAGGAGTTGCAGATGTCACAAGTTTGGAGTAGTACTAAATAAGTGTTGCTAACTAAGTCAACTTGACCAGTGTGTTAAAAATCCTCTGAGGGTGTACAGCCTGCTTTCCTGTAGCACCAATTCTTCATTCCAGCTATTTCACTTCACCCTCAGGCTGCAGCAGTATCCCAGATTTTCAAGTGCTCTGCACCCTAATGCTTTGTGGCAAGCTGGTGCATTTCCATTGCCAAACCTAATAAAAACAGTGGTTGTCATGGTTTACTCGTAAAACTTTAGTGCTAACTCAGAATCATGGCAAAGTGCCCAAATGGCCCACGCTCTGCATTCTGTACGGTCTCAGAGTAGTTATCAGTAATTGCATCTCACCCACTCCCTACACATATACTCCATGTACCATCCAATTCTTCACAGTTATTATTCAAGGCATCTTTTTGTGAGACTATGGCAGCTAATTTACCAAGAAAAAGGGCTGTCAATGGCTTTGAAATACACTGTTTTCTCTTGTTTATCTTTCTGCAACCCTGCTTTGTAATGCTGTTTCCTGAAATTGATTTCTACTTCCCCAATCCATGAGGGCTTCCAAAAGGTTAACTGATGTCACAGGGTCATATTTATAGCCTGTTCTTATTCCCAACTTTCTGGCCAGGTAGCTTTCAACTTTTTATATACCTGAGCTCTATTTATGTTACAGGCAAATTCAGCAATAAAATACAGTTCTACTTATACAACAAATCAGATTATCTTGCCTCACAGACAAGCACTGTATGGGAAACTATATGTGACCTTTGTATGAAAATGAACATCTGTGTCCAGCAGCTTAGAATATTTATGACATGAGACTAGCAGAAGCAGTTGGGGAGCAGAGTCTTGTGATTCACAGTGGTCATTCTGAAATCCCGAGCAAAAATGATAGACTGGTATTTACCTCTGACTCAAGATATTCCTCTTGCTTCTAAATGTTTCTTTTCATTCTCCTAGAGTTCACATCTGCAATAGCTAAGTGCTAGGAGTTCTGTTTAATTCTTATTCAACTTCCAGTTGAGGGGATCATAACTTAATACATAGAGAACACGTTTGTTTTGGAGTAACTTAGTGAAAGAAAGGGTAAGTATCTTCCTTTTTGGAAGTGTTCAAAAATTTACATTTCACTTTGAGGGAAGTCAGAATGCTAAAGCTGTGAATGTGAAGGGGAATTGTGGCTTGAGGTATTTAGCATCCAGTACTAACAGTTCTCATTAATCCCCTGCTATTAAAGATTCCTTAATGTTGCAATCCATAGCACCTTTGTGTCAAGGAAGACAGCTCTGAGCCACACAAGCCAGTGGTATTAAGCCAGCAACTGCATAGTGCTTTGGCAGGAGTATAAAAGCTGCACAGTGATTTGGCAGAACACGTAAATGTTGCTGACATGTAAATTTGACTTGGTACTTTTATCTCCAGTTTTTAATGTCTACGTTAGAGTGCCTCCAGTCAACTGGGTATCTGCATCTCCGCAGAACTGACCTCTGAATCTAATCTGATATGCTAAATTGTCAAAATTACCCTATAGAAAGTGACATTCAAGGGCTAGTCAAATGCACAGACTGGGCAGGAATAGAATGCCTGCGGTAAAAACCTGCAAAGAGTTTGTTAGTGTTTGAATCACAGGAAATGAACCTACTAAAATAAATTCTTTATTTTGTTAAATACAGTTGAAACCCATAAGGATAAACTGTCCCTCACCTCAGAAAGCTGATAAACTATAAGTAACCCTATCTTAGGCTGATGAGGAGTTTGATATGCAGATTCTGTAAAGTCAGTGGTAAAGTACCACAATTCACTTTACTGAATAAAAGTCTCACAATATGGTACAAAATAGGTAAACCAGAGAACAAGTAGAAGAAAAATATACCTGATGTCTTTCCACATAGGAGAAACTGAGGCACTGAACAATTGTAGAACTTCTAGCAATGACCTATGAGCTCTGAAGCCTATTGAGTCCTCTAAGGCGATTGCCTCCATATCAGATGCTATGGCTGTCCATTTTCAGGAGGCTGAGCACGCAGCTTAGTCCACTGAGCAGACTACAAAACTTTGTCTCATCCTAAAAATCCTGAGCTCCGAAAGAGTTTTGTCCCTGGTGTCCACATGGACTTGGTGGAGAGAATGAGACATCTGGAAAAGTAATTCAAAATGTCCGTGTTTTGAACAGGGGATTATTTGGAGCTTACCAGTGGGAAACCCTGGACTTTAGCGTCAGTCATGGTCCTCTCTCAAGCCTCTGTGTCTGAGTCAGGATTGCCTCACTGGGAAGGAGCCAGAGTTCAAGCCTCTGCCCTAAGGTGAGGGGTCTGTGCATGCTCTTTGCAGAAGGGGGATAGAAGTTTGTGTTTAAAAAAACTCCAATATTAGATGAGTCTTCAAATGGTAGCCCAGCCTAGGCAGTAATCAAAGAGTCAGAGACTTAGGTCTTGTATCCTCTTCAGAAAGATCAAAGGGCACCACATCCATGTTAGCCCTTTGGCAGCACCTCCATCCCATAGGCACTGGGAGTCCCAGAGCTCTGTAGGTGGGAGGCACAGGTCTGAGAACTTTTCCCATGAGAAAACATTGGCATTGTTGGGTGTTACGTTCAGGAGAACTGAGACATGCTGGCGTGTATTGCTTGTGTACATCACTGTGTGTCTGCACTTCTGCAGGGGTTGCTCAGAAAGGGGAGTACTAAATACGTGCACGAAGGAAGGGTACCTAGCAAGTAGTTTCCTGCAAAACCTATGAAATGGAAATTTATGCACTGACATTTTGTACTTAGGTAACTGAAATCTTCTAAATCCTGTTTAAGCACGTGTGTTCTTCTCAAGATCTGGCTACTGAATTTCTGTGGCTGTGGCAGCAATGTAGGATATGAACTGATACCAAGCTGAATCCCTCCTCTTGCTAACACCAGTGTGAACTTCCACAAAAAAAAAAAAAAAAAAAAAAACAACACACAAAAAAAAACAACAAACCAAAACCAAAACCAAAAAACACCACCTTTTAAAACTTTCTTTATTTTAATTTTCAATGACACGAGCAAAACTAAAGGAAATACTAATTTTATTCTGCACTATAGTTCTATGGGGAAAATAAGTGATCAGCAAGACCTAGACAATGTCTGTGGATTCTTTTTCCTTTCATTGCTTTTGTTATTAGCTTTATAACCTTTACCTGATGGCATTTTATATAAAAGGAAGATTTGGGGCTATAAATTAGATTGAACTAGTAAAAGCCATGTCATGTCTTTTATTGCATTTTTCATTTGTTGTTACTTTTTTATGAGGATTCAGGCTGTGTACAAGCTTCTAGCAACTGTAGATCTCCCTCTCACACTCACACATCCAATGCTGTTAGGAAAGTGAGTAGGGATAGAAGTGAATTGCTGTCTGTGTGGAAGCTACAGTAAAGTTCAGCAGATCTCAGATCTTATAATTAAATTAAAAATCCTGGAGAAGAAGTCCGTCTGGGGCTGCTTTGTATGGTAATTTCCAAACAAGACTGCAGTCATGGGAAGCAGGATTACTGCTGCTTTTTGCAAGTTAGCTAATATACTTTCTATCAAGAGCAACCACTGAACTGAATAAAAACAACTTGGTTTCAGCCATCTTTGTGAGAATTGTTTACCTCTCAGGCAGACACAGCCCCAAACATAAACCTCTGTTGGGAGTAATCTCAACAATCTTATAATCTAACTTCATTACCAGCAGCCCTTCTATTTCAGAGAGGCAAGTACATAGTAACACTTAGTGACAATGCCTAGCTTGTTCATTCGTACTTCCTATTATCTTGGAGCAGAAGAACCCCAAAGAAGACAGCAAAATAGTTATGAAGGCCACTTCTGTAAGAGTCCATCAAAGCATTAGAATCCAACAGGCAAGGCCTGTTTATCTTTGAGGAAGTCATGCCATGAACAGATTGCCGTACTTGTTGTCTCATGAAGATCTTCCTACATTATCATCATGTAGCATATTGTCACACTGAGCTCCTGAGTAAACCATGGAAGGGTTTTTAATTGCAAAGAAATGTTGCACAACTGAGCAGATAAAGATGTGGAGAGAACTTCAGTCAAGCAAATACAGAGAACTCTAGGATGAAATGATACATTTAACAGAGTTACTCCGTAAAGTTATATGGCAATATGCCGTATTATTTATTTTTGTGAATTATTTTCATCAACAGACATCAACTATATAACAAGACAATATTGCATGCATTGTCAGAGCTTGTTAGATCATGGCTATGTTGCCAATATTCTAAGGCAGGGCTCGTTGAAATAACATTTGGTTGTCTGGAAGACATAATTTCCTACTGAGTGTTTTCATCCTGAGAGTTTTTTGTGCCTAAAAATGTAGCAAAAGAGCAAGCACCAAATGTCACTGTCACCTTGCCAAGGTCTATCTTTGTCATTGCTAGACTTGGATCTTTCTGTATATATTAAAAGTAAATAGCTATGAAACTGAAAGTGCAGGATATCATGGTGAAAGATAAAACACTTGAGCTTGCAGCACTATAGTGGTTTCTTTGCCTTTTTGAAGTAATTATAAATGGCAGATGTCATCTTGGCATGAAGTATAAGGCTTCCCGTCTGCCAAAGAGGACCTGTTTGTTAATGCTGCAATCATTCAAGCTGGCAGTTTTGCTTACTAATACTTAAGGTAACCCCTTGGAGAGTAAGTATATAGTGTAGATGTCAATATATATTTTCCAAAGAACTAATTTTGCTGTCAGCTTGGAGAACTCTGGTGTCCTAAGAGTTAAATAACCATTTATTAGTTTTGAGTTTCCTTGAAATAGCCATTTCATAAATTAATTATTGATTTGAGGTTCTTTAGAGTCGAAGATTTCAAAGGGCACATCAGTTTCTTTTAGGCTTGTACAAGCACACTAGCCTACCACTGCCCATAATAGAACAGTCATAGTATTGTTTATGTTCATGTAAAGAAAAACCTTTTACAAGGTTATTTTTAGGTGTTAATGAAGTCAACACTGGTGTGGGAAACCCTAATAAAGCTTTATGTATGTATGTAGGTTCTATTTACATATGTACAGGCTGTTTCTATATATGCATTAGAAACCTTTTGTTTAGTCTGCTCAGTCAGTATATTCTGTCTCCATTGTTTTTGTAATTTGCTGCAGTCAAAAACAGGAGGTCAAATGAAAGGCATTATGTTAGCTTCAAAACTTGCACATGCATTGATATGGCATGGATGGAATTTAGCTTTTGTTCTTTCTGTTTCTCCAGTTTAGCAAAAGTGTTAACCAGGCATTATTAGCAGCAGGCATTATTAGAGGATTCAGAGAAGCTTATTACCTGAAAACTGCCTTTTCTTTGCAAAGAGATTGTCTATGATAGAATTCTGGTATTTCAGTCTCTGAACACAGATATTCATGTAGAATCAATCAGATGCCAGAGGTGCTCTTTTTTTCTTTATCAACATACACATTTTAAGCAGCTCTTTACTCAGACTGCACAAACTAAAATCAGTTGTTAATAATTCTCATTCATTTTCATAAAGCTGTGCTGATTTGAACTTCATCTAATTGGTGAAAACACTGTCATTTTTATTCTTACTCTGCTTTTAAAACTCCAGTCTTACTTATTATGTTAGCATTGGGTTGTTACATTTCTTCTAAAGTCACCAACAGCAGAAGAAAATCCAGCAACTGTTAGTACAATTGAAATGCCATATAATTTAGAATCATGTCAGGGAAACCATTGAAAAGCTCCCCCCACTTTAATGGATCTTCATCCCCCCCTTAAATGTTTACTTGCTTGTTCTGTTGTGCATCAAGTATTATTTATAATCTTTAGTCATGAGCTTTTAAAAATCCTCTTCCACATTGTTATTCTTAAAGCCATCAGTATTTGTTTGTTGTTGCTCTTTTGTTGTTTCTTTTTTCCTAGGGAATACATTTCTGAAGATTCATGTAGCAAGAAGTATTTTCACTGATTTTATTGAGACTACTTGTGGACGACATTGCAGAATTATATCTTGAGATCCCAATCTGAAAGCTCATGAGCACACACTTCATTCTAATCCTGAGTGAAGACTCATTCATTTTTTTTTCTCTTGTGGAAGTAGTTGAAAGACAAATAACTTGAGTCTGTATTTGTCCAAGCTAACCCTATACACTCTTCTAAATTTTCCCTTAAAAAATGAACGCTCCAGTTTTTTGAATTGTTTTGTAATTGAAATGCACAATAATTATATTAAGGCCTTCAGGGGAGACTATATCCCTTCCTTAATTTGAAATGGGTTTTGCCAAAAAGTTGCGATTAGATTTATTCTCTAATTTAACTGGATCTATTCTCTAATCTAACCGAAATGAGAAAGTGGTGCAGAAAATAGCTATTCAGAGAAGCCAACCAGTGTAACAAATTGCAAACCCCCCTATTTTGATTCATTCTTGTCTTGTTCCCAAATCAATGGCATCCAAATAAAAGATATACAAGGACTTCTGGGGCCTTCTGGTCAGATCAATATACATTTTCATGTCAGTGCAGTGACTGGACCCACTGCCTTTTTTGTTTGGTTTTTTTTAAATGAAGCTGTTTGTGGACTTTCCATACTCAGGTGAAGTATTTCTTCCCAAATAAGATAAGATGATGGATAAGATGATCTGGTACCTAAATATAAGGAATAAGTGTAAACTTGGCTCTTGGCTATTTTGATGTGCTGAGAGTTTTTCTTCCTCTATATTATTCATTTTAAATCTTATCTTTAATGTAGAAATGTGTCTAAACAGTAAAGTATATGCTGATGCACTCAATTCTCAGATTACATAAATGGAATTTAAGAAGGAAGAATTTCATTAAATTGTTTAGATTGAAAAAGACATCCAAGATCAACGAGCCCAACTGTTAACTCAGCACTGCCAATTCCACCACTAAACCACATCCCTAACTGTCACATCTGCACATCTGTTAAATACCTCCTACGATGGTGACTCAATCACTTCCCTGGGCAGCCAATTCCCATGTTTGACAGCCTTTTCACTAGAGAAATTTTTCCTCATATCCAATCTAAACCTCCCCTAGCGCATCTTGAGGCCATTTCTTCTGGTCCTGTCATGTGTTACATGGCAGAAGAAACTGACGTTCACCTCGCTAGAGCCTCCTTTCAGGTACTTGTAGAGAATGATGAGGTCTCCCTTGAGCCTCCTTTTCTCCAGGCTGGCCAACCCCAGCTCCCTCAGCCTCTCCTTGCAAGGCTTGTGCTCCAGGCACTTCCCCAACTTTGTTGCTCTTCTCTGGACACGCTCCAGCACCTCAATGTCCTTTTTGTAATGAGGGGCCCAAACCTGAAGACAGGATTTGAGGTGTGGCCTCTACAGTGTCAAGTCCACAGGGTTTACATTGGAGTACAGGCTGATAGGTAAGGAAAGCTAAAAAGAAGAATAATAAAATAGTTACAATGTGCTGGGGACAGTCAAACCCCAGCTGGACATGGTAAAGGCAACTTTCTTCAGCTGACTCTGCTTTGAAGCAGGATGGTGTTGGACAAGTTTATCTCAGAACATCCCTGTCAGCATCAGTGGTCCCATGATTCTGTGCAAAGAAATAAAATACCTGTTTGATACAAATTTAGGAAATACATCTAAGGCAAGCATTAAAAAAGCTCTGATCTTGACAGAGAAACCCCTCTGCAATATGGCAGCATTTTTTTAAAATCATAGGAACATAACAATTTAAAAAATAAATGAGGAGACTTTAAATGAAATTCAGGTAGGGATTAGTCAGGAAGACTATATTTGTATCATTCACGCAGTATATTCAGTCCTTTCTGGTTTTAGTGTACACATGGATATATTTGATTTTCTCTAATTTTGTGAGAAAACTAGACCGTATGTCCTTTCCAGAAAGCCTTACTTAACGCTGGTGTATGATAATATGCTCTCTGGATATGACACTGTGGTCTGTTTATTATTTACTTCTTGCTGCTCTTACTGGCATTAGCTGTATAAAATTAACAGTGTAGACAGTTCTACAATTTTTAAATTCAAATTCCAGTTGAACTTAACTGATTATGTAACTACACAAACATTTGTTTGGTAAAGAAATACTTGGGAAAAAAACACCTCTTGATCTCTCACATCTGTCAGCAAATGGCAAGAAAAAAACACTGATTTTCCTCAGCCTTCCCTTCATGCTGAGGTTTGGTGTTTAGCCGTTTTGAATGATAAAATTTTTCAAATATTGCAGCTGCTGTTCTCTTACATTTGGATTTGCTTACCAGCTATTAATTTCCAGTGGTCAGGCATCAAAAACAGCACTATCAATGTCCTTCACTCTTTAAATTCCTATTCAGATTTCTGTTTTTCCATTTTTGCCTTCTTGGCATTTGCTCTGAAACACATTTTGACAGTTTTTCTATGGATGACATTAATCCAATTCATTTATTTCCTAGACAGCAAAATCACAGCAAGCTCAAAGCCATTACCTTGCAATTTGCATCCCTGTCTCAGACCTGAACACTGAGTATTTTAATGAAGTAGTCAATAGATAAGGCAAATGAGAGTCTATTTCATGGAGCTCAGTCTTCTAATTTTCCATGCTGGCTATTGCAGGTCTGTCAATGTGGAGAAGCCCCATGCAGTGGATTGATGCCAGTCCTGGCTGGGTTCCCCTGGCTAGTTGGGTTCTCAGGCAAAGAAGCAGTGCCCATATGTGACCAGGTGTGTAATTTTGTCTGGAGATGCTGCAGCTCAGGACCAAAAGTACTCTATGGCAGCTTTCATTCAGGTGCCCATCTCCTTTTTCTTAATGCTTATGCAGCCCACATTAATTAAACACAATCTTCTAAGAAGCAAAATGAGTGATAAAACCCCTTCACTTAAACACAAATATGCATAATATGTTCATAAACAGTATCAAAATAAGTATGGGAGGTATTCCATTGCTAATGCCTGCTAGGGATGGCATTATCCATGTTTGCACAAACTTTGTTTCATGTAGCCCAGCAGTATCAGGTGCATTAGTGCCAGAACAGCTCTCTTCCTGGTCTCTCTAGTTTTCACAAAGATAAATCTGAACTGATGATTTTATCTGCCCTATAAAAATTTTACTGTAGTATTTATAGTTTTCACTTCAAGGTGCTGTGCCAGAGATGAGGGACAGACATGAAAAGTAAACAAAGACAACTGAGGGAAAATTCTCACTGGTAAATAATATGGACTAATATTGAGAGGAGATAAACCACATTTCATCCCAGTAAACACTGCTGGTTGGCAGACCAGGCCACCTTCTTTCAGATCATTTCATTATTACAAGAACAGGAATGGGGTAGAAGAAACACTAGTAATACCAGTAGGCTGGATGTTAGAAGTAGCAAAAGATTAGATGAGACAAGGGATGGAATTGGCTCAGTTCCATGAGGAGGTCAGGCTAAGCCCCACACTGGGGCTGTGATCAGAGATCTTCTGTTGGAGAGAGAGTCAATGCCTGAGACTCCTGATCACCTCCCCAGTACCAGTAATCAGCTTGGTGTCTACAGGACTCCACTGCAGCACTAAAGGTTGTGTGGCATCCTCAACATTCATGGCAATCAAGGTTGATTTAGTGTACTCTACCTGACCAGGCAGCTTTCAGCAGAGCTTTGCCAAGGGAAAAATCCTCAGTTGTTCCCAAACCCCAAGGCAGGAGTTCTGGAGCTTTTAGTGTTGCAAGAAATGTCAATTAAGATCACTATTTGTGAGTGGTTCAGTTTGTTTTTTCTATACCAATATGAAAGATGCCTCAAAAAAGCCTGTATCCTATTCTGAGCAGTAAAAATCTTTAAGGGATTTACCACATTTTTCTTCTTAACTCCATTTTTGGTGCAGTGTTTTGGTCATATGCTTAAAAAATAAAAAAATTTAAGAACAGGCAGAAGTTCTAGGGAGACATAATCTCTTGTATTGAACCAGATGACGGTAGCTGGAAAAAATGGACATGCTTGAGGGTACAGTAGTCCTTCACTGCTACAACAGTGCTATTACTACTGCTATTACTACTGCATTTTCAAAGAAGAAAACTAAAAATGGAGAAAAAATATAATTACTTTTGCCTAAATTCCACCCAAATGTCTCCTAGAACAGATAGCCAGCAACAAAATTTGAACTTAAGCATCATGTTAGATAGTGAAATCTTCTTTCGTCTAATAAAAAATTACAAGACTATGAAAAAGAAAAATACAAAGAACACCTTTTCTGCCATAAGCCAGTCTTGCCTGCAGGATAGCAAACACTCCTGAGTTCACTTGGGGAGTGATTTGGAAAGGAGTGGTTTGGAACTGACTTGCTGCTTCCACATAATCTGTGTCCTGCTTTGGGAAGAGTGTCTGACTTCAAGGTGATCTCCCATCCCACTCGTGGCTGTCTTTCTTGATTGCCATTTGTATTGTACAGTGCAGGTCTGGGGACTTTATTAATGTGGTTGGTACAGTCAGTAAGCTGTAAGAGAAAGGTGATCCAAATGGGGTGAGTTCATATGTGTGAATAGGTAGAGTAAGAGAGCACAAATTGTGATAAGCACTGGTCCTTTTTTCTCCTGGATTATGAAGAATGAGTTTTGTATAAAGATATCTGAAGAAGCACAATGAAGTTACTCAACAGATGTTTATCTCTGAGTCATAGAGTAATAAAGTAGAATAGATATGAAGAGAGTGCTTGTCAAATCCTCTGGGCACAGAACCAAATACACCTGCTTCTAATCTTTCCATAGGCACCTCCAATGATGGCATCTTCACACCCATCCCAGGCACTCTGTTCCAATTTTTTCAGTGTGCTCCTTAATGAAACTTAAGTCTGTTACATCTTGTAATTTCTGCAGTAGTTGTAGATAACTGATTGTAGCAGTCCTGTTTCACTAATCTGACCTAAATGGCATCTTGTTTTCCTTCAGCCTTCTCTCAGATGGAATAGCTAATACGTATTTCCTCATAGTTCATGTTTTCTAGAACCTGATCATTTGCATTGCTCCAGTCTAGCACCCAAAACTGGATGCAGTAAGACCACTGGCTGAGGGTATGGGAAATTTCAGCCTCCACAGAACTAAGTGTAATGGGAAGGAGTAAAAGATTGAATGTAAAGATGTGGGATGAAGGTGCTCCTTTGAAAGCAGACTGAATATGTTAGTTGGCATTGGCTCTACATGCATCAAAATTTGAAGCATATATGTGAAAGGGTTAGAAGTAGATGGAGAGGACTTCAAGTAGATTATGTTTCATGTTTTGGAGAAGGGGGAGTGAGAGAATATCTGTTAAGAACAGATTAATCATACTCGAAGTGTTAAGAAAACCATTTCTTTGCAGTAGAGCTTGTGATGTCTCCCAGAAAAGAAGAGACTTGTGAGGTCAAAAAGGCAAAGAAATACTTGCAATGCTGAGATATGAGCATGAGATATGAGATAATGAAGATACAAAGTATGGATTTATATGTATGGTGAAGAAATATCAATGAATGTAGAGCTAAGTAACGGGTAGCTTAGAAGAATTTAATCAAATGCTTCTTGTCTGGGTTGCCTAAAGGCATTCACAATGCTTATTTGCCTTTTTTTGCATCCTGTTCTCCATCAATCCCATTATCTTCACTCTTATTGCAAAGAAATTCTGAACATATTTGCCAAGGAAATGTGAGTCCCTGGAAGTCCATGAAAATCAGTAGCTAGATAGAGTGGCCCATAGGGAGTATCCCTCAATGCTAGTTCTGTTTTTTTAGTAGCAGTGTGCTAGGAGGTGACAGAGTCAGAAGTAGTTGAACGATAACAGTCACAGGTGGAATTTACCTTTGATTTGGGAGTTTGGATAGATTTGTCTCTCTTAGGATGGGCTCTTCCATGCTCTGGGAATACCTGTTTTCCCATTGCTTATAGAGGGTGTGTGGACAACTAGTTCAGGTCAAACCCTTGCCTTTCAGCAGAGACCAGGTAAAACAAAGTCCAGCTCAGAGTCCCACAACAGTCATGACAAGTGAAAAAGAGCAGAGGGAGCAGATGGTAGCAGAGTGCTCATGTGGCCTTGTGGTGGGAAAAGGCGGTCAAAAAGGCTGGAACTGGAGGAAAACAGAATAAAAGCAACCAAGAAAAGTGAAGACTGTGTGGATGACAGTTGAAGGAAAAACATTTTGTTTTGGTGACCTGGAGAGAAGTTGCAAGATGAAAAGGGCCCCATTCCCAGAGAACAAAGCTTCAAAAACTCACAGTATTTATCCCCAAGTACTCTCACTGGTGACCAATTTTCCAGAATGACTTTCCAGCCAAAACTTTCTACTTGCTGAGGCTTATCTACAAACGATGTGGTACAGTATTTACAGTGCTTCTGAATTACATTTTACTGGTGTTTCTTCCATACCACTGCATGTTAGTAGCAGTGGTGCCAAGTTCTGTAAAAGACTTGCTAGCTAGCACTATTGAGCTGCCACCCACACTGGAAAGCCTGCAAACATTTCAGTAAACATGAGAAGGTGTTGGCAGTACTCTTTTAAAAGAAGCCTCAGAATGATCTACTGCCTCTCTAAGGAGACAATGTAACAAATATCTGCAAAAGTATATATTATGTATGAGGGGTGTCCAAACAGGACTCTGAAAGTTGGACTTAGAATTTAATTTCTCATTTTAGAAGAGTCTTTTCATTCTTTAACCAAACCTTGGAAGCTCTGAACAGAAAGGATGGGAAAGATCAGTTTGGAAAAAGTAAGAGTTAGAGCAGATACGTAAAAAGACCTACTTCCTGTCTCCTGACTCCTTATTAGTATTTTGCCTGTATTGACATCAACCAAATGACACTTTTTTTGGACATTTGTAGAACTTAATATAGGCTCCAGGTCATGGGAGCAGAAGTAGTAGCATCTGAGGCAAAGGATCTAGAGTAAGTAATTTCACACAGATAAGGATGGAGATTTCAGGGATGTTTGAAGCCCTATTAGACACTATTAGGGCTCAGAACGAGAAAGAACAATCCACAGAACCAGATTCATTTCTAGTTGTTGGAGCTTCATTGCAAATAAGCATTTCAAATATGGCAAATTAATTTATCTACCTATTTTCATTTAATTTTCATCCTCAGCAGGCCAAAATCACCTTATAAATATATTGGAAGGCAATATTTGAGGAAACTTCAATGAAGACAGAGAGTGCTGGATGAACACTGGTGTCCAGATCCTACCCTAACAAGTTCTTTGCCTGCATTAGTTACTTTAATACCAATGGGCTCACTCCTGTGAATAAAAAAGTTCAAAATATGTTCCTTCCTGCAAAATATCTTCTTCCTGCAATTTTAATCCTCCATCTTCATTAATTTTTGAATCATTTGCATCAAAGCAAGTAAAAGAGACTTTCTAAATAGAACCATTTTTTTTTTGCTATACTACAGACAAGTCAGAAGCAACAGAAAATTATTAAATAATGCTAAGTCATTACAGGGATCTGTTAGAATAATTCTGGCATAAAACTTTGTAAGACTTAGAACTTATATTTTTGAAGTGGAATCTTTTCATTTTTAAAAATAAAATGGTCACATTTATAAAATTCAGTTCATGTCTTGGAGAAGAAAATTGTTCCCGAAAAGTAGTGAGTCTAGGATTGTTTGCATAATGTGATATTACATGTAGCATCTATTGTTTTTTCTAAAACAGAATGACAAATCTCTCGAAGTACCAGGCTAATAACTCATAAACATAAAGAACTGCAAAATGAAATATGCACAAGTAATCAGTCAACTCTTAAAACATCTAGCTAGCTAGCTCTGTTCAGAAGAACCCAATCTGTTATTGTGACAGTAGATTTGCAATAGGCAAGAGAAATTGTTTACCATTAAAAAAAAAAAAAGAAAGAAAAGCCCACCTCAACCCATCTCAGATTCAGACAGTGCTTATTTGATGAGTTCCCTGTCTGGATTCCTCTTAATTTGTAACAGTTGAGCTTATTTCAGAATTTTCAGCTTAGTGTGGGAGGTTAGCTGAAATCCTCTGCAAAAGCCCTTTAATTTTACGTGAAGTATATGAGGAACATTCCTCTCCCTGACAGCACCAGTCACACATGAGGCAGAAAAAGGTACGCGGAGGAAGCTGCCCTACTGCATTGCTCATCAGGGCAAATGAGGGCCATTCATCTGAGTCGGAAGAATCACAGCAATTTCAGCTGCCTAAAGGTCATACAGACTATCATAATGAAGAGGCCAAATATAGGTATTAAAGGATTTGGAATCCTTGGTGGAAATTAATTTTCCATGCCTGTTTCAAACTGGATGAGTGCAGGAATTCAGATCCCAGTGTCTCTGGTGACAATACAGAACAGCATGGGGAGGTTGAACCATGAAGGCCGGTTGAAAGGAAACCTTGCCTTAGAGATTTTCCTTACAGAAATGCCTCAGCATTTTGGTGACAGGTTGTCATGACAGTCCCAGAGCCACAAAGTGCGGGAGGGTTTCCTCTGAGATATAATCACTGGATGCCATTGGAGATTTAACACTGGTAATAGCATTGGGAAAGAAGTGTAATAGAAAGCAGACCATCATAATGTTCTTACTTCCCTCACTTTTTTGCCTTTTTCTGCACTGTTATGTTTAGAACAGTTTCAAACTTGACCTGCCATTTCCTCCAAGAAGGCATTGTACAAGCTGTCTGTAGAGAGCTGTTTGTCTCTGTGAAGCAAGCCCCTCTGAGACTCGAGTGTGACATTTGCTTCTATAAACCAGACAGCAGTGAAGTAGTGATCACTTGATTTCTGTTACAATCAGGCTGTGCATTTCTTTTTAAGGTCTTGACAGTTCACTGAAATTTAATCTTATAAAGCATCTAATTAAGAGATTCTGTGTCAGTTTTCAGTATTTTGGGAAAGATCTGCATTTGACTTTCATACCTGGTGTTGCTGAATCATGTCCTCTAACATGACCTAGTACTTGGCTTTGGCACACACTTGTGCAGCTTCTGACCCCTGACTATCACCCTCTAAGTCCTTAGCAGCACTTAACACTTGGGTTTGTATTCAAAACCCTGTAGCACCTCAGTGCATGAAGTACAGCAAGTTCTGCCTGTGCCGTCCCTGAACAGTGTTGCTTCCACCTGAAGCGGACATAGAGTTGGCAGCGCTCTCCTGTCTTGATACAATAGTAGGTACTCGTCTAAATTCCATGATTAAATATGGTGGTTTTTCAGAAATAACTCCAGTTATTGTCCCTATCTGATGACCTGGTGCTTGTTTTGCAAAATGATAGGCGTTGCTGTGTTGGGAAGCAATGTGAGCTCCTTCAGCACATTCTAGAATGGAAGACATGGATTCTTGGCTGTGAAACCTTCTCTTAGCATTGTTAGAAATCTTTAGAAATCACTGCCACTCTTAATGTAGCTTTTCTAGAGCTTGGGGAAAAAAGTCATCTTGCTGGAAAACATCACATTAATCCTCTTTCCATCTCCTAGTTTGGGCTGTGGCCAGTAATCTTTCTCACTATTTACTCACAAACAGATAAAAGTTATCCATTCCCTACTTTTATTTGTAGCTGAATAACAAGACCTTTCTCTCAGATGCTCACCTTATTAACTAGTCTCTGACTTTTATGAATTTGTGTTTAGCATGAAAAAGCCCTTCTTTCAAGTCTATTTAAAAGACCATCTTTTCCCTGGGAAGCAAGGGAGATGGACCGGAGGAGTGTGTTTATTTCCATATAACTTGCAGTCATACTTTTTCTGCATGTCCACAAGAATGAACCTGTGGCATAGGTGTACTCACATAAGCCTATGGCTTTCCTGCATCAAATCACTTCTTGTACTGCAACACTCTCCTGGGAAAAAATGGGCTTATCGATATGAAATGGGTACCATACCATCCCATTGTTACTGGTTCTATTCCCATCAGAGAATAAACTCCAGTCTTGGAGTCAAACTGTGGAGCGCTTACTCAGGCAAAATTTCTTGTTGTTTCCATTATTTATTAATGATAATGAAATAATAATGCATCATTATTTATGTATTGGCTGATTTGAGTTTAGAGCAAGAATATGAATCTGTAAGTCTCTTAAATGCCAAATAAGCAGAGGTGTGGTCTCTGCTAAGTTTTATAACCTGATTTAAATGTATCTAAGTCCCTTTCTAAAGAATACAGGGCAAGAGATGAGACAGAAGCTTTTAGAAGATTGCTCAACTGGAGAAATTTTGAATATTTGAATAATTTCTTTTCATTTTATCCTTGTAGAAAAAGCCACCAAAGCATGTTACTTAGTGTAAAAATGTTAAAAAATAATCCAATTAAAATTTCAGTTTTTAATATGTAGTAGGTTATATTAAAACATGTCAGAGAAAATGAAGACTAGCAACTTGGTTTCTTTTTAATACAAACTGAAGGTAAAAGGTGCTTTGCCCCTTAGCTCTGTTACTAGGTTTATGCAAGGTTAGAAAGTAAGAGCTCTTATTAGCAGTACCAGTTTCAGGGTCACCTGGGTTATCTTACTGTCATTCGTGTAGGATTTCTGCATTTACATTTGGATGTTCCATATCTGCCATCCTCAGATAATACAAATAGTAGCATATAACTTAGTTGTTCTCCTTTGTTGAATGGTTTTCCTACATTTTTCATTTAGCAAAAGGTTTTAATCGTTTATCCACACCTGTACATATTTGTTTTGTTTATTGCCACCAGTGACAACTTCTTCTATATCCCTGGTTTCCAGTTAGCTCCAACAGTGCTGTAGCCCAGTTTTGGAAACAACCTTTGTTTCTGGGTAAAGAGATGAATCAGTTTTAATATTTTTGTTAATACCAGTTGGAGTACATCAACTGAGTCATTGTCCTTCATAGTGAGTCTTGGATCAGATATGTTTGAGTTCTCAGAAGGAGGGCATCTACCTTCAGGCACTGTATTCCTCTGTTTAATTTTTTTTTCCCTGATGTCATGCACTGTTATTACCTCATCTTTTATCATCTCCTCTTTCTGAATGTATAGAGTGGACTATCTTAATGTTTTTGTAGGAAGGCATTAACTATAAATTAACTATAAATCATTTGAGCAATCAGTTGACTGATGCATCATATGACCACTGCCCAGACTTAACTGACCTGAGAAGCTCATTGGCCTGAAGAAGCCCATTGAGGACTGAAACTGAACCTGAGTCTCTGGCCTTGTTGTTGTGGTTTGCTCTCTATTCGCTGGGCAGTCTGGGTTTTCTGGTTACTTCTTTCTAGGCAGTGGTATCCATAAGCCAGATGTCCTCTTTCTGCCATGACATTAGGTAGCTGCTGTGCCCTTCTTCATAGCTGTTCAACAGATTTGATCAATATCAAGCACACAATGGTAGAGCAAGAACAAGCTTCTTAATCTTGATACTCTTTCTCAATTTTCTAAAGAAAAAAATCTTTTAAAAATAAGTAATGTCACCAAAGAAAGAAAACTAACCCCATTCTCTGTATATGTCCATAGCAATAACAGAATTATTTTAGCCAACCATTTTTTGTCCAGTGGGTCATATGTGTTATCCTAAAGTCACCATTAAAATCTGCTACCTGTAAGCAGAAACTTAAAAAACTACCTTCAGTGCTAGGTTTAGCATCCCTTAGGCTTCTCTTTATGAGAAGCCTGGGTATGGTTTTCACAATTTCTTCAGCCAAGAAGCTGAAGGGCAAGGCTGGAACATCCTGGGTGTCATTGCTCATTTATCTCATTTGAGAAAAAGAACCTCAAAGCACTGCAGTGCCTCCCCCGTGTGTCATCCCTTTGGGAGGGAAATAATTAAGCTGAGAAATTAGACCAAAATAAGATGCCCTTAAGTATAATTTAACCTCAAGTTGTTGCCAGGAATGTGACAAGGAAATGGTAAGCATAGGCTGATGTATATTTTTAATTCTTCTTAGAATGTCTTCTAATCTTATAAAGAAAATGGTTATTCACCATTTGTTTTTGCTTTTTGAACTCTAGGGATTCTTCCATTTTTTGTTCTTCCCACTCTTTCATTTGCAGTAGCAGCACTGGCTAATCAAGTTGTCAGATTGCTGCATTTTGGTATTAGCCCTCATAACCAGTGGTGAACTCCAGCTCACAAAAGCATCAGTGCTCATGCATAGGGCCAGTTTCTGTTACCATGTGGTCTTAGTGTAGTTTTATTAACTTTAGGTACGGGCCTAAACTCCTCTGAAACTGATGAGACAGACACACGTGTTGAAATGCTTTGCTAGACCAGAGCAGCCTGCTGAACTGGGTGCTGTTTACAGATGGTTGGAACAGACTGTGCCTGGCTACTGAGCATTACAGAAGGGGATATGCACAGACGTAACTCCATCTGCAGAATTTGGAGGATGATTAAACATTGTCTTCCCATAATGAGCCAGCCTTGTACTTATTGGTCATGGTGGTGAAAACAAACTTAAAATGCCATTTCATCTGTTAATTTTGCACAGCTCATTTTAATTGATTTTATGACCCTGTCATGTCTGACAAAAAAATTATGTCCAAAATGCAAATTTATGAATAAAAAATGTAAGACTGAGGCAAAGAAATGATTGGTGAAAAAACGGTTTTAGAGGTTACAGATCCTATGACAGGATCCCAAGAGGAAAGATAGCATATGGCACCTGAAACATATTTTATGTTGTGGGTTGTTGAAAGGCACATACATTTCCTCTTTGTGAGAGAAAGTTGGCTGAAAGTTCTCTACTGAACATCAAAGTTTTCATTATTATTCCTAATTATGCTATTTATCTGATGACCTAATCAAACAGAAAAAGTAAATCATACCTCTGACTTTTAGGAAAGTCATAAAGTGCCTGACTGTCCTTGAATTTAGTACTTTCTGATTACCAGTTGTTCTCCCAAATAATTATATTGTAGATTTATTTTTATAGCCTGAAGTTCTGTCCTAGGACAATTTCACCTTTTGAATTTGATGTAGATGTTTTAGGAGAATTTTTAAGAAGACTGGTTATTGTCGAATTATAATAAATTTCATAAGCTACAGTGAACCATTTTATTCTCTGATGCAACCCTGAGAAGACAAAGAAATTATAGAACAGATTAATTTGATTTAGGATGTTTGAATACTAAGACACTGGAATATTCAGGATGACTTTGTTTCTTTGGATATTTAGAAGAAGGATGTTATAAATATAGAAGAAGAATGTTATCAATAACATTAGCATTAGTGGCATATACTAGATAACTGCATTTCTCCAGATGGTGGTATCCATGGGCCCTGCAGGAGGCCTTGAGTAAAAGAGAGTTTATAGGTCTCTGCACATTTCACAGATCATATGTGTTCAATGCTACACCAGTCTAAAGTTTTAATAAATGAACTTGTTGATTACTCAATGTTTTGGGGTAGATTTCTAAAGTTCCTAGTAGTGCTTTGTTTTGTTTTAGTAAGATATTTCATGATATGCAGGAATCATCTTATTTTTTCCTTGCATGAAGCTCTTATCTCTCTTCAGATGGCAAACTGTTTTCTCTGCTCTATTCAGAAGTAGCTATCTTCTTTTTCTCTGCCTGGAGCTTGGGTAATATTTAGTAACTTGTTTATTATATGGCCTAAATACTTTAATCGGTTATCTAGCTTAGATTTGTGTAGTGAAACATCAGCTCTTAGAGCAGGATATCACAAGCATTGCCCAGAAGGGGACTAAATACCCGATGACAAAAGTGGAAGCTCCTTTCTGGTCTCCCTGCAGCACTGCAGAACTGAGCCCTGGGAGCAAGAGGGTGGGCAGGTGAGAAAGGTGGAGCTGCTGGCTGGCTTTGATAGCCAGTATGTCTCACCAGCAGCCCAACTGGCCCTGGTTGCTCAACCTGCTGGTACCCAGCATGGCACAACAGAAGGCAGTAAGGAGACTCACATGGCCATCATCTTCCAGCACCATGCAACATATTTTCATACAACTTTTCACTGATTTTAACAGTACTTGCATTAGATCTAAAAATCTGTACACTTGTATTGCTTCAGAAAAGTCTCAGCTGAGAAATCTATCCCAGAAAGAGGGTGAGCAAACTACTGTACCTGAATTTCAACTGTCTCCATGTGGTTAAAGAGATAAGCACATGTTTCTCTGCTGTGAGGGTGGTGAGGCACTGAAACAGGTTGCCCACAGAAATTGTGGATGCCCCATTCCTGGAAGCATTCAAGGTCAGGTTGGATGAAACTTTGAGCAACCTGATCTAGTGGAAGGTGTCCCTGGCCATGACAGGAGACATGGAATGAGGTGATCATTAAGGTCCCTTCCAACCCAAACCATTCTGTCATTCTGTGATTCTTTGTTGCTCTTGGTCAGAAGAGAACAAGGAGATGATTCCTCGAGGGATGTACTTGTAGGAAAGGGAGTTTCATCTATTTTTCTTGCAGTTCTTTGGAACACACCATGACAATTTCTGAGGGAAACTACTGACACTAGTTTTGATCCTTGTGTCCTTGTCCAGTAACATTAAAAAAAGACAAACCCTGAACAACAACTAAACCCCTGCAACAGGAAGTGATCACTTCTGAATTGTTTAAAACAGTGCATTTGCTAGTGAGCTTCATGAGAAATGAACTACTACAGGAGATGCCTGGAGCTTTTTAGCAGATAACCTTGGAAAGAGTTTGCTATTAAAAGATTGCTGATCTGAAGCATGGAATCTAAAAAGAAAACTTATGGCTTTAGTATGCCTAATTAGGATCCAGGTGCCTAATTATTAATAGTTTAATTACATGTATATATTTTAGCCCAAGAAGTGGAAAGAACAGCACTGTGCTATGCAAAGGATTGGTATGTACAATCACATGATTCAAAAAAGTGTATGCCCCAATAGAATAAAGTGTAAGAATGAAAACATTAAGAGATGACTTAGAATTTTCCAGCAGTGGAGTTCAAAGTGCAATATGTCTTGGTTCTAGCTAATTACTGTTCTTGAAAGCTCTTTGTGATTAGGAAGGGGAAAACAAAAGGATTAGGGATCCAACTTTGCACAAAAGATCTGTGGTTCATATGTTTCTGCAAAGATCAGGATGGGATTGCACAGATACATTGAGACTGGAAGATCTGACCTGAAGTTAGCCATTATTTCTGATTTTTCTGCCATACATTTTTATTCCAGTGTTTGAGAACATGCTAGTGGTCTTCATCTTGCACCTGATATTAGTAGTGCTCTTGACTAGCTCTTGCATCTCAACTCGTTCTGAGTATTTTGACACCAGAAGTAAGTTTGAGTAACTGTTAATCTGCTAGATCCATCTGTGTATACTGCAAGAAGCCATTCATTTCATTCTTATGCAGAAGTACTTGATACTTAGCCTTGTGGCCCAGTGATCCTAAGCTTTTCATTTATTTTTCGGTATATCTTTGCACATTAAATTACAGGACAGCAGAATGTAGCAGGAGGTAATGATAACCAATATTATCATAATCTCACAAGCAGGGCAGAAACAATAAAGCACTTGCATGAGATCTGAACCACTGCCCACCTGAAGTGAGTTCCAGCAAACCATTTCATTTTCTGGTCCCATATACTCTCAATGAAATATGAGCAATGCTGCTGAAATGCTTTGTAAAATAGTTTAAAAGGCATTCGAAAGTGTACTCTAAAATGTAGAATAGCTTTTTCATTTTATGATCCTGCAGTAGACACGGGGAGATGATGCTTGTCTTTCCTAGAACTGAAATTGCTTCAGACTTGAGAGTGTTTGCTTACTTCTGCTAAAACCAGATATTAAAGTTAAATATTATACTAAGTGTCCTATTCAGTGCATAGACACATTCATAAAATATTTTCATTTACATCTTCATCCTTAGTGTTATACAAAATAAAATTGTATTCTTCCAACATTATTTCCAGCCCTGTTGGGATAACCCTGTTTCTGTTCCCTCTCCTCCTTTAAAAGCTTATACTCCATTCTGCATGAAATTAATTTTAAGGCATTGCATACTCAGTTCATCTCTTACACACACTCCAAATAGATGAGAGGAACGTTGTAGCAATTGGATTATGTATTTCCTCAGTGTGGTCTCATAAAAGACCTCCTGAAGTTTACTGCTCAGGCGTCTTAGATGTCTTAATGATGTAATGAGAAAGATGAGGCCAGTAGCATTGAGGTCTGAGCAGACAAAGGGTCATTTAGGGATTACATTGGGCAAGAATCTGTTTCCAATGGGATATTGAAATTTAGGTTTCTCCTTGGTGAAGAACATAGGATGTGGGATTCTAAGTTGCCTTCCTCATTTAATTTTAATTCTAATTGAAATACATCAGGAGGCAGATGCTGAAATAAAAGTGTTATCTGGGACACCTGGGGAGTAGTGAAAAGGAGCTTGACCAACTCACTCCCCTGCTGATCATGCTCCCAGGATAGGCAGGACTTGCCATAATGTCATACTATTTTAAAGGTTAACATGAGCCCCATCATGTACAGGCAAGAGAGAGAGTGGGCATAAGTTACTAGAATTGCATGCTTAAAATAAGTAGACAGTATCAGAAATGCGTCACTGTACCAGAATCATTTGAACCCATCTGATTTTATTACACACGCAGACAGAGCATTAAGGTCAAATCTTGTGCATGGAAATAATCCAAGGGTTTGGGTAAGTATCATATTATTTAGTCTCTGCAATCTGAAAGAACAAATAAAAAAGCAACTAAAGGGATTACAAATAAATCACACTGGCTTCTTTATCCTAAAGCCCATTTGGCTGGATATGTAGTAGTATTCAGAATTGCAGGAACAATTCCTATCCTTATCTAACAAACTATTTCACTTGACTGAATCAATGAGCAAAGTTGATTAATTGCCAAAGCTGCTAAGTTTAGCGCAAGCCACATTTTACTTCCTCTTTTTTGAGTATATCCTATGGCTGAAAGCGGATTTTGTAAATCCTACACTGAGATTAATCATGGGTTGTGTTCAAAGACAAAACAGAGCCCTGAAATTACAGATTTGGGAAAAAAAAATGTGTCTTGTGCTCATTCATTGAATTCTTTGCTATCTGATATTAGAAGTAGTCCACAACTAAAAAAGTCTTGCTTCCATCATAAGTAAGGGTGCTTTCTTCACCCTTATTTGAAGAGTTTATATAAGGTGTTTATGTCTGAATCTAAACCAAGTTCTCTCTAGTAATACACTTTGACTGAACTTTCAGGGATCTGAACAGAAACATATAACATGAAAACTCAAATAATCTTAGACAATTAGAACACTTATGATGTTTACATGTAGAATTGTTCAGAGTTATGATATTTTGGGGGATGGGGTATTTTCATTTTTTTGTCTAAGCTTTATTCATCATACTCTCTTTTCTCTCCATTTTCAGGGAGTTACCTGTCTCCCTCTGTACCATGCATTCAATGAGCCACATGTCTTACAGAGACACTACATTTCCTGAGAAAAGGAGAGAGTTTTTTCTGTTCATGTTATCCTCCAATCGGTCTTCCCTGTTACTCATATTCTAACCATGCTATTCATATTGGTCCTCCCCTCCATAGCCCAGCTCTCCAAAGCACTATTTGTTATTTTCTCAGATTAAAATAACTTTAAAGTAGTTGTGATTTTTTTCAGCCAGTGCTGTGACCATTCTTCGCTGCCCAGTTACAAAACAAATCACCAGAGAAACGCAAAATTCGGTGCAATTACTGACTTTTTGAAATAGTTATGTCTTTCATTTGTATTTGTGAACACATTATACTGTTTTATACAAATGCATGCACACTAGCACAAAGACCTTTTCGTCTCTTAAAACAGAATGGTTAGAGATAATTTTCTATATAAATTTGCATATATACCCACAGCTACACATGGATGTATATTAAATCAATTTCAATTTCATAAGGCTGTGAATAGTACAATTTTCCAATACAGTGCCAGATGTGATCCAGTAATAATTTAACCAGTGTTAATATATAGTTGTGGAATGTAATAGAATGCAGCAACAAAAAGGTTAATGCAATTGAATGTAATGGAGAGAATCATGGGCTAGGTTTTGATTTGTAACCCCCAGAATACGCAGGCTTAGCATCTTCAGGAATACACAGTTTTCTGCACCACAGATGACACTATGGCACAGCCACGTCTCCCAGGAGCCTGTTGGCCACATCAGCAGCCTACAATAGCTGGTAGAAAAGTGTCCAAATCTTCTGCTTCCTTTGGCATATCCTCAGCTGGATGAATTCCTGGTGTTTTCCCAGACAACCAGTTGTTTGTTTTACCATTGAGTTCCTTCTCAGTGGTAAACAACCCTAGAAAGAGGGGATTAGAGCAGGGAATTGAGGTTCTTGTTGTTATTAGCACTTATCTCCACCAGGGAGACATTATATGGAAACTTTAAGCAATAATTTCTGTCCTATCTTCCCCAGCTGAGAAGAATGTTCTAATTAAACACTACTGCTGTTATAGTTGCTGCAGTGAACCTGTCAACCTGAAATTAGCAGGTAGACGCAAAAACATATTTCTGTTGTAAAATTCTGCAAAATCTAAGACAAAAAATAAATGGTAAGATAAAATGATTAAAAGCAGTGTGATTAATGATTAATTAATGACTAATGATTAATTAATTTGATGTGGTTATTCCTGGTGTCTGTCTTTTGTTGATGGAGAATATCATACATGGTAAGTTAACTAAATGCATTGTCCTATTTCTTTATTGTCTTGGAACCACGAAGGAGGAAAAAGCAAAACTAAAATAAAATACTTCTCAAATGGGAACTAAGAGTTATTTGCATTTAAAACATACTAATAAAAACAGTCCTGGTAGGAAATGATGTTACATCCCAACACCAGAAATATCCTTTTTTCTGTCCAGCCAGGAATAAAAAACCCAGAAGCAACTAATTTTGTCTGTAATAACTCTTCTTAGTGCATAACTTTCTGAAAATTATGATACTTTTCCTCATATCCCTTTCTCTAGGTATGAACATGCTTCAAGTGTGCATCGACTTGTTTATTTTCCTATTTCCTCCTGTTACTTCAGTTCTATTTTAGACAGCAATGTTGGCATGATGGCAAGGTTTCAAACATTCAGTTGAAGACCATGGGAAGTTTTATTTTTGTTTCATATAAGTAGTTAAATTAATTAGGAGGGCTAAAACCAGAGATAAAACTCACTCTCCAAGTACATTAAAATTTCTGTAGGAATTACACAAATCTTATGCTGAAGCCTGCAGGTGATTTGTCTCAGCTAAGGCTTTAAGGCTCAATATTTATTTAGTAAGTGATAGCTCATGTCTGGAGATAAATAACAGAAAAAAATCTTTGTTTCAAGAAAAGTACACAAATAAACTATTTGCATCTTTGATGCAAAACAAACAAACAAACAAAAAGGAAGTTGTTAGGGAACCAGGGAGTTCTTTTGACTGCCATATTTGATTATATTCCACATAAATACATATTCAAGACTGTATGTAAAGGTCAGAATTAAATCACAGCTCATCCACTCCCAGTAGAATTAAAGAGACAAGAATGAAGAATCTCAGAGAAAAGTAAGATTTCGGAAACCACATTTGGTTTCATCAGTGACAGGTATGCAAGGGGCAGTTTTGACTTTTTCCTGAAAGCCCCAAACATCTCTGCAGTCCACTGCAATCAGGTGGGTACTCCCTTGAACGTGGACCTGGGGATCCCAGGTGCCTTTCTCAGAGGCTGGCAGGATGAGTGGCTTATGCCCTTGGGGACCAGCACTGGACGGCTCCATGGGATGACAGGAGCCAAGCAGGGACTACTTGTTCCCTTTGCAGTTGTAGCCATATGAGATGGTTCATAGGTCCCATGCAGTTAGCATCTCCTCTTTGATGACACTGTGGCTTTGCTCAGGTTGGTAAAGATGTCAGGACATATTTTGCTTTCAGAGGTCTGATGTGATTTCCTAACTCTTCCTCTACTATGTGGCACTTCCCAGTGTCCTGCCCAAAGGTGAAGGGTGTGAATAACCCCACAAAGAGGAACATTCCATCACACAGAGCTGCAATTTAAATCTGTGAGAGCTGCAAGGCTGTGTGTGTAAAGCCTGTGTCAGCTGGGTGTTAAAAGTACCCTTCGATGTGCATTTGTGCTAAGTGGCAGCAGCCTTGTGACAGCAAAATAAAAATGCTCTCTGCAGTGCACATTCAATAGTTGTATGACTTGACCCTGGCCTTTTGTTCTGAGTTTCTTTCACTCTATTCAAAATAAGACAATAAAAAAGAAGGAGCAAGCACTGGACACCAATGGACATATAAGTGAGTTCAGTATGAAATATGCTGATAGAAATTTGGAGGTGGTGTATGTCATGATGACATGCAGCTATAAAACCACTCAATGGTTCAGCAGAGACAATTTATATCATTAACATTTACTGACTTATTAAGGGGGATCCTTATTCCTGTGCCACTCTACATCAGAGATGTTATTAAAGAGCATGTTTGCTTTCTTCATTATTAAAGCAAACAAGAATTTTTGCATTCATACCCTGTTTCATAATCTCTTTATATAGAGATACACAAGTTTGTACATCTTTTTACATGTATATAGATGTCTTACTGATGTTTATTGTTATATATAGCATATATAATACTTTTCAAAATAGATGCAATATTCATGTTGTAGTACTATCACATGCATAGTATTTACAGGCATGTTGTTTATGTCTTTCATACAGTCATAGAATTATAGAATGTTAAATGGTTGGAATGGACCTTAAAGATCATCTAGTCCCACCCCCCCACCATGTGCAAAGACACTTCCCACTAGACCATATTGTTCATAACTCCATCCAACTTGGCTTTCAATATTGCTGGGGTTGGGACACTCACAACCTCCATAGGCAACCTGTTCAAGGGTCTCACCACCCTCACAATAAAGAATTTCTTCCTAATAGCTAACCTATATTTTCCTGCTTTGATTTTGTACCCATTACTCTCATCCTATCACTACAGTTTCTGCCAATGAGTCCCTCTCTGACTTCTCTGCACATACCTTTCAGATACTAGAAAGTTGCTACGATGTCTCCACACAACCATCCACTGTCCAGGCTGAACAGCCCCAACTTTCTCACATCCTGTCCTCATAGGAGAGATGCTTCAGTCCTCTTATCAGCTTCGTGGCTGTCCTCTAGGCTTGCTCCAACAGTTCCATGTCCTTCTTATGTTGGGTACACCAGAACTGTACACAGCACTCCAGGTGGGGTCTCACAAGAGCAGAGTAGCAGGGAAGAATCACCTCTTCGACCTGCTGGCCACACTTCTTTTGAACAAGCCTGGGATACATTTGGCCAAAATTTGTAATTTTGAAAATTATTTGTAATTCTTCCCAATTATAGGAAATATATGTAGCATCTTCTAATGCTACATGGACTTAGTATGGGCAGTATTGTTGCCTCTAATTAAGCTACTCTGTCAGTACATCTGCTTACACCAAAGATGAGCCCTTGCTTTAGAGCAAAGGGTGGTGGGTGCACAGTGGCACTATTAGACAAGGAATTTCACAAGCCTCTAATTTGGACGGAGCCAAAGTTTTCTTCTTCCTTTTGAAATAATCAAGTGCCAAAATAAGCTTGAGAAGAATGTGAAAACAATAGAGTGCAGAACTCTAAATAAGTATTGTAAAAAAAATGACCTGACTTCAAAAGAAATTTGGAAAAAAATGCAAAACTTTATTGGGAAAGATGAGAGCATGAGTGCATACAGTTTGCAGTATAAAATGTCTATAAAATGTAGTCATATTAGTTGCACAAACCTGTCTCCAGACATTATTTGTATATAGTTGCATTATGGAGGTATTTGAAGGAACAGTACTGGTAAGTGTGGTTCATCTGTTTAGAAAGGTGGACAAGAGTTTTCGTTGCGAGAGCAACTAGCAGTCAGTGATTAGAAGAAAGGATTTTGCTTGCATGGCCTGACGTCTTTCTGCTGTCTGTAGCAGAAGGCCATCCAAGAGCATTGGTTTTGCTGGTTCCCAGGAGGCCTGCAGAGAACAGGCTGCAAGCCCACAGCTGGAGCTGGCAGCCAGCTGCTGAGCTGAGTGGGAACTGTGCTCCAGCTACAGACAGACTTTGGGAAAATCTAGGAGAAACACCGTCCTGAATCTCCTGTCTTTAATCTCAGCAGCATCCATTCTGGGGCTAGATTTACCAGTGGGAGGGAACATTTGCACCCTTTGCCCTTAGCACCACAGAGCACCCTGTGGCTCACAGCCTGCTGAGGGTGCTGAATACCTTCCTCACCCCATCTATAACTGCAGCTCTTACCGAGGTCAGTGCAGCAAATAGTCTGAAGGCTATCTGGAAAGGTATCCTTAACTCCATTCTGCATGCTGGAGTTGGCTGGAATTGTCCCCACAGCTGAGAGGCCAAGAATTGCCATGGAAACACTTGCAGCAAACTCATGTCAAAGCAAATACTTCAGTGTTAGTTAACAGAGATTTAAAAAGATGCTTATTGAAAGAGCAGCATGCTTTGTTACCTTTATGAGGTCACTTAGCTAATCTGCCCACTAAATCTGTTTGCTGCACGTGTTACTCTCTGCTGACCTTAAAAGTTCTTGTAAAAGATGGATTGGAGAGTTTAGAAATAACACAAAATAGTCTAAGCCGTTTTCCTTGACTACATGATAGCTATGAAAAACAGGTGACTCTGGGAGAGTTCTTTTGTACGTTAATGTAAGATATGCCTGTCTAACAACTGGCCCAGGACAGGAAACTTGACTGCATGTTACCATCTGCGTCTGCTTGTCCTGTAACAGCAATGTGATCATCAGAAAAGGCACCGTGTTGAGATCACACTCACCTTATACTGCATGGGCCTGTGTTTTTGGTGCTTTCCCTGACTTAGGATACAAGCTTGGATGTGTCACGTTATTTCTTAGTGTCACTGCTTCTGCCCATTGTCTATTTCTTGTCTGTGTTATATCATAGGCTCTTCTACCTACCCTTTGTTTTATTTGGCTGTATGGACAACCTGTGAATATAACCTTCAGCTTTGCCATATTCCATTTTGTCCAATCCCTGTTTTGTTAACAACACTTAATTCTTTCCAATGTAGTATTTTAATTCTTACCTAACGGACGTTATCTTCTATTTTAGTGTAATTTTCATTAGTGTACTACTATGTCTTGTGCTACATTTATTAATGATAATTTTGGAAGATCTTTTGTTTTTAATATGTGGCCCATTCTTCTTTTTTCTTTTTCCTTGTTTCTTTTTTTCATTTTTTTCCCCCCAGACATATTGCTTATAAACACTTTGGCAGTGTTAGTGCAGCATATGTTTTCACATGAATAATTTAGTAGTTATACAAGCCACTATCATCCTGGATATATCATTCTGAATATGCTGAATATACTGGGTACTGATTAGTATGGAAAACAGCACCGTGAGACTGAATTTAACACAGGAAATATTTCACATGAAAAATGCATTCAGTTTTCACAAAAATATGAATAAATATACTGCTTATTTTTTTAATGACTCCTTATAAATCATTGCTCTTGTAGAACAGTACAGCAAAACAGGATTTAAATTTACAAGTAGTACAAATAGAAACTTTGCCAAACCATGGTTTCATACATCTCAAAATCTACATGGACTTGGATCAAAATTGCCAAGTCAGTTGCAAAGATGTTTAGGCTGTTGAGGGGGAGTCATATCTTAACAGAGGGGCAGTTAATGTCCCTTCTTCTTTTTCAGTATCCAGTGATTAATGTTGTCAAGCAAAACGTGTGAGAGTGTTCAGTGCTGCCTGTAATGATTTGACTGTAATTCTCTTGCCTCAACAGAGTGCCTTAATCACCGGGGTAAAAAAAATCCCAATTTGTGTTTCCTTGATATTTGCAACTTTGAAAGACATTTTTATAAATAATAAAGCATCCACTGTCAAGAGCAAGAGAATGGCATAGCACAGTGGCTAGCTCACTACAAGATGGTGCAGATTGGAATGCCTTCAGTCAGAGCTGGATCTGGAACCTGGAGTTCAGGTCCCAGAAGTGTCCCTATCAGTGGCCATTCTGAAAGAAGGAAGCAGTGGTAGAGATGCAGCCAGTCCTTCATTCCCTGTTGTTTATTGTATGTGTGCCACAGGACAAAACATTTTGTTTCAGATTGAAGAGATGTTCTGATGCAAAAAGTATTTGATAAGAACATTGTTTTGTTTTACTTTGGCAGACCAAAGTGAAGGGGGGAAAAAAGATGTTCAGTGTATTCCAACTGAAATAAAGAAAAAAAGAACTGGGTATTTTTTATTGGCACTCTCAGTCCTGATGTAGATCATTGGTATTGATGGGACAGTTGAGCCTTTGTTTGCACTGCTGCTTCTTAACATTGAGCAGAGAAGATCCCTTTCCCTTTATGAAGTGAATACCCTGAGGAAGAAAACAGTAGAGCAACACCTGCCACCACCATCCAGGTGCTCTGTCCCCTTCCTGAGTAGCAGGGAAAGGCCAAAGCACAGATGAAACAGGTAAAGAGGAGCTAGAGTACTGGGGCAAATAACTCATGCATGACTGGAGCTGATTTAAGCTGCTTCCTTCCAGTGCAGGCTGGCAGCTCATGGCCTGGGCTGTGGGGAAGTGGACAGCTGGCCAAGGTCCCACAGCTCCTCTGCCTGCTGCTGTGTGGGACATGGAGCCTGAGTGCCCCTCCAGCCCCAGCACAGTCCCTGGCTGGCAGCTTCCCTGAGATGCTGCTGCCAGGAGCAACCTGCGCTCACACATGGGTGCCTGTCGTGGTCAGTGTGCAGGAAAAGGGCCAAGCTTTGTCCACATCTCTTTGGAAAGCCAAAGCCGCTGCAGTCGGTGGCTGCTCCAACTGCATCAAGTACGTGCCTTTTGGGATTGCTTTTTGAGAAAAAGGGAGCTGAGAAAAAGAGCTCCTGTCCCCATCCCCAGGGACATCTCAGTGTGTGATACGAATCACTGCCTCTGGCTTGACTTGGTTTCCAAACAGGCAGTTTCCCAGCAGGATTGCCAGGGTTTGGCTCTTCCTCTGACTGTCACTGTGCAGCATTTATTCTGAGGGCCAGGTGATGTGAGATTTACTTACATGATCAATCTCTTCAACTTCAGTTGAGTCTGCTTGTCTCAAGGATGCATGCTTTGGTAAGAGTAGGTCAACCTTGCCCCTAGAGACTATGCAAAGGAAAATACACTAATTAAATGTGTGTGGGAAGCCATGTTTCATATTAATGCTGAAGGGATTTTATTTGTTATGAGGAGTATTGTTTTAATTTCCTTTAAAAAAAAGCCACCAGCAGTCTTAACATTCTTTGTCCTTGAAAAATTGTGTGGGTTTTTTTGCCTTGCTTTCTGTCTGGACTTAAAATTATGCCTACTTCTCTTTAAAAAAAAAACCTGGTTCCCAGCAAAGAAATCAAAAGAAATACTGTGCCTTTCATAAAACAGGAAACATGCAAAACAAGAGCAGGCTCCATCAGTGCACAAATTCATCAAAAAGGAATTGCCAGAGTGATGGAGAAGGGTATTACAACTCCATTTGATGCTTTTAATTGCAATTGTGAATGGTCTGAATCTCTCATACCTGAGTTGCAGCACAGAGAAATCTATTTTTAGCAGCTGTAGCCTAAAGCTACTGTTGCTTCTCTACAGTGACATATACATAGATACACTTACTTTCCTGTGGTTCCAGGCTCAAGAGGTAAATTAAACGCATTACCTGATACAGCATCTTTAGTAGCAATTAACAAATATTATACAAATATTAACTGAAAGGAGCCAGGAGGAAGATAAATGTGGCCTAACAAATTGCCTCCTCTTGTTCAAAGCCTCTGTAGATGCATAAAATCCAAAAAGAGACTCTTTTTAAAGATGATATAGAGGAAAGCTCTCTGAGATTTACCCTTCTGCTAAATACACACAAAAGGAACACCATTATTATGTATATATATTTTTTTTAAAAAGGAAGAGGGGTTTTTGCCATTTGAAAATAAAGGTTAAATTCTGCATGCAAAATAAAAAGTAAAATCTGTTTCTGCTTGCACTGGAGATTTTTACAGTTTTCAGTACAAAGCAGTTGGTTGAAAAAATTAGTCTCTGCTGTAATGAATTAGACAGCTTCTCTGTTCCAGAGTGTGTTTTCATCCGGGTGAACAATGGAGACCACTGGGTGGATTGCGACGAGTAGCTTTACAAAGAAGGACAAGCTGCATTTGTCTGGAGACAGTTCATGGGTTTATAATGGACAGCAGGGCCTTTGTCTTTGCTAAGAATCTTCCTGTGAATAGCTCTGTGATTCATAGCCAAATTATAGTTGCTTCCTACTATCATGGCCATTTTAATAGCAAGGTTCACAAAAGGCTTTCTTCAAATGGTAAGTGGTACTAGTGAGCTTGCACCTCTTTCTTTTTTTTTTTTTTTTTTCAGTTATTAGAATCAGATTAAATAAATAGGAAGTCACATTTTTTCTCCTTGTAAGAATTTTTATGAAAGATTTAAATTCAGTATAATGTTTAGAATCTGTCTCATTTTTCTCTCAATTAACCAGTGATAGATGCACTAGAAAATCCATCTGATCAAGGATAAAAATCTCATAGATGTGCTGTTGCAGATAAGCAGTTAAAAACATGTAAAGGTTTCTGAAGAACATCTTTTAAATATTTTGATATTCTTCAATGCAAATGACTGTATACTTTGTGCATGATAGCATCCTGTTGGTGCTAATGGTTGGTATTCCAGACCTCAGCTTCCATAACAGAGATGGCTTTGGGGTGAATTAAAATAAATAAAACATGCAAAATGTTATTCAAAGTAGTAGTAAATGTTATCTCATAGTGGCATGAAAGGCCATATCAGAACTGAGATTCTTTTGAGTTACGCATCCACAGACATAAAAAACCACACTCTGTGCCTAAGGTTGTATGGTTTCTGTTTAATTAAACCACTGTTTTTTCAGGTTAATTTGTGCAGTTTCTGGGGCAACATAACTTCTGACTAATAACTAGCTCCATAAGTTATTTGCCCAAGTTGTACTTTAATTAAAAGTGAGCTCTGTTTGCCTTGGAATATACAGAAGGCATGTATGATGCTGCAGCCCAACTTTTCACTCAGCAGATTGGCAGAAACTTTAATCTTCAGGTATACTTAAAGGTAAAGGGGGTTATTGCTAGTATATGCCAGTAAATATATATTTTTTTCTATGACTTTAGAGTCCAGAGATTTAAACCTTTTTAAAATCATGCTGGAGGAAAGTGAGCAAGTTGGAATTTCTTAACTTCACTTCCCCTGCCCACTCCCCCCCGCCTCTCTCCCCC
>JAWWEV010000083.1:119381759-119396492 GCA_035583235.1 Hafferia zeledoni
CCCCCCCGCCTCTCTCCCCCCCTCCACCCCCCCCCCACTGTGGTCTACTCTGAAGGGCATAGACTTCATATGCTTTATTCGTATCCCAGACTTGGATACAATGGGGAGGTTGTGAGTCGAGAAGAACAGTGTTTAATTCTGGGTTTGGTCAAATGAACACGGTGAGAAGTGGTTTTCTCCTTTTTCTTCTTTCTAAACTGCTTGGTAGTGGCCAAGGGCATTCTTACAGCACAAGGACAAAATGGGAAAACCCAACACCCCACTAGAGAGTTGCTGAATTGCCTCAGATGGAGAATTCATTTCAGGTGAATGATTCAGCCTGGCACTTGAGCATGTAGCTTTGCAGCAGCTTCAGACAGAAGTGTAATCTAATCCTTTGGTCCAAACAGTTTCTTGCAGAATATGCATATCATAGTTTCCACCTTGTGCTTGTCCCCTGCATTGAAATGGTTTGTCCTTTTGAGCTGCTTTAGGGAACGGACACAGAGGGCCAAGGAAGTCCACAATGGAATGCAAATTTCTGCACTGCCTGAAAGAAGCACAATTGTCTTGGATGCCAGTGCTAGATACTCCAGATGGAAAAAAACTTGATGAGTTCTGGAAATTACAGAATGGTTTGAATTGGAAGGGACCTTAAAGATCATCCAGTTCCAACCCCTCCTGCCATGGCCAGTGACACCTTCTACCAGACCAGGTTGCTCAAAGTCCCATCCAACCTGGCCTTGAACACTTCCAGGTACGGGGCATCCACAGTTCCTCTGGGCAACCTATTCCAGTACCTCACCACCCTCATAGTAAAGAATTTCCTCCTAATATCTAAACCTACTCTCTTTCAGTTTAAAGCCATTCCACCTTGTCCTATCACTCACTACATGCCCTTGTAAAAAGTCCCTCCCCATTTTTCTTGTAGTCTTTCCTCTGGTACTGGAAGGCAGCAATTAAGTCATCCAAAAGTCTTCTCTTCTCCAGGCTCAACAATCCCAAATCTCTCAGCCTTTCCTCATAGGAGAGATGCTTCATCCCTCTAATCATCTTGGTGCTCCTCTTCCCACTGATGAACAGTGAACCTTGGATATCAAACCTAAATGGTTCTACCTGCATTAGGTTCCATTTGTTCTGAGACTGCAGACATTCCCATGCTCCTATGTCTGTGTCTCCAAGGGCAAAAAATGAACTTTCTTTTCTTAAGGCTCAACCTTGAAGCCAGGTACTCTCGCACTACCCTGTGCCTCTACACTACCATTTGTGTTCACTTTCTTGTAATCTCTATCATTCAGCCTTTCTTTTTCTTGCTTATGGGTATTTCTAATTCACTAAATCTCTTGTGGAAAAAACTACGCTCCTTTTCTTTCTGATTCTGTATCTTCTTCACGTACTTGTACCACAAACTATAAAGATATCTTATTTTCATATTAAAAACAACATTGTGAAAAAAAATGTTGCTCACTGTGACAATGCTAAAGTCTCATATTGCTGATAGTCACTAAGAACAAGAAAAATCAGACTTCAAGCAATGTAGAACTTGTCTTTTCTACGTCAGTATCATTGCTACAAATTTAGTTAAACAGACTATATGACAGATAAGAGCAGATAGTTTTAAGTCCCTATTAATCCTGAATTGTTGCCAACATAATCAGGCAACACAAACAATTTACTTTTATTGACCTTTTGGCTGTCAGGCATCTTGGTTGTTTATTACTAGTAATGCTTACCCATCATTTATCCTCATGCAGAACTGTAACCTTTTGGAAAGCAGAAGTCAACATCACTTTGCCAGTTTTCACAATGTGGACAGAATCAATAACAGAACAACTGTCTACATCAAAGTTCCTGAAGAAGAGGCAAACTAGGCTGTTTAGCAGAGGCCACTACACAATTTGTGAACTTCCTGAGCTTCACCTCAGATTCTCATGAGTTGTCCCATGATTTTCTACAAAAGTGAGAATTTAACTTCTTCTGTACACTGGGAAGGAGTCTTTGAAACATACTTTTAGACACTGAGACACCCTATGTAGCTCTTAGCATGATTTTAAAAAGGTTTAAATCTCTGGACTCTAAATTCATAGAAAAAAAATATATATTTTGCAGATTTGTTCACTTCCACCCATTCGCTACCGGCTATCAAGATTTAAACACATTCATCTAAAAATATTCATAAAAATATTCAATTTGGGTAGTTCAACTAAATTATTTCTGAATCATGTTAGTTTTTATTTATAAGGACAATCAATAACGCTCTCCTTGGGTATTCTGGGGCAATGCCTCAGCAGCAATTACTCCCTTCTAAGGCTGTTTTGTATCAAGCTCCTTTCAGTTTTTAAGGCCCATTCTATCATATTCGTGACACTCATAATCTGGAAATGAACTGTGCACCACCAGCTGCAGGTTTAGTCTAAAGCATTAGGATATCTCACTGAATCATTCCATGGATACACTTCATGGACTTAATAATGCAAACTGGAATAGTGCTTGCAGGTGAACAGACCTAATTTCATGCCTCTACTTACAGCGAAGCCCAGAAATGTTGAAGTCAATGGCTATTGACTTCAGTGAATTTTGGGGCTTATTTATTGGAAATTCTGTGTTTAGGGGATATTCTCTGTGGGAGCAGAGGAACCATTCATGGGCACAAACTAAAACAGAGGAGGTTCCATCTGAACATCAGGAAACACTCTCACTGTGAGACTGACTGAATGCTGGAAGAGGTTGCTTAAAGTGGTGGTGGAGTCTCCATCCTTGTGCATCTTCAAAAGCTGTCTGGATGCTGTGCTGAGCAACCAGCTCCAGGTGGCCCTGCTTGAGAACTGGGGTTGGACCAGATGTCCAGAGACCAGAGATCTCTTCCATATCTGTGACTTTGTGATTCAAATACCACATAGCAGGAGCCAAGGCATCAGAATCTGGCCTTCGGTTGTTTTTGTGTAGGGGAAAATCATCCCATCTCTTCATATGTCCTGTCAAAAGGTACTCGTAATGAAGCACATGGAAATACATGGAAACATGAAATAAGGTTGAAATAAGCAATTTTGTTAACAACATTTAGATTGTAACATTTTGAACTCTTAATACGATTTCCTCAGCTCTCTGGAAATACCTGGTTTGACTGAAATGATTATTCTTCAGAAATAATGGAATCTTTATTTCAGGCACCATTTGAATTATACATCAGGGGGTTTTTAATCTGGTCAAAAAAAAAAGCAATTGCATTTTTATTTCTAGGAACAATCTGGTACTTTTATCTTCAAAGCTTTTATTTACATATCTATAACTTTGTTCAGTCCCTCTGTTCTGTGGCCAAGTGTGAGATTACAATGGAAGGCAGAGAAAGAGGTGGCAACTCCATCAAGTCTGATCAAAAGAGGCAGGAAAGGAGTAAACAGGGCTATTAGGAGGAATATACAATGATGATAAAAGAGGAAAATTGCATCTTTTTGTGTTTTATTTAACTTAATTTTGAATTTATCTGTTAATTGTAAAATCTTGTCAGAAGTCTGAAAATAATTTTTCCCCTTTAACCAAGTTCATACTTTTCCATTTGGCAAATACACCACTGGGTTTATTTTCCCCTCCCGTATGTTGAATAGTAGTAAAATAAAGATATTTTTATTGTGTTTTTGTGTAGGAAAAACTCTTCCTGTATGTTTTTCTAGTAAAACCTTTTGTTGCCCCATGATGGCATCATGGGTAGCAACAGCAGATCTACTAAACTCCTAATGAAGCAAAAATTAAGTATGTCATGATTTATAAGCAGCAAGTCTGGCATCACAATAGAAATTGGCTCTGCCTTGATATAATTTTAAAGATGTTGAACCAGGTTCATATATAAATTAGGATTTAAAAAAAAAAATCACTAAAAAGTGGAAGACAGTGATTTAAAGAAGAGAGTGGAGGCACACCCATTGTTTTAAAGTGCATGTCATCAGACACCAGTGTACAGTGCTGCTACATCCATGACAAAACAAAGTGCCCTTTTCCACACCTTGTGGCTAAACATCTTCAGACACTTAATGGATTTAGAAGTATACCTCTCTTGGTAATGAAATCAAAAAAGAATTTATAGCGTTGAGACAGAAAGCTGTGGCTGAGGAAGGAAAAAGGGAAGAAGGATGACAAATCAAACTGAAGGACTTAGAAAAACAGAACAATGATGAATGGTAAGATCATACTTCTTTCGCACTTGTCTTATGCTTTGACCTTCCTCATATCCAATCCTTGCAGTTACTCACACATTAGTGGTGAGATAGTTTGCCTAATGCAGGGGTGGGCTGAGTAATAAGGATACTACATAATACTTACTCCAAGTGGGGTACTAGGCATGAAAAAGGACTGAAGGAAATTTTTTGTCTTAGAGAACAATAACGTCTTTTAATGTTCTGTGCACATCTCACTGGCTGGGACAAATGTGAACTATTGTCTGTTTCTCCAGACAAGCTTACAAAGGGTAGTAGTGGTATCTCTGCACACAGAAGCTGTCTGTAATGATCCTGAGCTCATTTTCTCTCCCCTTATGCTTTCTCATTCCTTACTGTTTGGAAGGACTATCTATCATCTATGTGACTCACTTGCTTTTCTGTACCTCTCAAAGCTGTTTGCAAAAGATGGTAAGCACTTTAACACAAGGCATGCAATAGCAAGTCTGTTCTGTGAAGCAAAGTCTGAAAGAGAATATGAACTCAGTACAAGGACTTTTTCAGCTATCAGTAAAGTACAGGTGTCTCTGAGGCTCGGTGTAGCTGTGAAATGATAGGCACCACCACTGTACAATGTGTCAGGATGAAGAGAGAATACATTGCTCCTCTGAAAAGAGGTATCTGAGCTGAATGTAATTGCTCAAATGGACGTCAGCCAGTTCACCTGGGCCCAGTCACCATAGCAAACCCTAATTCCCAAATAGGAATTCAAGAGAAATGTTCTATATAAATTCTGAGAACTGTTTATATAGCTTATATTTTCATTTTCACTTTCAAAAATGACATTTGTTCTTATGTCTAGCACCTAATTATCAAAAAAGAATTTTTTCCAGAACTTTGTCACGAATGTGCAGCTAATTGAGCTGAGATACCAAGATGACAAATACTTTAATCCTTTTACTTCAGATATTTCGATACTGGAAAACACAATGGATCACAGTCTTAAATGGTGTACATTGATCAAAAAATATCAGCTTGGTTTGTTGCTTTTTACCAGCTAAGTATCCAATCCACTAATCTGAAGTATATCAAATTCCTTCTTCTCACACCTTGGGCAGAGTAATCTCAGTCCCACAGACTGGTGACTCACTCATATTGGAGCAGGTGAACCAAAATGTTCCTGCTCATCCTCCACAGTGGCCACAGTGGCTAAAAAGGAGCCAAGGCAGCATCAGACCTGAAGCTATTTTAGGGCTGAGTTGCGCCTGATAGTTCTTTACTGAGAAGCTAATAAACATCCCTTGGAAGTGGTCCAGGGGGCATTTCCTCTGTTGGCCGTATTCTGGCACAAAAGCACCAGGTCTTCCATCTTCTGGACAAACAGTAACACTCTGTGCTTTATCCATGACTAATCCCTTTCAATGCTGGAAGGACCTCCCACATGGACAGGACCATCTCAGCTGCAAAAAGGAATGGTATAATTGTGGAGATGCTCCAGATGAGGAATAATGTCAAGCCCCAGCTCTGAAATAGTCTTTTTGCCACATGAAGTTCCAGTAATCATGTGCTGAGGTCAGTTCATCTGGAGCTGCGTTTTCAGGGTTGATTATCACCATTCATTACCAATAAACTTAGATGACTAAGCCTCTAAAACCCAGAGGTTTAGAGGCTCTAAAATCAATCCAAAGAAATAGTTTTGTCTCGATATGGCCTTAAATGTGAGTGCAGTTGAGCCTGCTACACAACAAAGGAAAGTTGAAAAATAAATAAGTTTCTGGAATTTTCTTGTGAAGTTTGTCACAAAACTGAGTAGCTGCTTATTAGGGAACATAGAAGTTCTTGTCCATGACAGTGATATGTGAAGTAAAGCACAGGACATTAACTCTTGTAAAAAATCTCAGACAAATGTGGGAAGTCAAGTGAATGCCTTTTAGAGGAAGAAGAGGCTATGCTAGTGAGGGCAGCATTATCTCTGCTACACTGATTTCCTCCATAATTGAAGTCCTTAAAGTATAAATATTGGGACATATACTGGAGCAGCAGATTGAATTTTTATCCTTTTACCAGTTTTCCCTTAATGTTCTTTTTATGATCAATCTGCAGCAATTGGCTTAGACTAGAATACCTTGCTGTGGCTTGTCCTCTGCACAGACCCTGTAAGCAGTGTTCCAGCAGTATTGTACTTTCATTTTGTTTGCTGTTACTGTCCTCAGACTGAATATTTAAACAGGAAGAAAATTCAAACAATAAACTGAGAAGATCCGTCACGTTCAGCAAGACAGCCAGTACTGGGTTCTGATAACTATGTGAAAAAGTGTCTTACCACTGTCAAGGTTTAGTCAAATTTCTAATTTTATTATATTTAATCAGTAGGTACTCAGAACTAGCCTTTGTAGATTAATCATATTAGGAATTCCTGATACTGGTATGTCTAAAAGCAGTTACATGTCTTGTGACTGTATTAAAGATAGGTGTCCCAGCTACTGGGAACTGTGGCATATTAGCTGACTCCAGTCTTTCTATATGAGATTTGGATATACTTTTCTAGCATATTCTAATGATGTAGGACTACTATCTAGCCCAGAAAAAATAAGGAAAATCAATGAATTTGAATCAAAATAACTCATTAAATTGGATGACTTAGTGCATTTCTATGGCATTTAATCAATTCCCATATAGCATTTTGTATTTTAACTTCAGTAGTGTTTCTTACAAAGGTGGATGTGCATAGCAGCAAACTGATTGTGATGGCTAGAAGAGGATGTCAATCACACCAGCCTTAGCCTGCCAAATTTCATTTACAATTTATAGAGTTCCTCCATTTACAACCTGTGTATCTGTAATACAATGGTCTTTGGTCTTGAGATTAATTCTTTATCCTTCTTTGACCCACTTCTGACCTCACAGCAGTTATTCATTATATTTTACACTATTTATCTTTGGATTAACTGGATTTACAGGAAAGGAAAATGGAAAATATAAGAAAAGAATATTTTGTGAAGATGCCTTGACTCACGTTGAGGTCAATTTGTGTAATATTACTGAAGCTGTTCAGTTTACTCCCAAATATATTTTCATAAAATGCACACATTTACTTTTCTTTTAATACATAGAGCTTTTGTTTGGGAATAGTAAAACCTGACCTCAATATATTTGGCCTAACCAGTATAATGGAACATAACCTCATGTTTTGGTCTATGTGTTAACAAGATAGCAACAACTCAGGCTCATGATATAATGCTATGTACCATGCACTGCCTTCCATCTTAATCGCAGCATCTCTGAGTGTTACTGAATCTTTGCATTTTAGAGAAGTTTTCAGACTGTTTTCAAGAGCACAGTGTATGTGATTTCAACAAGTACTGGTTGAAAATCATATCTAATGTTTAAACTAACATATTTTCGTGTTCTCACTCAACCATTTCCTTATCAATGTTGTCTCTGAGTTACACAGCATGACCTAGTCAACTATCTGAAGGCCTTCATATTATTACTGTTTCAATCTATTTATATTCAAAATTGTGTTGCAAAGCACCAGATGGTATGAAGTATCCATTTTGGAATACATCCTGCTGACAATAAGGAAAATCAATCGTTTGCAGGTTGATAGCATTGAGAACAGCAAACTCAAAACTTGTCTGTGCCTAATGTTTTCAGTTGCCTTCAGCACAGTCAGTCATATCAACTGTTTGGTTTATGTCTCACAGGGATGTTTTCTCCAGTTTGTCCTGATTGAGCTTAATACCAGTCTAAATACCTGTGAGATCCTTTCTCTGTAGTGGATTCTACAAAAACAAAGGTATCATGTAGCTGTCATTTGGGGGAAAGCTGAGTCTCCAGATGCAAATTTTAAAACCTTGGTTCACCTCTGTGATTAGTATTCTGAGAAAGAAATGCAGGATTCATCCCAGACCACTTTAGAAAGCTATGACCAAGTCTAAGCCGAACACCTGTGGTCCTGTAATAGCAGCAAGAGAGGTGAGGCTCTGAAGGGTCATAAACTCAGTCCCACAACAGGTATCTCAAAGAGGAGCCCTCTCCTCTGACTGTACTATCCTTGAGGATAGTACCAGCTGCCTAACCTCAGAAAGTTGACATTAGGTAGGTTGACTTCATCATTAAGATGTCTCTCATATGGCTTGATAAAAGATGGGTAAATCTGATAAACAGAGCTACCCTGTAGCAACTGGAACAGTAAATCATGAGTCCCAGTCCCACATGCATAATATGAGTCTGTGCTCCCTGTCATTGCATAAGAAAGTTTTCTTTTTCTAATGGATTTACTTCCTGAAGAAAATAGTGGTTCACTGGAAAGACTGTTTTGCATTTCTTAAATATGAAAATTAAGTTACATGGGACATCTCAGGATTGACCATATAAATTTTATGCCTCTTAATATGCTCATCTCAATAAAATGGCAGTCAAAGTTGGCTCTTGTAAGGTATGGAGTAATTAGTCATTTATATAACTCACTATCCTACAAACCAAATCAGCTTCTATATAAATGTCTAGGCAGCATATTAGTGCTTTGCTCAGCCAGCCCAAAAACATATAAGTGAGAAAGATAAAAGAATCCCTGCTTCCTAAACTTCTTGATATCATTTACCACACTCCCCACTGTTATTTGTATTTTGGCAAATAAAATCCAAGTGTGCAGGTCCCAAATATTCCAGTCTGTCTGTTAAACAGAGCTCATATGAGCTTAGATTTTGGTAAGTCCCACTGAAGTCAGTATTTGTTGTTCAGAGCGTAAACCTCTGAGAGATTTCAGATGTCACTCAGGACTGTGTAAAAATCAAGGTCTACAGCATTGTTATTTCAAATACATTATCGACTAGTACATAGTATACTTAACAGAAGACTGTTCAATGGGTAAGGTAACATGTGCTTAGACTGAATATTGCATTTCATGATGTAAGTGGACTGAGTCATGCAGTTTGAACCAAAAGCTTTGTTCCAAACAATCAAATTCTTTTTTTTTAAGCAGCCCTCCACTCCTGTTAAGGGTAGCATGCACAGGCTTGTCACTCACTGTGATACATCTTATGAAGTTTATCATCTGGACAGGAAAGCACTAACTGAAAAGTGTGTGCAAGTGAGTGTCCAGGTCCAGTCTCGAGGGATTCTCTGTGTGGCACAGCACTGACATCCTCACTGGCACCACTGTGGTACTGTGGCATTAAAAAAAGTAAAAATTTCCTCAGTTGGATCTAATTCTTATTCACTAAGGCAATGTAACAATGGATTTTGGGTTTTTTTTCCCAATGTCCAGATCAAAACCAAACATCAGGCAGATCAATATGATATACAGACAATTCAAATCTTCTCACTCAGGTCGAGTTCTAGGTTCCATTCATTTCTAGCTGAAGAAAACATACTTCAACTGAAAATGGAGCATGTTCTTTCTTGGGCTTTCCATGAAAGCTTGTGGAAAAGCAAGCTGAGGTCACAAAAGTTCTAGAGAAAAAAGTACTGATTTTACCCGAGTTGGTAATTAATGGTGAAGGAAACTAACGTTTTGTACTACATTCTCCCTCAAGCACAATTTATGGCATTTCTGATTGTCCATCTAGTAAGCAGCATTTTTCCTAATTTATTCTCTTCAAGAACACATTTGCAGGATTAATAAAAAGTTTCAATGGACAGTGGCAAAACAAAGAGTACAAAACTCAAGAAAAAGCTAGTATTCTGGGAAATCGTAAATATTGTCAAAATGTGATTGCAGCTTAGGAAAGGTTTAGCTGCATGTCTGGGATTTTTCTTTACAAATTCTATACATGTCTGTCATTTGCACAACAAGGATCTGTTTTCATGTGTCCCGATTTGAATAATTAAAATTAACATTAAATAATTTTTAAAATGCTTTTAAGACTCAGAGTAAATAGTTGTAGCTCTCTCAACCTCCGTATGTAATGCCTATACCTGGCTTTTAGGGGTTCAGAGGTCAGAAATAAACTATGAGAATATCTTCATTCTTCTGGTGATTTGAAACTTGAATCTGGATCCAAATTCTGTTGCTCGGTCCTATCTCTGTTCTTTTTCTGCAGATAATTGGAGGGAAGAAACTTGACTATTTATTGCACTGCTGCTATCCACACATCCTGTTCCTATTTTGGAAGACTTCCTAAATTCGTTACACAGGAAAAACTCCTACTTAAGTTGTTTGTTTGCCTGTGCAGAGACCAAAACACAGACCAGAGAACAGAACTGTCCATTGCTGTAAACATGCCAGTTATTGGCTTACTGAAACTTTGTGCTTTTCTTCACTCCTTGGGCAGAGTCCAGACAGATCCAAAAATTCAGGAAGAAATTATAAGTTAAAGCCTTCTTGCATATTTAGCAATCACATTAGAATAACCAGTACTGCCAAGGGCCATCAGTTTTCTAGAATGAATGGACCTTCAAGGGAAAAAAAAAATGTTTCTAGTGAAAAAGAAAATTAATTAATCAGACCTTTAGGCTTCAGCTGTCAGCACCAGAATACAATGTCAATTGGAACAAGAGTTGCCTTTGACAAACCTCACCTGCTCTGATCAGCCCTGTTTGCAGTGCCTAATGCACAGATCTTTACAGGAACAGAGCAGTGCTCACCAGCACAGTCCATTAGATGAGAAAGCTGCTGCGTTGATTTCAGAATACAATGCTGCTGCAGAAGAAGAGCATTGGACAATTTGGTGTCTTCGCTGTTCACTACACAAGTGGTATTGATTTACTTGCCAAGAAATATTCACTTCAATAGGGTAAAATAAGCTCATTTACCTGATAAATCTAACAAGCTCCAACTGTATTTAGGAAAAAAACAGTTCTCAAATATTGCAGAGAATCAGCCAGGCTGCAGTACCAAGGCTATGACTGTGCTTCTTGAGATTGTAATTTGATTTTAAGCTGCTAAAACTAGGGAAGTCTGAGGCTCAGGAAATAGTTCTGCTAATGCTTTATGAGACACAGGGAGTCAGGCTGGCAGCAGACTTCAACGGCTCTAGGTTATTTGAAACAAGAAAAGATAACCTTAATGTTATACTGGGTTTATAAAATAGGGAGATAAAAATAAATATTTTGCCTTCTAAATAGTGAAATTTCTGAAAGGGAGTGGTAAGCTGCAACTGCACAAATTTGGGAGTGAACATGTCAGTGAATATGCATCCACCTGACTAAGACTTGCTTCTCTGTATATTGGAAATCATGCTTAGAATAGATATACATCAGAATAGTTGTATGAACACCATATATTTGTTCAGTGCAGATGACAGCCACTTTGTTCCCTTTCTCCAAGCACTGTGGACTATGCAAGAAACTCAGGTCCTATATGAATTATATTGATATTACATTTATTACAAGACTTAGATCTTCCATTTCATATTTTGTAGCTTTTGTCAAACTATTCCTGATAAATTCAGTCTTTGGAAAGGGAATATCTTGGACTGTTGTAAGGGACTGTTACTTTGTGTTGTCATTCACTCAAGCGGAGAATTAAGTATGATAAGTAAGACTGCTGTTTGTGTACCACTGCTTCTGTCCCTGTGAAAGCTGAGATGTGAAGTGCATAAGACAGGGGACTGCTAGAAAAGGCAGGATTTGGTCCAAGGAAATAGGAGTCTTCCCTTAGTTCTTGCTGTTTCCTATGCTTTAGTGAGCAAGTCACACAAATGAGACTTGGAATAGTCTCCAGTTGTAGGTTTCTCTGTACATCATCTGGGTCTTGCCTGAGAGCAGCATGGTTCTAATTTGGAGAAGTATTGGCAATGCCAGGCACAGTTTAGCTTAAAAGAAGTTTTCTTAGAATATATTAACAATATAATACAATATACAATAATAATATATTATTTAACTATATATATGTAAAATTGTTACCTGTAATGAAAAGTCAGTCCCAGGGCATGTCAAAATAAGTTTAAAACTGGTAGGTAGCCTTGACTTTAACCTCTATTTGACTTAGTTCTGTATCTGTAAAATGGTGCTGATATCCATTGCCTCACCTTACAGGTCAAGAAAATATATAAATAAAATTTACAAATCACCTGATGGTTCCATGTGTACAACAAAACAACCCAGGAGTGTATCTATTATGTTAGTGAAAAGTGTACACAGTGTGTTGAGCAAGGAGATAACAGAACATCAAGTGCTGTTTAATGCATTCATTCAGTGAGATAGGAGGCATATGGGAAAGATCAAATGTGCTCAAGCCATTAAAAACCATTCTAATGCCTTGAGGAGGAAGGGTAAATAAGGACAACTGCTGAATACAAACCACTAGTTCTAGTATTCCCTGAGTTCTCACTGCTTGATATCTTTACATTATGAAATACTTTCAATGAAGCAAGAAGTGTGTGTGCAGGCATGCCTACTTTCCACATTTCATGTTGCCTATTCAGCCTCGTATTCCTTGCTGACATTTCATGCTGAGATCTCTCCACCTCTCAAACTCTAGAATACTTACATTGCAGCTTGGATGGAGCTTGGCAGTAATTACACCCAGACACTACTTCTGCTCAGTCGCTATACCATGTTCTCTCTGCCTGCACCCAATTAACCTTTCCTCATGAGTCCAGAAAGGAGAGTGGAAGCTGTATTATAATTTTTGTGGCATTAAAAAATCCCATTACATTTTTTGTAACTTTGTTAGTTCCCATGTTCTAAGTACCAATTTTTTTCTAATTACTTATTATTATATTTTTATTACTTATGATTATCTGAGAATTGGGAAAATGTATTCATTGTAGGTTTACTGAAAATATCATGGAACATATTGAACAACATATTCAGAAATACATTTGTGAGTGATTCAGTTAGGCCTCTAAACTGGGCATGTAATGGCAAGTTTTCAAAAATATTTTGGAATTAATCAAAAAGGGTTTTTCTGCAACCCATCTATGAAATTCCCTCTGGATTTTTTATCAGAAAAATGGGATATTTTTCTTTCCTTCTTCTCTGACCAGTTCTTCAGTGTTGGTCAGGTTGTCCAAAATTGGTATGATTGTCTATATTACTCCTGGCAAGATTTCAGTCCCAGGGAAGCTAACACTCATATGGGAATCTTATCAAGTATCATTTTCTTGCCTTTATCCTCCCTTATTCTGTGAGCAATCTGAATAATTGCACATTAATTCTTTACTATTTATGTTACTCCTTGCATCTCAGTAGTTCAACAAACTTTGAAAATGGAATTGAACTGTTGACTTTTCCAACTCCCTTCAAAAGTCTTTGTTTTCTGTGTGATGTGTGGGTGAACTTAGACAATGCATACAATTCTATACAGAGCATTTGTAGTGATCAATCAGGACTTTTATTGTTTTTCCAAAACTATGAAAATCCACTAGTTGTTCTTTGTGCTACCTATAGATATTTTATCAGTTAACCACTCAGAGACACATAGATATTTTAAGAATTCTCTTACAACAGGATTTGCCAGCCTTGGGTAGTCAATGCACTGTGTTATTCCATTTTTATTTTTCTACAGATGCACTAGAAGACCCATTTTATAAATGAGGAAAAAATAAATAAAATATTGATCCAGGCAATTACTTCCTATCCTCTTGTATCTTCTTTCAGCTAGCAGTCACAAAATGAGTTCTTCATCTCATTTGCTTATGGTGATGGTAGGCATAAATTACTGGAATTGACCACTCTAAAATGAGTTTTGCAGGAGTCACTGTTCTGTGTAATTGCAGTGTCCCATGTAATGACATATTTAATAGCACTGCTTGACTGAGACTTAGAGTAATAGTTCTAATCTTCACCAAATGTCTGTGTAGTAGCATAGTAGCATTCTCACATTCAGAAGCATTTTTCTTCTTTTTTTTTTTTCCAAATATTGTCTTTATCCTAAACAACAGCATTTTAAATGTATTATCCAATACAACATTTTTACCTTTATGTCCTTTCCACTGCACAGTTCTTCCTAAAGGGCCTGAGGTTTAGGCAGCCTGCTATCATTTTCAAGGTTAGTGTAAAATCATTTTCAGTTTGATAAGGATTGTTACATGGAAATTCGAACATAATGTCTTTTCATGGAGTCTTCGTTGTTTTTCTTTCTCACTGGTGAAAGCTAAAAGAAATGTAACTTAAATGCTGTTCTCTCTGAGTAGAAACTATATTATATTAGATGCTCTTTCATCAAATCAAGATTAAATTTCATTTTTTTCTGCTCTAAGAACAAAAGCGATGACACTTTGGATGTATGCAAAGTACAACTATGAGTTTATGTAGAAAACTCACACTATCGTCAATGTACATCTATAGGCTGTGTTGCTGAGAAAAGTTCCCCATAGTTGCTATGAAAAGGAAACAGTATAGAATATAAAAGAAGTTTTATTTAACCAGAAATGGGGCTTAGACAATAAGATTTCCATATGGGTTCCTTGGAAAGTGATGTGTGTTGGGCTATGGACAACATCCTCTCTGTCGTGGTTTGAGCTGGCAAACTGCCAGCCCTCCAAGACAGAGAGTCAGAGCCTCCCCCCACCTCCAACACCGAGGAAAAGGGAGGAAAAGAGAGGGGAAGGAAAAAAAAACAACTTATAGCCACATCTGTACTAAAACTACATATATTTTACAGACAGGATAAAAGGCAACTAGGAGACAGTACAAATACTCACACATATTA
>JAWWEV010000083.1:119396592-119489649 GCA_035583235.1 Hafferia zeledoni
GGGAAGTCAGCTGTCGGCTTGGCCCAGCCCAGATCAGCTGACAGCCCCCAGGCCCAGGCTGAACTTCAAAAAACTCAAATTTAGGTCCATCTAGGTGAAACTGTAACACTCTCTGTGACTATAAAGCAGCTGTTTCTCAAAAGAATGTGTCAACAGAGGTAGTGGATGTATCACCAACTGTCATGCTTTGTGAGCAGGATTTCTTCTAAGGTTTTCTTTTCTGTCAGCATTTAAATGCTTCTGGTGTGCCTACGACCTTCATTAATTGTTGTTTGGGGTCATTGCGTAGTACAGCCTTTTCAGTGGGGAGATCTGACCCGGTGGCATAGATTATTCAGCCACAAAATTCAACTGCATTTGGAGGCTAAGCAAACTGACACTGAGTAAAATACCCTGGGCCATGGTGAGGGGTCACACAGTAAAGTCTGTGTCTAAGGTGTACTTGTTTCATCTCTGTTTTTGCCTCTGTCATTTCTTGAATGTAGACATGACAGAAGTCCAGGCACTGTTTTTCCAGTTGTCCTGTAGCCTGCTGCCCTGGTGACAGCTGTCCTAGTATAAGCATTCAGGGACTGGTTTTTGTATCACTTTGGGAGTGTAGTCACCAAGTCAGTGACATTAGTGGTTTAAGAAAGAAAGTAGAGAATCAGGTCTGCAGTTACTGAAATTAAACTTTCCTTATCAGGCCACAAATGAGACTCTGGAAGCCTTGACTCAGAGTGCTTCAAACTCAAATTGCATTTTACTTTCATGTTGCCAAGACATTTGACCCATATGAGAGCCTCTTCCCAGTGCTAAATGAAAAAATGCATTCTTATAAATACCATTGAAATTGTTCTCAGCTTCTTCTCATGCTGTCAGCTATTAGCCCCTTCCAGAAAATGGTTTTCAGATTCCTTTTCATCCCTATTGTAGATAAAACGGGTCTTTAGCCTCTGAATGTTATGAGCTGTCTTTATAAATCTCTTTAAAATAACTTGGCAAGCAATAATATGAAATTTCATATAGTTGAAGAAAAATATGCTAGACCATCCTGTATTAAAAAAATATGGGACTAAATGTGAAATATGTAGTCTAAATTGCACCTAAGATTGCTTTCTTTACATACAGTATACACAGGGTGAAGTGTCTAAAAATACCCTAATACTTACTTCTTACCAACAATAAATATATCAATATTTACAGCCTCTAAAATGGAAGGTGCTAGCAAGTCAAGCCATTCATGTTACATGCAAAAGAAGTCTTCAGTACCGATCCAAAGAGTTCCCTTAATGCTCACTACACACCTGTGAAAGATTTCTTTTTCTAAAAGCTTTTTGCCCATAGGCTGGCAAAGTGTTCCTTATACTATACTCCTCAAGGGGAATTGAGAGCTGTTCCTCTGAAAACAGCTTAACCTGGTAAGAGTTTAGAAAGATGTGTACTCCATCCAAAACAGAATTCAAAGATACTGCATGCTGGGATTTCATTAAATGTACTTTAGGCAAGGTGGAAAATGGAATATGAGTAATAGACAAGATATGCATATTCCCCTTGCTATAACTGGCATTGTGATGTGTGTGTCTATTTATATGTACATACATACACAGACACCCAAAAGTCCACTTCTGCAACTCAAAATAATTTAACCAGACCTCTTGTGTTTTCCTGAGGAGGCTTACAGTTCTTCACCAGATGAATACCTTATAGGTGTTCAATTTGTAACTTATGTTTTCCATTTTGCATGCATCTATCTGATAAGTTCTCTCACAGAAGGGGCAGATGCAAGTGCAGAAGTTGATACCCACATTCTCTATGGATTAGTCAGAAGATGTGGAAGGAAGGATGAACATTTTCTAGGGAAAAAAATCTTACTTTCCCATTACTTAATTTTCATTAAAAACTGTCAGGAAAATGAATTAAAACCTTTTAGATCTAACTGGAAATGTGATGGACCCTTCTTATTAGCACATGAGTTATAGGCTCAACATCATTCTCTCTCTCCATGATAACTGTCAATCAGTTTAACTTGATTTGCAATAATTTAACCAAAATTAAGCAGCTTTGAGAAGAGAGATTAAGGGAGGCTCCTTATTGCCTGTACTACACATACAGTCTGATGGCTAGGGTCTTGTCTTTGGAGAAGAGAGAAATAAATTCCAATTGCTGAGCTGAACAAGTCAGACAAGATCGGAACAGGCAGCTCCCATCTGCCTGGGAAGTGACCTGCTCATTGTTGGAGAGCTTGAGTTCCAGTGTATGGTGGTACTGTGCATGGTTTGCATAGATGCATCTTCCTTGGTGCTTGAAAGGCAACTGACTCTTGTTATGAAAGTAGTCCATAATTTTTGTATTTTTCTTACTTTTATTATAAGTGCCCCAAAATTGTTACAATTCTCAAATCTTCTCAGTTTACCAAAGAAAACACATAGAAAAAATGATTACCTGCATCAACTAAAATGAAGATTTTTCAGTTGTGTTTATTTTTGTTCATCTGTGTGGTTTTGACTCACACAGGCCTAGTTTCCATGGATAACTAAGGATACTTGATGCCAAGAGCTCCTAAATATGAGATACCATTTTAGTCATGGAGAAGTTGGGTAAATTACTGCTTTTCCTCCTTTCGCACCCTGACACTTTTTTCAGGCAGTGAAGCTTTCCAGCAGTGGCCATAGTGCTATACCCTAACAAGCCAATTAGTAGCTTTTAGTTTTCTCTTCAGCTAGATCAGCTGCAGAAGACATGCCACGTGGTACCTTCACAAGTGCTTATTCAACCCACCAGCTAGCAGGGTGCTAACAGGAACTAACACTGCCAAAGTGAGAGTTCATCCTATGGAGAGCCTCAAGGGAGACATACAGTGGTGTAAACTCCAGTGTTCTTTTTTTCTCTAATACTTTGGTTGTGTTATGAATCATACTCTTAAATACAGGGGAGGGTTTAGGTAGAATCAGTGGAGAATGAGACATGGATGGTGGCACAGCAAGAAACACTGTTACTTTAGATGAGTGCTTACAGTTGTAGTGGGATTTGGGCGGGTTTGAAGCAAATCCCTGCATCAGCTCCATTTAGTGTGTTCTAGTTTAGTTAGGAACACAGTTTTGGATTTTAAGTTTCTTTTGAAGGACACTAAATTGGAAAATTCCCTCCAAGTGCTCATGAATGCATTCCAGTCTGAGGGGAGAGTCCAAAACTGGCCATGAACAGCATTGAACACCCAGCAGGTGGAGACTTTCGGTCTCAGGAACCAGACAAACTGCTTCAAAGTTCCCTGAACTACATCTGACAAAGATGTAGGAATCTCAGCACCAAGTTATCTACTGTTCTACTCCTCTCATGCCAAATTATTTGCTAATGAGATATGAGCATTGTTAATTCAGAGTTGAGGTATTAACTAGCTATAAATCTGCATTTTAAGCAAACTCTTAGGTCACTAAGTACTAACTCAATAAAAAATTTTGTTCAAAGGCAGATGAGCTTGCTTCTGTTCAAAAGCTTGACTGAGTTCCAGAAGAAATATGATGTTCTATGCAAGTTTTTCAGGGCTGCAGCCTGAAAAGTATTTATCCCCTCTACTTGCTGTTTGCTATCATCTTTAAAAGTGCTAGAAAGTACCTCATCATGCTCTTAGAAATGTCATTCTTGTGAAAACATAAAAAATTTAGTTAAACAGTGTTGTCTCTAAAATATACACTGTTTACATAGAAAAGCCATTATCTACAGATTTTTTTTTTTCCATGTATCATAATAACCTTTTCTGTCAAGGTCTTGCTATTTGTGGAATCTTGATTGTTTTTTTTTCTTTTTGCCTTGTGATTGTTTTTTTTTCTTTTTGCCTTGTTTATTATTTTTAGAGGTTTTATTCCAACTGTTACCTGCATTTTGATGCTGAATTTTAGTATGTTTTGAGCCAAAATTGTCCTTTTTTAGACCTTAAGGTTTCCTTTAGGTTAGATCTGTTCCCCAGTGCTCAGCATCCAGAGTAACGATGTTCTTAGTACAGTTTAGTACACCAGCCAATAATTTAAGGGAAAGTTCGAGGATTAATATTTTTACCATTGCATTGTGATATTCTGCTAAACACCATATTCTCTGTTCAGGATGAAAGTTAAATTCTAAGTAGTCAGAGTGATGGAATTATATGATTTATTTTTTTTCTTTCCTAATGAATTTCTATTTTTACCAGTGGATAGAAAAAGTTGGATGTGTCATTTTTCTTTTTGTGGGTTTTTGTGTTGAAAACTGTCTGATTAAACATTTCAGCCTTTTACAAAAATGCTCTTTTTCAGGTAGCCTCTACCTGCTGTTCAAAAAGATACACAGAAAACTGAAAATCTATCAAAAACTCATTGAATCAAGAAATTATTCTGATAATGAAAATCACTTTCCAGAAGTGTATACTCTTGATATCTCTGTAGCATGAAACCTGCAAAACAGGTCTTCTTGCACTGCAGGAGTATTGCTTAGCCTTGTCCCTCTCTATGTCTGATTCATCAGTCCAGAAGCCAACCAAAAATTTCACCAGCAAAACATGGATAAAGTTGAAAGTAGAGGGGACCATGTACTTAGGAGAGTCAGACTGAGTGGGAGTGTACACTGACATGATGAGTGGCACCTGGCTGCATGGTGTCCCCTATGCTATCAGAAGACAACCAATTATTCCCTAAGCTGCTCCAGTATCTGTCCTGAGCTGCCTCCAGCATGTAGAAAATGAAGGAGTCAGTGAAATCTGCCTCTGCATCAGCCTTCACAGTTTTGCCATGAGCCCAGTAAATCAAAGGAGAACAGATGTATAAGCTCATTAATATCTGTTAGCCATAGCAGATGTCACGCACTTCATATGGTGCAATATATTCCCTTGCAGTCTAGCATATGCAATAGAAAATATGCAGTGAACATCTGTGTTTTAAGGAGACGAGTATCATGCTTTATTTCTCAATACTTTGTGTCAGTGGTCTAAGGTATGAATTTAGCTAATGTTTTTAAAGCTGGTTTTATATTGACGGAGTAGCAACTACATTCACTTGAACAGTAAGAATTCACAGCTCCATAATAGAAAAACTCAAATCAAAGACAGGAAAAGACAAAATACCTATTATAGTTGATATAATCTTCAGTTCTATTATCAGTAGTCATCTAATCACTCACAATACAACTGTCTTCCTAAATCAAAGTTAAGTGGATACTGAGGCAATTATTGTGAAGAGTCACCAAAGACTTTTTTAAAACTAGAACCAAATTTCTCAATACCTGAGAGTACTTAAATGTAGTTTCAAAATAGCCTTGATTATCCAGTTCAAGGGCTATTCTTTGCCAAACTTAAAGCAGGCAGCTCCAGTTATGCCAGAGACTGACCTAGTTAAAAATTCAGATTATTAAAAATGCCAAACTACATAAGCTTTGAAAATAGACAACTGAATAGCATAGTCTAAATAGGTGGGTATAATAAGTGCATATATTTTTTAGTGTTTACCTATCATTCACTTCTTTTTGCATTCTTTAGCCTACCTAGCATGAAGTTACAAAAATGATAAATAAGGTGAAATGGAGCAGGAAATGCAGTTTTTAACACAATTTCTTCTAATTGAAGTAGGTTTTCCCCAAGGGGGGATAGAGTCATTTAATCAGATTTTTCCTGACATTACATTTTACAAGACTGGGGTTTTATGGAGATTCATGTAATGAGTAACAAATGTGCTGTTTTGTACTTGTGTTTCCATGAAATGTGAAAAATCTTACACTAGATCTTATATAATTCAGCCATTTTCAGTTAAGTTAATATCTTACCTAAAAAGAATTCAAGGGATAGTGTTTTTTGCAGGCTTTCTGTAATGAAGGAATCTTTTCCTTCTTGTCCCTGTCTTGCAAGAGAGTATTACTTATGAGACCAGGAATGAGGGTTTAAAAGAATTCTGATAGTTTTGTAGATATCAAGAAGTAAAAAATGCCAGAGAGTTCAAGTGAGGTTTTTTAAAAAGACTGGTCCTAATGTGTTTTTATGCTACTGGTTCATCCACCAATGTATTTTTCTGGAAGCTAATTGCAGCATGGCCTTGTTAAAGACCCAGTTGCACTGTAGGCTCTTGTGCGATGGGGTTGTGCTCACCGTCCTGCAGGGCTGTGGAGCAAGGCGGGCAGGAGCTGGAGGTGGTGTGGGGGTGAGCTGACTTCTTCACCCACAGCTGAGGGCCAGCCAGCCCCACCTGTCCAGACAACAGTTTGGCCGTGTGCACTTTACCCTCAACCTTCTGACTTTCTGATTATGTTCCTAAAATCCTGTGATAATCACTGTTTGTTAATTAACATTCTTTGAATTCGGATTCAAAAAAAAACCCCAAACCAAATCTCATCCATTTTCTGCCAAAAATGTTGCTAGCTCCAGTTCTCCATAAGCAAGAGTAGTTTTAGCAGAGTAGAACTAAGTTGCTCAATCTGTATTCCTGCTCACGCACTATGTCATCATGTCTCTGCTGTTGCAGCATAGGCTCTGGGTTAGATAAAAGGCTCTGCCTGAGCTCAGAGCGCCACAGCCCAACTCTTCCACTAAAATGGTCTACTAAATCCAACTACTAAATGTGTGCCTTGCTCATTTGGTAGATTTAATCACCTCGACTGGCCACATCTGCTTGCAGTGTCTCTTGGCAGTAGCTGTGTACCCCTCTTGCTACTGAGCCTTGTCCCTCATCCTTCCCCTAGTAGAGCTGTTTCTGCTCCTTGATCCTTGCTCTGGCTCCTCCAAGGGATTGAACAGCCAGGCCTTGCCTCCTTTTGCCTTTCTGGCCTCTGGACCAGTGCATCCCTCAGCATCTTCGGCTGCCACCTCTGGCTTGCTTTGCTTTGGCTCCTGTCTCTGGTCCCTATGGTGCATAGGCTGGAAGAGACTCACTGACAAGCTGGGTAGCTCAAAGAGCAAACCTCTCATGTGCTCTCCACTCACAGGGCCTGATGCTGCTGAAGATGGATTCAGACCAGTTGTGTACTACTGTTTACAAAGGATTTCTTTGTCTAATCTCGGGCATGTTCCTCTGATGCTCACAGCAGCATTTTGGCTTTCTGGCAGAGTCAGTGGTCAAAACAGATTGAGTTAGCCCTCTCTGTAACAAGGAGGATAGGATATAGACATATTCATTGCAACTGAACAGGGGCAGCTATTGCCTTCTAAAATGCTTACAAATAGCAGGCAATAGTATGCTGAGAAGCGATCACTTCATTAATTTACTGTAATATTCCTATTAGATAGTTTTCAAATTATGCTCACTGTTGTAGAAAGGCAAAGGAACTGAAATGAACTCCAGACAGGAGCTTGATCTTTTCCCCTTGAAATACAAAATGGAGTGCAGCTGGCAGAAACATATACCACAACATTTGTTGTGGTGCTATTTTACCAAGTCTAACACTCAGCATTAGAGATGAGACCACAAGGTTGCCCTTTACCCTGTTTGATAGGCTTCAATAGTTAACTGATCCCAAAGCACAGCTGCTTTTTGTTGCAAGGCTCTCTCCATTACAAGCCAAACTGGACAGTGAAAGGAAATGCATCCCACAGACCTGAGGAGTTTTAGCTGTTTGAGGGCACTGTGAGCAGTGTCAGCACCTACTGCCTGTTGGAGCTCAGCCTGCTTCCCAGTCCGCTCCTCCCAGTCCACATGTTTTTATAGACTGGATGCAGTTCAAAATCAGAGGATTAAGTTGCTTTCCACACATGACAGGTCAACCAGAGGACATCAGCTTATATGAATCTTGATTTGTTTGATTTCCATATGTCTTAGGACTAAAGTCTTACTTTGGATATTGACTTAGTGAAAAAGTCAGGGAAATCCATGGCTGCAAAAATAATCCCGGAAGAGATACGTCACTGTGCGGGGTATGCGATTTATTTGAAAGAGTACAGAAATCATACAATTTGTCTCTTGTACAAATCTTTTCCCATCTTTATTGTGGCACCAGGATATCTTATAGTGCTATTTCTGAGAGCCATGAGGAGGGAGCTTGCTGGGTCCTGTCATTCTGTCCCAAAAACCGATGGCAGCAGCAGCAGTGACTGAGAAGCTGCTGCGATGTGGCTTTCAGGAGCTGGACTGTTCTCTCTCTGCCTGAAAGCACCCAGGTGGGGGGAAGGTATCCTACCTTGCCAAATGCATGTACTCTGCCTTTGGGCATCACATTTAGTTCTTCTTGTGTAATGTGGCAGCAGCAGGCACTGAGTCTCAGGAAACCCAGGCTGGTTCATCTGAACAGCTGCTGCAGTATGTTTCTTTCTGCCTTACAGATCTCTCACTTTTAACCTGTTCCAATTACTCATTACTGAGGACTCTGTAGGTCTCGTGGGCAAAGCTTCATCCCAATTATACTAATGGTAAGGGGAAAGAAATAGAGACAGGGAGATGAACGGTGTTTTTAAACAACATGGATTATGTTACAATAGACAAAGAAACAGTAACTAGATCTAATGAAGAGGGAAGGATATTCATTACAGATGAATCAGAAAAGAAAAGGCAGTGATGGAAGGCAAATAAGATTTGGGAGTGCCTGAGCTTGCTTGTCTTGACTGTCACCTACACTGTTTTTGTTGGCTTCTGAGAAATCAGACAGGCAGCTGGTGATGTATGTGAAAACTGTGGTTTTATGTCTCTGTTTTATGAAGGAAATCAGTGGGCACAGACATAAAATTGATATATAGTGCAAATATGTAATTTAAAGTGTTTATATAAATTATTGCAGGATATCAGTTTGAACAAAGACATTATCTTAGCAGTAGTCAGAGAATTATTCATACCACAAAATCACACTCAATTGCTGTGAATCAGTGCTTTTCATATGGAATAATTCTGTTCTGTCCATTCCTCTCTCTTCTAAGTTTTTACAGATTTAAAACAGCAGCAGTCATGTCATGAGCTGAAGGTGAATGCCTTTCCCCTGGTGACTATAGCTAAATTTCTAGGGTGTTAGTTTTGATTGCCAAGGGATTATGCTGGGTTTCTAACAGGTGTGAAGCCACAAAGTTCCACTGACCTGCATGGATCTTGGCTGGACTTACATCCTTTAGGCAGTCCCCTACAGGCACGTTGGGTTTAATACCTAGTTCCAAGGCAGCTTTCTCTGTTGCTTGCCCTTCAAAGACTCTTTTTGAGTTGCTGAGGAAGTAAACCATAAGCAACAATTCTGAACTTTGCTTGAATACCTTACCATTTCAATAAAACTTCTGCACTTCCACAAAATAGCTGGTTTTCATACCACATATTTTTCAGAGTGTCTGTAGCACTGGCAATTAGACTTTTCCATTACTGAGTTGGGACAATCTCTATTGCTTCTTAGGATGCCAGTGTACAAGATGTTAAGGGCCCATTTCTGCCAAAATTCAACAGATAAATTATTTTACCAATAACCAGGGATGGAGTTAATTCCATGCTAGGACAGGATATAGCCCAGAACAGTCATTTCAACTTATGCTCCCCTGACCCAGTGATGTTGTGCATTTAGCAAAAATTTAATTGTTTGTATAAAGATTTTAAAACTCTGTGGTACAAGGACTTCACCCTTGGTTTTCAGTGTCCCAGGTGAATGCCTTGGCTGTGCTGTTACACAGTGTGTTTCTTGCAATAGCATCTGTTGGAGCTATTCCATGTTTAAATAATTGAGTAGTTACCAAGGCAAAGCAAGAGATACCAAGTCTGTATCCTAGTAATCAGGAATCCCAACTGAGATGATAAAATAGAAGTCTCTGGCAGAAACTGGGAGCCAAAGAAAGTTTGTGTGGGTTATCTTCCAGTTCAGAGGAAGATCCTAACTTCTTACAATATCCTGAGATTTGGGCTTTCACTGAAAAGGTTATGGTTTCAACCCAGATGGAATAGGGAAAATGTAAAATCAGAAGCTTTTGAAGAACTGGAAAATTATAATCCACCATGCTGTAGGAATAATCATAATCAAATTGTAAGGAAAGAAAGAATCCATATGGCAGTGCTGCATATGTTTTATGGAAAAGAAAGAATTGCTGCGACTGCAGTGTTTCACAAAGTCGCTGTTAGTTAGCTACACAGACCAAGCATCACACGCTCCTCTGACCTGAACTGTCTGGTGGGGTGTTGCCAGTGGCAGGATCAGGCCAAAAGTTTGTGGATTGCTGTCACTTTCATGTTTCAGGCTGGCCTTTTGGTGTACATGATACAGACAACTTAAGCAAGTGGTGGAATCTTGTCCCTAAAACAGTGTCTTAGCTGTGATAATGCTCCTGAAATCTGTTTCCGGTGAACACTTTAGAACTCAGCTCTCATTCAAATCCCCTCCTAGAAGATGCACAACAGAAGGAGGAGCAGGGATTGACAGCTCAGTGATGGAATCTTCTTTAAGAGACAGTACAATAAATCAATCAAAATACCATTCCTTTTCTTAACTTACTGCTATCTGCTAATAATTTCTCCATTAACTAGGAATGCAGAGCAATAGGCAATGTGCTGCTCTGCATGTTAGTAAGATTTCCAACTTCAGAAACTGTTTTCTAATACTGTTTCAGAGGATATTGTCAGAGTTTCCTCAGTTGCTCTCTTTACAGTTAGAGAGACAACCTTGAACTCACCATGGTTGGTAATTGACAGGATTTAGTCCCAGAACTAATCATGATGGACAACTTTAAAATTAGTAGCTATGCAAAATGAAGATAATAAGACCTCAGCTTGTCTGCAGAGCAGCAGTGATTGCCAGCACCTGTGAAGATACCAACTTCTTCAAACTCACATAGAGAAACAACTATTCAGGCCAGGATTCATCGTCCTACACACATGGAAGCATAGTCATCAGAGGCTAAATCACTAGTAAAGTAACTATGAAGTACAAGAGCTGAGAAGTGAAATGCTTGGAAAGCTACAGACAAGTATGAATTCAGATGTATGGCAAAACCCAAAAGTACAATGTCAAACAAAGCAATGGTTTGACGCTGGGGGGTTTAGTTTCTGCTTTTACCAAAAAAAAAATCCGAGAAACAGACATGGGCATAAATGAGTGATACTGAGTGATATTGACTTCACATTTCTTGGAACTTGCCCTCAATCTGACTTGGTTTTGAAATAATTATTTCTGTGTAAAACCTTAGATTTTAAAATAAATGAAAAGAGTTTTCTTGTTTTCAAAAACAAACAAAATTCCACCTATGGAGAGCTTGCCGTTTTCAGGGCGGGGGGGGCGGGGAAACAACTTTAAGAAGTTGAATTAAAATACAAATTATTTTAGTGGCCACAGTATTGTGCTGTTGTGGGAAAAAAAAAAAAAAAGATATTAAAAAAAGCCTCTGCATCAGTGTCCTCCACATGACCTCTGGTTCATCAGTACAGTCTGGTTGCAGTTGCTCCCGCAGCCAAAAGCATCAGCAAGTGTGAGGAGGGCAGCCAGAGCCTAGTGTCTGCTTGAACCATAGAGGACATGTCAAGAGAGATGCTTACATGGCTCTGGGCACTAACAGGCACCAGCTGGGTGGTCAATGCTGGAAGGGTGTACTTTCCAGCTTTTTGGAGCTACAGCTGAATTTACAACTACATTGCTATCAGCATCCTGGGAGGGATGCTTCATCTGGGCATGAAGGCTATCAGACTAGCTGGTGTTACTACAGGTCTCTTACCCAGACTTTGAAACTGTCTCTTACAATTCTCAGAAGCAGGAGTAGTGGAAGTTGTATGTCTGGATCAATCATGTAAGCTAGATAGGATTTGACAACTTTGGGAAAGATTAGATATATAAAGTTAAAACACAAGACCACAACAAAACCAAGTAATTTTAAGTTTATTTGCTTCTTCAGGTCCTCTGAAAATTTCCTATGGAAAAGGGTTATTCATCTGGTCCCAGTTATCTTAGATATTTGCTGATCTTTTTTTAAAAAATTGCATGCCGTGCTATTTAAACAGCAACCTTTAAGCTGTTTAAAGGAGGAGAGTGCAAAGCACTGGATTAATCTGCTTACGGCCCATATGGCCAGATGTTCCAAGGACTGTGGAGGAGCACAGGTCACAGTTAACCCTCACTCAAATGGCTTTCTCAGCAAGAGAGCTTTATTCCACTTGATGAATCAAACCTGATGGCATTTTTATCTTTCAAATTGATCTCAATATTCTACCGTCAGGAAGAAAAATCAAGGTGCAGTATGCTGCTCATCGGCACACCCTTGAGGTAGTGGGGAGTTGTCGAGTACATTATTGAACTATCGAAAGTCAGGAGAATCTGGGCATAAATGCATATTGTAGTCCAAAGGTGAGGGGAAAAATAAATTTCTGCTTCTCTGTGGGAGAACAGGGCATACAGAACTGAATCTTCTAATCTAATGAAAAGTGGCAGAAGGCTGATGACTGAGGAGGTGTGTTATTATAAATTAAAATGGGAGCCTTTACAAGCTGATAAATAGAGCATAATGAACAACATTTTAAAGCATCAGCTAATTTATAAATGTTGTTCAGCCTTCGCCCCATCCAATTATTGTGACTTCCTCTTCTTCCTAATGAATTTGACCTGCTCTGTAGTGTTTTACAAAACCACTTTCTTATCAAGTGTGATCTTTTTGTGTAATCTAATTGTGGTATTCTTCACAGGCCCTGTCAAAATACTGGCTACAGTTTTTTCGAAGTACAGAACAAACAGACTTACTCTTTCTTTGGTCTTTATTTTTTTATGTTGGTGATAGACATAGGTATTATAAACCAGTATGTTATTAATTTAAAGATGGCATAACACTAATATTCCTGGTAAAGCCTTTTAAGAGGAGAAGAAAATCAATACGAAGTTGTAATTTCTCAACCAACTGGACCTCACAGCATCCAGCGTAAAACAGATCAACATTTGAGTTTGCTGTTGCAAAACTGTGGCAATTTCCAAGTCACCCAGAGGAATAGAGATGACATTCTTGCTGCAGCCCTGGCTCTCTGCCCACATTAGCTGATACTGGTATTTTGTGCGCAAAATTGCTTTTGTGGCTCAGATTGTCTGCATTTGAAAAGAAATATTTCAAACAAGTGTGGGGTAAAACCACTCTGTGTGTTGCTCATCATCACAAGATCCGTCATAAATGTCTCTAGTGTATAGTTACAAAGTGGGGGTTATGAAGACTGCTGATACTTACTGTGGTGGTAATTGGGTTCAAAAGGTTTATGAGTAAGCAATCAGCTGTGGCCAAAGAGATGGAGTGGAGGTGAGAGCACAGCTAGCAAACATTTTATTAATGCATTAGCAATCAATGAAGAGTTCATTCTCAGTTTCTGTTATGTAGCCAGTGTGGACACCCTACTGCTCATTTTAAGCTACTTGAGAAACTTTCTTTCAAAATTTTAGAATCTTTGGATTTCTTTTTAGTGCTTAAATGAGCATTTGCAAATTGCTGGCAAAGTGGTACTGAGCAGTGGTGAAGTGTTGTCTAAGGATAAACAGGCTTGGCATGGCAGAGGTGAAAAATCACATCAAAGGCAATCTTGCAGCACTAGATAACAAGGCTATGTGAAAACAGAGAAACACCAATTTTTGAAAACCAAAATCAGTAAAACCAAGACATTTGGCCTGTGGAAGAATTTTAAACATTTAGTACAGGATGGGGCTCATGATAATGAACCAAGACAAAGACAATTGTAAACTTTCAGATAATTTCCTGGGAAAATATAATTAGGGTTAAATGTTTTCTCTGTTATTCTTCAATATAATAGGAAATGTAAATAGTCATGCCATGCAAAATTTCCATAGAAAAAGAGTACTAATCACCATGCAATTTTTATGTACTGCATCTTCCAGTGGAATTAATTAGGAAATTTGAGACAGAACAGTTTTCCATTGAAGAATACAGATTTAAGAAAACAAAACAAAACAAAACAAAACAAAACAAAACAAAAAACCGACCCCACAACAACAGAAAAACCCATTACTTTTTTAACTTTGAAAATTTTGGAAAGAAAAAAGCTACTGTAACATTAATGTATTATTTTTGTAAACTTTATGCAATAAATAAGAATTAGAAATTAAAATGGTTTAGTGCTGTCTAAATAAAACATTTCAAATGATACCGCTGTATTTATCAGCATGCAATTATGAAGTCACTATACAGTAATCAAGGGTAGTTAGTAATTTGACCTTGCCATTGCTGATATTGATAGATTTTTACAATTCACTTCGTCAGCAAATACTCTCTGGAAACACGGAATTCAAGTTACACAAACCACTGTGCATTCAGGATGCAAACAGCATTTTCAGCATGGAAGATGTAATTGCCTTGAAATCAGAGTAGAATGCCTCTGGTTTCCAAAGGAAGCAGATATGGATACATACCATCCTAGCCAGGGTGTCACAGTGTGTGTAAAATTGACTGAACTACTAAAAAGTTATTGTCATAGTGAGGTTACTCAAAATTTTATTTTTATTGTCCATGTATCTCTCTTATTAACCAAATGCATATTTCTGTATATGTCTCCTCTTTTCCTTCTGAAAAAAATGAACTAAATGTTTATGATTAGCACTATAATAGCAAATTGAAGGTCAAGCAAAATGAACCATTTGGAGTTTTATATAGCTGCAACTGCATTTTTCACCTGGAATTAAATTTTAGCCTTTTATATTCACACAGAGGACAAAATGCTTAAGAAATTCTAAGCTCTTTTGTAGCACTTTATATTGTTATCAAAATATTCCTTCTCTCTGGGTTTTGACATAAAACTTCTTTTTCATGTGAGGTCATTATAACAGGATTAAAATTTCTTCTCTAATGATGTTCCTGTAAGTGCAGGGAGTGAATACAGAGTGGTAAACTGTAATGTACTTAATGTGCACTTTTCATGATGTAAACTACATTTACTGGAACATTTCTGAGACTGTGCAGTGAGTGAACTTAGTAATTAAAAACTCGTTATCTACACGATTTACAGTATTTTGCATTCTACGGAACAATATTTTCTAGTTGTGTTTTGTTGCTAAGTAAGATCTATGTGACATCATTCTTTGAAACAGCTGACCCAAATGGATAATTAATCCCAGTTTAAAAAAATATTATCTTTCCTCCTTTCTTCTTTCATTTTCTTTATGATCCTTCAGTTGTGAACCACAGTCTGAGATAAGAATATAATGAAACATTGAGCAAAACCTTTGGAACTAGTAAAAACAGTGGAAAACTTGATCAAATCTTGGCAATACCAGGATAAATGTCAACACTCCCTTTGATTTTTAATGTTTCATTAAATGTTTGTTTTTATTATTGCTATTACAACATGATGCATTACTAAGTGATCTGCAGAATTAACTGTTGTATGACCACAGGATAGTTAAATGTCAAGAAAAGGGGGTCATCCTTTGGCAAATACTTTTTAGTTATAGCAATTATTAGAGTCTGAAAAGAAGGTTATATCAAGCCACCAGAAAAAAATCCCAGTTTTTCTCTCAGTAGTTTGCCCTTTCTTTCACAGTGTTGGTTGATCTAGCAAAAAATGCCATCTCTTACTGCAACCTCTTTGCCATGTACTTTAGATTGTCACAGCTACAGTAGCGCCAGTGCTATGTTTTGTATCACATTAATGATTTCATGCCTGTGATACATCAGTATAAGCTGCTCCAAGACAAAAAATGATTTATAGGTGTGGAATTGGGTGGTGGTGGTCTTCTTTTACCAGAATGCTAGAACATTTACTGGGTAGGAGACTGGCCTTAACAGCTGAAGGTGCCACTTCTTCCTGAATTTTGTCTTCATGGCAATTAGAACTTTTTCCTTCCAAAAGACCTGGCACAGGTTTCTTCCTGCCTAAAAGAAAATGTGAAAGAGTTGCTGTTGCTAGAAGTGATCTTTGGAGGGAGCAGATCTGAAGTTGTAAATAAAGGCTGAACCCCCTTACAGCAGCCAGGAGTGCAGGGGCATTCATGCAACACACTCATTTGATGGGGTGAGGGTACTTGAGGCTCTGTAGGTATAAGATGTCTTTGCAAACATTACAGAGACATGTTTAAACAATTAAAAGTTATTCAGGAGGGTTCCCATGCATTTCTGTGGACACCAGGCTGATGCATTGGCATCAAAGTACCTGCTTTTATTAAGTTCCAGAAAATGAACAATTCCTGGGTTTTAAGCAGAAATATTAACAAATGTATGAATTGCATCCCCAAACTGCTTGTCCTAGTTTAGAATAAGCTTCTGAAGCTGCTTCCTCAAAATGTTTTCAGGGAACAATGCTGGACCAAATCCCTGTCCCTGGGATATAACAGGTTTTGCTGTATTTTCAGTTGGATACTCTATGGAGAGGTAGTTTTCATAGCGATCACGGACTGAACTTCTCTGGTCCTGCCACAGGTTTTATGAGACCAACTAAAGGAGACTATCTGTAATTTTCTTTACTGGGTCTCAGACCATCAGGACCCATTTCTAGTCACCCATATGACTTGAAATACAGGAGATGGATTATTACTTCTTATAAGCACTGGCTAATGGCATCCACAGAGCAGTTCAGAGGGCTGTGGTATAAAGACATAATCAAAAATAAGTTACAACAAGAAAATCTAGTGTGAGAATTGTTACTTTCTTTTTTCAGTGGAAGAACTAAAACCAACCTATTTGCCCAAAACAAATCTGATAGAGATGGCCCAGATCCATAACTACCTTGTAGAAAGGATTGATCGCTATTCTCTTGTTGTTGCATAGACTGATAAAACAGCACTCTGTTATTATCAATTCAAAATTCACATAGCTATCATGACTCCTGTACCTCATTTTGCTGCTATTGCTTCTAAGAATATTTGAAGTCAAGTACATTAAAAATGTAATCATATTTAAATTCAAACTGAAAAACAGCATTAGGAAAGTTAAGAATGGCATCATGTTCAATTATTTTAGATTGAAGTGCAGAAGTGTTTATTCTTAATGGAATGCCAAGTTCTTGTTTCAAATGTTTGGGCTCCTTTTGAGTACTTCAGATCCCCCCTGCTGCTAAGACTTTGACAGGGATTCACATAAAACAAGGCAATGAATATGGTAAGGTCAAACCATTCACAAAGCCCTAGTTGGAGGCTGAGTTCAAGCTGAATGTTTGTACTTGGAGCTTCATTCCTGAATTAGGCTTTCATTGTCCCAAACCTCCTACCTTCTCCACATTGCCTTATATATGCAGAACATATTCTCTCACGCATTTGAGACACTGACTTCTGTTCTGTTTATCAAGCACTTTAGCCTATCAGTGACAAAAGAAGAGAAAAAGGACCTGTATGCTTGATGTAGCTTAGGCCACTGGCCATGTTATTAGAGTAGACAATTTAGACCAAACTGAGTTCCTATGTTTGTAATTGAGGTTATGACTGATGTAGCACTGTTATGTCCTGCAAAGTTCCCCTAATATTACTCAGAAAGATACAGAGCACTGTATTTTTGGGGGAGGGTAATGGTGATAAGAAAAGGTTTTGAATGCTAGCATAGTTCCACTTAAACTGTTCTCAGTAACTCTGTAACTTCTGGTAAATTTGTAGGAAGGGAGGAAGAAAAGAACTTTCACAGAATATTGGGTTGTAAGGGACCCACAAGCATCATCGAGCCCAACTCTTAACTGAATGTCCCATATAAGGAATTGAACTCGTGACTTGGTGTTATTAGCACAAAGTTTTAACCAGTTGTTCACTCTGCAGCCTTTGTGCCACTTCTACTTTCTGTCAAAAAACCCCAAGACATTTTGAAAAAAAAAGGGGGAATGAAAAATAGAAATTATGAAAAATAGAAATTTCTGTAACTTGTCTAATAACTCAAAGCTCAGTTCTAGATCAGGTTTAAGAGCAGTTCATATTTATTCAAATTTGGTAATTTTCATAAGTCAAACTCTACATTTGGTTTTTGATCACCCTAAAATAAAATTTCAACTTGACCCACATGTATTCAGAATTAAAAATGCTTTTGAGCCTCATTTTTTAGATTTTCTTGTTTACAGCAAACTGAAGAAGCAGATATATCTCAGCAGACTCATCCAGGAAAGTTTATAGTTAAAAGGTTCAATAGGGTAGTAGATAAATATGCGGAAAGTAATCTTAACAAAAATAATTATTAATCATCTCGATCTTTTAAACTGGTTTCTTTTTCTGGATCTTTCTACTAGTAAAATGCTGTTACAGGATAAGTATATATTCGATAATTTTCTGTGTAGTTTATATAAAAATCATGAGGAAAATACTGAATAAACTATGCAACAGGATAATTTATGGAACCTGTAGTTAGGGTCACACTTCTGTATCTATTATAATTACCCACAGGCCTTGGGAGTCTTGGAGAGCAGCCAGAATACCAGGATGCACTCTTGTATACCCACACAGTAATAAACATATTCTTGGCACTAACTGTCCATCCTTCCCCACAAATTAAGGAACTGGTTTCTAGGTTTTATCCATTTGCTCACCAGCATAACATTTGTTCTTGCTGTGCTCCTCTATCCTCTGACCTAATGCTTCATAAAGGGGGTATCAAAATACCTCTGGATGACCAAGTTGTAGGTCTGTGCTTCACAGGCATCTCTGCTGGCATTCATGCTGCTAAGCTGGGGAGTGGAGCCTTCTCTAGACTACTGTGAGCAGACTCCACTTGGGTAAAGAGTGAAAGCCTGCCAACAGGAATCCCATATGTTGTTTATTATCTGGAGAGCATCCAGGCAATGCTGCTAATGCCTGCTGTTATTACTATCATAAATACTCTGTAAAGATGGGTCAGAATTCTTAAAAAAAAAGGTTACACTGAAATGAAGAAATTGTCTTCTGCATGTAAGAAAGGAGTCAGAGGCCATGTGCTGATGTCTGTAAGTTTATTTTTAGCAGGACCCTTGAACTGGTCACTGTTCACCACACATTGAGGAACTCTGAGGTGCCTCTAAGATGTGGTGTCTGTGTCCCTCCCTGAGAGTGAAGGGTGAGAAGGCGTGTGCTACCCTTGGTTAGGAATAGTGAACAGCAGGTTGGAGGTGTGATTGGTTGGATTCACTTCTGTGTTACTGAAACCAGCATACAGGACAGAATGTTGCTGATGTAGAAGCGATCTGAGGTCAGGTTCTGGTCACCAACTCATTACTTGAATAGTACATGTCCTTTCATAAGACTGCTGTCTCACCACCCTGCCACCAGATTGCATGGAAGGACATCTAAACTTACCCAAAATTGATTAAATTCTTGAGTCTAGTTAAATTTAAGTCTTCCTTCTTAGCTCTAGACTTTCTCACTAAGATTAAGAAATAAAGGGGATTATTGTTTTCCATAGACATGCTGTGTTTTCTCCAAACACATTCCTGTCACCTCTTGGGGAACAGCACATTATAGTGATTTAAAAAAAAAAAAAAAAAAGGTTTGTTCTTTGGGTTTTTTTGGCTAGGCAATAGCCTTTACATAAGGCAGAGGTTTGGGCATTTTTTTTTCCCCAGTTTTCATCATGGCAGAAACAGCATATATGTCTTCTCTAAATATGTCTTCTTTGAGAAGGAATACATAATTTCTGGGGAATAAAAATTTTAAGCTAATAAGTGAAGCAATCCACTTAGTAATTTAAAAAATATTTAAAACAATTGCTCATTTTGAAATCTGCTGATCACTGCTGTTTAATCATGTAAACATGTTTCAAGATCCCTTTGTTATGCTTTGCCTATTAAAAGATGTTTATTTCTTATTGAACTAGAAAGCTGATTCATAAATTTAAAATAGTAGTGCTGTAGAGATTGCACTTGTTTTTCATTTTCAGAGATTTTGTAACTTCTGCCTTTCTGCTGTAACTTGTAGCAACCCTTTACCCTTATGGTATGCCAACATAAAAAAAATTGCAGAACTCCTTATCACAGCCATATCAAATATAGATTGTAAGTCTAAGCAGGCAGTTTGTAAACCATGGAGAGATTTTACACGAAAGAATTTACATATATTAAATCCATGATTCATACTGCTCCCAGCAGAAGGTCCCATTCAGTACACCAGTCAGGAAAGACTAATACTCTTGCTGTCAGAGCCTCAGGAAATAGCTATATTTAGATCCCTAAATTATAGAATGCAGCTATTAGCATGAACTTTATTATCATTAACATTAATACTAAAAGTTAAAACTGCTGAAGAATTTAACTTACTCATCAAGAACAGTTTTTCCGGCTCCAGCAATGGGGTATATGAACAAACTTGCCTACATAACATCCTGTGTCGTGACATGGCATTTATAATGTAATTATAATGCTGGAGCCTCCACAGCAGAGAAGCAAGTTATTCCCCTCTCACACTTACCGAAGGCACTTTGTATGCCTAACTCATCAGGATGTAGAAGGGGGATTATACAGTGCTTTGTGCTGCAAACTGCTTTTCTTACTGCAGTGTTTGAGCAGATGTTATTGTATTGCTACATGCCCATAGCATCTCTCACCACAGGGCCAAGTCCTGTCAGAGGTCCTAAGGTGTTACCATGAAACAAAATGGCTCATCGGTCATGCCATTTATCAGGGCCTGCATATCTATTTCTTATTTCAGCTCTGTGTGTTCCTGGTACGTTTTTCAAAATCAAACAGAAAATTTTCTAGAATCATGTAGAAGTTACAAGAAAATAAGCTTTATCCTTGTGGGATATGATTCTGGGCCAAAAATTAGTGATTTGAGCTATTGTTATCTTGCCATTTGAAAAAAAACTGAAAGTTTGTAGGGTCTGGCAGTAACTCTGACAGAAATTTGTCCACATCATTATTGAATTGCCAGAAGCATAGCAAAAAATGTCTTTTCATTTAAGCAACATTTATCAGCTGGGACTTGACGACTGCCCCAGGCTCTAATAGCTATGAGAAATTCATGTTTAATCACGAGTATTATGCAGTATGAAAACAGATTGTATTTTTAAAATTAACGGTATCCTGCTCTGAGGAATGAGCAGTGTCCTTATGTGTTCCTACAGCCCTGATGTTTATGTCCCACTGACAGAAAAACTTCTAGATGAGAAATTTAAAGCCTTTATCCCTTAAATCAAGTCCCATGTAAGAAAAAGAGTGTCTAATCCGGAAACACCACCTCTGGACCTGCAGAATATCTGTCATTAAAAAGCTATTCGCAGACTGCATTAAACAGAGAATCATTTCCTGGGATTCCCCTGTCCACCAGAATTACAATCCTTTTAGCTCTGGATATCTGAAGGAAAGTGTAGCCCCATTGGTCTCTTCTGTCTGGGATACAGGAAAACCAGTGGAAGTCCTAAGCAGCGTGAAACTGTCAGTGCTGTCATCGCAGAACATTTCTTGGTAATAAAAAAGCTCTTTCATTCTAGTCTTCAAGGTTAAGTGTTTTGATCATCAGAAAGGAAATGATATGGTTCTAGATTTATGTCTTGGGAAGGGTTCAAACTTCGAATTCTGAAAAACTTTCTGTTAATATTAAATGCACAGGTGTATAAAAATACAAGAGGTCTAAAAGGAAAGGTTGTAGAAGGGAGGAAGGCTACTAGTGGGTACTGTGGGGTAATCTGTGCAACCTAAGATACAGTCTGTGTCTTGCTGTGTTGTGATGGGCAGGGTCTCCTACAAGCAGACAGAATAAGTTTGCCCATTGCAGAGAGGGTGGACATACCTAATCTTGCCCTAAGCTCAATCCAAGAGTGATGAAGAGTGAGTACACCAGGTAAAGCCACTGAGAAATGCTCCATATGTACAGCTGCCTGCCAACCTCCGAAGAGTCGTGTTCAATTCCTACCCAGAGACACCCAACTCCACTCTTCTCCATTCCACTCAATTTGAATTTTCTTTATATAGGAACATTACATAGTTCTAACCAAAGTTTTTGTGTTCTTCTGAGACCATGGACACTCAAGGGGTTTTGTAAGACACTGAAATTTATTTCCTGACCTCCTCTGGATTAACAGTATAAAAGCTTTGAATTCCAGTAACATGACTGAAATCATTATCCAGTGGGACCATTTCATGTTAAACCATTTCCAGGATGTGGAGTTCCCAAATAAATACCATAAAAAGGTGTGGGTTCACTCTAACATAGTTTCTATAATTAATAATAGTTTAGAAGTTCTTCTCAGGGCACTGCAAGGTCAGCAGAGCAGGGCTTGGCAGCCCATCCCATCCCGCCCCATCCAGGAGCAGGAAAGCACAGGGGCAGCCCCAGACACTGGGCACCTCTCTGGGCATGGTGACAGGACAAGGTCATGCTGGGCTGTGGGCCCATGGGTGGGCCTGGCTCAGCAGGACCCACGGCAGCACTGGGGGGACCTGGAACCCACTCCTGTTGTGGTGGCACAGGGGAAGGGCTGATGGCCTCAGTAGGCTGACATGGGGTCCTGTACCCTGGGCAGGGTGGATGGAGGGAGCCCTGGGGACTGACAGGGGCTCCTGGGCCATAGGCAGGGAGTCTTGGGCAGCCTGAGCAGGGACAGCAAACCTGGCAGTGCCTCGTGGCCTCCACAGTTTTGTTCAGCTTATCTGATAAGGAAGAAAGTATGAAACTGGCAGAATCTGAAGAAAGCAGAGAATTTTTACTGTGAAACTTCAGATACAAGAAGCCAAAAGTAATGCACCTCTTTAGCAATCCTAGAAGTTAAGAAATCTGTATCAAGTTTATTTTGCACACCTATGAATACTGAGCAGACATACCACTAGTTGTGTGCAAGAGAAAACACAGTGTCTGCATTCCCCCCTAGATCTGCCCAAAGCCTACCTTTGTAGTGCTGCAGCACTAGAAGACAGTTCAGATTTTTCTGTGAATAAATTGTTTGTCAAGAGGCCATCAATGAAATTATAAGCAGAAAAACATGACATCTTGATGTGTACATAAAAAAATTAATGAAGCAAGCCTCAGCTGCCATGGTCACCGGGATGACATCTACACCAATGGACAAAGGTTGTAAGATGCTTTTTCAACAGGAGCTTTAGAAGCAGATTTCACTCTTGGCTAGAGTATAAAATGACTACAGATGCAGGACAGTTACACTTTCAGAGCATGTTTCTTTTGGCTGATATGTAAGCCAAGAGCTGATGAGGAAAAGCTTTAGTTTCCTATACAACTACATCTTAATGTATGAGATTGTACAGAACTGACAAGTGACAACAACTTTCCGAGAATTCACAGCTGAAAGTGTCCCACAGGGCAACTCTGAAATCCTTTTTATGGTCAGGACCTGAGTTTGTCAAAATACTTGGCAGGTAACCATCTGAAAATTTTCATTCAATTTTGTTTTTATCAATCTATTTTGGCTCAGATCATACCTGTCCCCTTTGACTCATCATACTCATCTTAAACAGCCCATAAGATTGGTGCCTCTAATTTTTGCTTTGCAAATGAAATAATTGATGCCTTAGTTTTACACAAGCTATTGGGAAAGAAAAAATGAAACTTTTTGAGACTTTTAAGTTAAAAAAAAAAAAAACCTGGAGTGTTTAATTTCAAAATCTGATCAAGCACTTTGATTCAGATTCTGGGTGGTATGAAGTGCCAGCATCTCAGCATGTCCCACAGGATGCAACTCAACCCTCTCATAATATCTTTATCCAAGAGAAGACCAGAGGAGCATAGTCCAGCCATTTTTTATGTCCTTATGGAAGCTGTCACCATGCCAGAGAATGGTTTGCAGTGAAAAATATCCCATGCTAAAGAAAGCCCTGAACCTGGGTCTTTTTGTCTATAACAAATGGCAGAGCTGCCAAGCTTCCAGCCTGGGTTTATTTTATCAACATTTCCAATTTCCCTTTCAGTCAAAATAAGACTGTGGGACCATCTGAGCAGATAATTATGTAACTGTGAAAGTTCAGAGCATGCTGAACAAAACAAAATATGTTTTCCCTCATTTATGCAGACTAAACATATTGTCAAGGTTTTGAAGCAGTCAGTCCAGAATTTTCACAAAACACTGCAGTTTCCCAAACAGCCTGTTCATAAAAGAATTGCACCCAAATGCTATCCTGTCTATGAATGCTCATTAGACTTTGCTGAATACTTCCAGTGTCTAATTAATTGAAGACATGTGAAAAATCACTTTGCATACTCCAGTATTGCCAACTGAAGGATTCTGAAATCACTGGTGAGCTTTTCATGATTATAACAATTTAGAAATAATTATGGATCTGAGAAATAAGTTTTGGATCCTTTTGCTTGCATTCTTTTCACATGGAGGACTCCATTCATTTACCTAAATATAGATACTCATTATAATTTGAGATGCCTGGATGGATTATCCAGGGCATCTGCATTAGAGCAACAGAAGACCCCGTGGCCTTCTAGAGCAGTAGCTGGAAGGCAATCGGGGTCCTGTAGAGCATCCAAAATGACACTAGATGCCTGTGTTTAGGTCACTGAATCATGCTCTGACTGTCGCATTTCCAATCACGTTACAGTTGTGAAGGTCAAAAGCCAGTGAAAGCTGGCACTATTTTACTGACATCAAAAGCCGCATCTTTACACTGAAAATCTTGAGGTGTTTGATAATCCCTGCTCTCAAAGTAACAGTTGCAGGACTGATGGACTCAAAAGCTGACCTTTCTGGAAAGCTTTCTGTAACTATTTCTGTCATATCCTTGCATTTAAATCCTTATCTTTAAATGAGAGGACAGGCTTAGAGATGCATTTCTGAATCAGGAATTACTGTAAATGGGTTTCAAATTCAGCCCTACTGAATCTTCTTCTGAACCTGCATTTTAAATGTTCGTATCTTGTATGTTTCATACCCGAGACAAAATCCCCTCTTCGGAATTCCAGAGCTGATGAGGTCTCTTAACTGAAAGGGCAGGATGAAAGTGCTTGTACCTCTGAAAATCAATGGATTTTATGGGGAACTGAGAATACGCTCTTATACTTTCACATTCTAAAATACTGTACTGTATGGATACTTCTGCCTTCAAACTGTCTGCCTCTCAGATGACTCTTGACTATTACAGTTTACAATGACTTCTGTTTCAATATAAAAGAATAAAAAAATATCCACAATGGGTTTACAAACTCACTGACCTCCATCTGCCATTAGCCATCTGGCATTCTGCTGAAAGCAGTATTGTGGGGGTGGAGATATTCTGGGGTTTTCTCCATTACTTCTGGAGGATCATTCATGTGAAAAAAAAAGAAATATCGATTCTTGCATTGCAAATTTTGCTTATAGCTGACTTCCAGTCCCAGAATATTTTAATGTGTGGTGAGGACAGGAGAATGATGAGAGGGGTCCAGGATCCATTTCTAGTTGTTTGTTATGATAATTACATCTTAACTGTGCCCATGCTTTAACCAAAACTGAAATGAAAGTTCAGTTAATGACCAGTTCTGTGCTCTACTTCTTTTCCTTCATGACTTTGGTAACATTCTGAGAGTTATGCCCAGGTACATGGCAGAATCCAGCTCATGTTTACTGGTCAAGGGGCCAGTAAACTACCTTGAACTTCATTTGCAGTTGGAGCATACTTCTCAATTGAGCCAGCTACAGAACCGTTGGCTTCAATGCACCCCATTCAGATCATATACATCACACTAAAAATTTTTCTTCCAAATTCCAACCATCCATCCAGCCTCTGGCTCATACATTAAAAAAACCCCCCAAAGTTAATTTTAAATCAAATTTTATTATATTGACATAATTAGGCTCAGAGAAGATGAAACCTTGTTAATTCTATTTTTCCTTCTCAAGTAGCTAATGCAAGATGGCCTAGTCTTATCCTCAGTATACCTGATAATCATTATTCCTAATGCAGAAAAATTGGCTTAATTTTAAACACTCTTGGGCTTTGCATTTGATAAAGAGGTAAGATAATAATGATAGAAGTGATATTCCTTAAAGGATGTTTAGGAAATTCCATTAATATGAGGGTAATCTTTTTAAGGGTAAAATGTATTGCATATACAGCTTAAGGCCTTTATTCACAAGACTCTAATGAACTAACATTAGCACTTTTCTAAGCAATACTCTCTTTTATCTTTTAGAAGAGGACATAGATTTTCCACTAAGCCAAGCAAATTAGAAATGTAAATATCAATACAGTCACTGAGACATTTTGAATACATATTTTTTTACTTTGTAACTAGATTTTTCAATTTCATGTTTGAATTTATTAAAGTGAAAAAGTCATATTGAATGAGATGTTTTTTTCTGCTTAAAAACATGCACCATCATTGTATATTTTTTATTTTAAATTGTAACTTCCAAATACCAAATTTAAGCATTTCCTTAGAAAATGTCAGAAATAAAGGTCTTCAAGAAATGAAAACTGATTTTTCTTTTTTACAAAACCCGTGCAATTGAATTAGTATTTCACAAGTCTTGTTGCTGTATTTCATGGCAAATAAGGAAACGGGGAAAGGTATTTAGGCACAGAAGTGCATAGGTAAATGTTTTGTGCTGTTTAAAAAAATGTGTGAACAAGTTATGTCTTCAGTTTGCAATTGTCCTTGTAACAGATACTTTTTAAAAACAGAGATTCATCTGCTATTATCTGCTTCATCGTGTATCTATACCCAGGTCATTTTGTCTACCCCAACTGCAAGATGAAGAACCTTTAAAAAATCAGAAAACAAATATTTGTTTTCACAATAGATTAGGGATAATCTGAGTGTGAATCCCAGACTCTGAAGCATTCAAGTTAAGTAGGTCTTTCTGTTCTTGTTAACTGATACATTATTCTCTTCACTCTTATTATTCTAGTGCATTATTCTCAGCATATACTGAGGTACAGAGAAACATCTTTACCTTAGTATTTTACAAATCATATTAAGCAGTCAAAAATATACTCAAAGTCTGTCTTTGAGGATTTGAGGCAATTCCTTCACCTTTGACTTGGCCCACGTTGGACATTCCACAATGGGGTTTGTTTTTTCGTTGTTGGCACTTGATTAGTGCAGCCCTCCTAATCTCACAGTATTTTATAAGAGAAAGAGATTTAAAGCTTAAGGGTTTCAGTAGTTACCAAATGTAAGTAATGCTGGACATATAACAAAACAGCATGCAGACCTCCATCTGCCTGCCCTTTCTGTGGATCTGTTTACCAAGAGGATCTTACATATTTTATTATTTTAAACACTGTGAATTGTACCACAGAGATAATGCCAAGCCATGATAATTCCCTTTAAATAACAAGTGACAAAAATGCTTAGGGTGAATCACTTATTTTTATCTAGAAATAATCTTGGTAGCTGAAAAACATCAGACAAAAACCTGTCTCCTAGGCTTTCTTCTCCAGAAGAATTTCACTTTAATATTATCACTGATACTAATTGCCTTTCACTTCTGTGCTTTTAAATGAAACATAACCTCTGGTAATAGGAGTAACAGGACAGACTGCCTGAATATATTTGGTTCCCCAGCAATTCGTGCTAGCAGAGATGCTTGAGGAATTTCCTGGGGACACTCACCAGGACTGAGCAGAGCCAGAGCCAGCACAGCCCCTGGAGAAGGCTGCGCTGGGAAGAAACATGCCCAGGCAACACGGCTGCTGCTGCTCTCTGGTGTTCCCATGGCTTGTTGACCCTCCCAGTCCTCTGAAAAAAAGCCAAAGAGCAGATGTGCCCTAATGAATGCCACTCTGAAATAAGTTCAGTTACCTGAGGAAAAGTTACTTGGCAGCTTAGTTTTGCTGCCATTAATCAAAGCAAAGAACAGGTTACCACATGTACATGCTAAAATTGCAAGGGAAGCAATAGAAGAGATTTTGCCATCAGAATTATTTCCCAGTAAGTCCACAGTTTATTATTTCACTTCACATAACAGCTATCCATGTTTTCCCAACATCTTAAGATTTGAAAAGTGATGCCTATGAAGTGTTTCTATTGCTTTTGTTTCCCCTCAATTCTGCTGCTACTTTTCAGAAAGTGTTGGACTGAGGAGGTTGCTAAACCTGGTTAAAGTTAGCCAGAATGCCATAGCCTTGTGTACCACAAGTAGATCTTCATGTTGTGCATCCTGAAAGTATAATGTAAGGTTATTGAAGTCTGGGGAAAAAACATATTTTCTGTCTTATATACTGTTGAACCTGAATTTAAAATGTGAGAATTTAAAAGCCATTTAAAATCCATCCCAACAACTCTGTGTGCTATTTTCTTCCAAATTTTAGATCTTAACCTCCTCTATTTTCTGACTATGTTTATCATTGTATTGAAATCAGTTACAGAATCACAGAATAAGTACAGCTGGAAGGGACCAGAGTGGGTCATCTGGTCCAACCTCCCTGCTCAAGCAGGGATTGCTTCCAGATGGTTCTTGAATATCTTCTTGAATTATCTTGCATTAAGCACTGTATCTAATGCATGATAGGCAGTGTTTGTTCTCCTACCCTTTACCTAGATACAGAGGTGAGTACTTGAGTGTTTTGATATGAAAACAAAATTATTGTACCTATACAAGGTGAAAGAAATATGCTTTCTATTTCAGGTTGGAGGTGTCTGATACTCTTATTTAAATGTCTGACTGTACCAGTCCCATTCTCTGTAGAGATGAGCTTTAGCCATATTATTCCATTCCACCTGAGAAGGGTTGCCAGCTGTGTTCTACAGCCTTTTAGACTGAATACTTTGTTTTAGTGAAGATATTGAAGATGAAGGCTGTGACCTTCACTTGGTTCTGCATTGCACAGGGAACAATGTAAAGCACAGCAAACAGGCCTGACACATCTGCAGTGCCTGTAATGCTGAGGAAAACATTCCTCTGCATTCTGCTTTAGCTGGCATCCTTCAGTGCTAAAGTTTGTTGTGGCAGTATCAGACATTTCCATAGTCAAGGCCTGTGGAGAATGAAGGATGAAAGTAGACTGTTAATCATAGACAAGGCACTTAACTCTGCTCAAAAACTGGTACTGATTTAACTAAACAGTTTGTTGGAATAAGCCTGAACTGTGTCAAATCATGTTTTTCCTCAGGTTTTCACTGTTTTAAGTGATTTTGAAGTGCACTTTTAAATCTAAACAGTCAAAGTTTGTTTTCTCAGGAGACTGCAACTGCCATTCCATTGTTTTTAAAGTTCCCTCTGCTTTCAGCTCAAATATTTGATTTCCACATGGCATTTAGTATTTTCTTTCCTTGCCATATTCTAGTGCTGCATCACCACCAGACCGAATCTTGAGTACTCATTAGTTCTGAGAAAGCTATTACATAGTCAATGGCATACATATTTCTTCATCTAATGGACTGCAAAACAATTACATAGTTCTGATTTTCTTTATTTTTAGTGTTTTTCAGTTAAGAAATACGGATCAGATTTTAAAAGAGAAAACTAAATGGAAGTCTCATCCATCTCAGTTCAAGTTTTATGTAGATTAAATTGCCATACTAACAAACTAGTGCAGCATGCCAATGTTATGAAGAGACTGTAACCTCTCAACAAACTGCTGTTTCTTTTCTTTATTGTTATGTCAAATATGCCAGACAGACCCATAAGGACTATACATTAGAGGAACAAAGGAGCACTGAACTCTTTTTCCAACTATTTTCATTATCTTATTTTTTTTGTCATGCCCTTTGTTCCATTTTGTTTGAAATTGTTTCTTATTACCCTAGGCATAAAGCTCTAACCTTATTCATAATTTCATAATTTATAAATCATATGTCCTTTCATTTTCATGTTGTTTAATTTTATTTGACGGTTTATTTGGATTAGTTCAGTCAGTCCTCATTATAATGCTAAGTAAAAAAATTAGGTACTATAAAAACTTAGCATGCAGTGAATATAAGCCCTATGCCTCAATCTGACAGTTGAAACTTAAGTATTTGAATCAGGTTACCATTCTAATCATGTCATAACTTGCTCTGTTAAAATACATTACGACAGCTTCTTAGTGGGTAACTAGTGCAGTACGGTGTTACTTTAGATGGCTCTGCTTTTCCATGGGAATGTGTTCCTTAACAAGCCAAAAGAGCATCTTGCTCACTCCCTTGCTTTTAGCAGCAGAGTGGATTGATAGCTAATTACCTCAAGAAATTTCTTAAGTTATCATAAGATAAACTAGCAATTTAGATATAAGGAGATAATGTCTATGAATGTCATAGTTAAATCCAGAGTTGGTGGGTTTCTTTCAGACACAAAACTGAGAAATAAAAGAAACAGAAATTAGAAAGAGGAAGAGTTTCAGATTGCTGCTAGAACTGAGCAAGACAATTCTCGTTGAGTCTCCTAGAATGATGTTGGCCTCTCCATTTAGATACATGGAAACATTTATCTTCCTAACACTATGGCACAAGTTGGAAATTTGAGATACTGGAAGCCTTAAGGACTTTGCTCCTTCCCTCCCTTTCCACCTGTGTTGCTGCTAGTCTCAGGAAGAGGTGAGGAGGAGAAAGGTTACAGATGAAGTACCCCAGAAATAAAAGCTGCAGACAAGCTAGTATGTGTATTTTCAAATAGTCTCAATGCATAATTTTTAATATAAACTAATCAGGCAACTTAAGAATGTGTAAACCTGAGAGGGTCAACAAGGGCCCTTTGTGCTCCTCAGCTTAAAAATACTTGATTGGTAAACCATTTTATTAATTAGTCCTTTCAGCATCTCTGCAGTATAGATAAAAGAGTACCTTTTTGTGTTCTGCAGAATGGGAAACAAAGAGTTTGGGTGTCTTGCTGAAAAACAGAGGAACAAAGTAATACTTAGAGACTTTGGTTGGTGGCAGCTACTCTGGGAGATGTTTATCCTTCGTACTGAGCTCACACCACTAGAAAACATTGCTCTTTCTCTCTGTGGAAACTGTTAACTTCACTCATTAGGCTGGCAGACATCTTTTCTAAGAATTTTATGTGGTTATGGTTCATATATAACTGATGTCCCTGTGTGGTAGAGGCTGCTGGGCTGTGTCTCAGGGTGCACCACAAGGGTACGCAGGCTCTTCACATAATGGCCCTTTCTCTAGTCATTTGAGTACCTGGACTAGAGCACGTGAGCTGAAAGAGGGAGGATATCTTTATAAATAAAATCAATTATTGCATCTTATTTTAGCATTCAAGAGTGAAGCAAGTTGCAGCAAACTTTTTCAGTTTCTGTAGACTGGTTTGTCAGTGTTTTCCAGTATAACCCCAGACACATCTCTCTTCAGCGTCCTGCCTCTAGCAGCATTTGGAAAGTAACAGTCTTAAAGCTTCACCCAGTCTTATGCAGTGTGTCTCTAAACAGTGGGTTTAGAACAAAGTGCAAGGTTACTCTTTGTACCATTTGACTTTGGGGAGCCTTTGAGCTCTCAATAAGCATATCCTTCATTTCTAGGCAATAGGCTGTAACACAGCAATGTAATTTGGATCATTTTTATTTTATTAATTTTATTACTATAGTAAGGTTTTATGAAGAACTCTTCAGAAGGTGTTGCAGTTTTAGGACTTTTTTTTGTAAAGTCCTTTTATAAGTCATATTGAAGGATTTATTAAAGTGCTTTAAAGGTAACAAGTGATGAACTTTAGATAGAAAATCAGAAGTGATGTCTTCAGAAAAATATGAAAGGGATTAAAATGGTCCTTATATTGAATAACCAAACACAGAGAGAGAAGAACCTTGCAAAATCTGACCTGTTTATCAATTTTTTAATTTTTTTTTCATTATTTTCAAGGGTGCAAATTGAGCTTTACAAGTATTTGAATGGTTAAAAATTCTGGCGCAAATGCCATTCCCTATGGGAGAAACATCCTCACATTTACTTCAGCTCAGTTATTGCTGTAGGGATTAAGTTATTTGTAATGCAGAAATTGCTCTTGGTAGAATAATTAGCTTTTCAGGGAACGTAGCTTACACCTTTTTGGAGCCTGTGTAATTAGGACTGAGGAAATAGGTTCATCACTACTGCTGGTATTTCATTACTGAGTAATCATTTGTATCTAAACACACCACTCTTCAGAGAATGACTGTCTGTGGTCAGATATGCTAATTTGTCTCTCATTTACATTGCAGAGTGTTTAGCAGCATACTTTTTAAGATGGGCAAATAAGTGCAGCTGAATTTTTAATTCCTTGTGTTGCCAAGAGGTTGGTTCAGTTTACAAAATCAGAGGTATAATAAGCAACCCCAAATCATTTCATCCTATGCTAAACAAGAGGTCCTTAAACAGAGAGATCACAACAAGGGACACATATTTTCTGCTTTATAGGGTTTGTGTATGAGGAGATGTCTCTTGTTAGAGTAACAAGAAGCTGCCTGTCAGTCTGGACCTCAGACCGCAGTTCAGCTGTCAGATGTAAAATCATTTTCCTGCTTTCAGGTGTGGGTGTACGTCCCAGCTACAGCCTGACTACATATCAGGATATGACCAGAGTACCCACAGCCTTCCCTCCCCCTGTGTCAGAGGTTTTCTGTGTCTTGGTTTCTACCAGAAGGAAAATTTCAGTAGGTGTCTCAGTCACAATTGGCAGAGAAGCAGTACAGCAAGGCATATTGTGGCACTCTCATCCTGCTCTTTCTGATCTTAAGCTTTGGTCTTCTTTAGAGACAATTTAGTGTAGCAGCTCACACAGGGTCATTCTGCCCACATGCAATGTCTTCAAGAAGACTTCGAAGTGGAAGAGAAAGTAGCAAAAGAATTTAGGTACCTCCAGTACTTCCTTAAGCAGTGTATTTTTTAAGTAATTTGAGACTTCAGTGACTTGTATCTACCTAAATCCAGATGTAGGTGGGGTTTTTTTGGCTTTGGCCACGTGCTCCACTCTCATTCAGTACCACTGGGCAAAACCCTTGAATTCATTTCACTTCAGAAAAATCCTTACATCCCACTGATTTGAGAGGCTTATTCACCTCCCTCACACCAGATGTGCTCAAGTGTTTTACTGTATTGGTACTCCATTAATAGTGAAGCACAATAGCAAAGATTAGCTTAGAAGTAAAAGATAAATAACACTTCCTAACATAGCTACAAACCTGAGGCTTATGGTGTTTGCTAAAACTTTGAAGGGTGTGAGTAGTTTAAAGAGACTGAAAGGGAAATATATGCTTTGTTCAGAACCTTTTATTCATACACTGAGGTATTTTACCTAAAGAATCTTCTTTGCCTGTAATATTGAATGTCTGCTGTGACTCTTGTATTATACAAAATAGAATTTAGTGTGCATGATCCCCAGAAACCCTAGTGTTATGTAAAATAGTCAACGTCACTGAATTAAAAAAAATTAAAAAATAATAATTAAAAAAACCCAACCAGTTTTGTCCTGCAAAATATAACATGAACATGGGAAGTGACAATGGGTAAGAATCTGATTTCCATTAAAAGACACAAAATTTTGGAAAGGTTTGCTTTTTACTGTTCTTCAGTATAGTTTCGAAACTTCAGACATCTTCTTCATACAATTGCTGATTCTCTTTTGAGAAAGACAGGAGCTAAATCATTGTGTTTTTGATAAGTGGCTACTCAGCTATCTGTCCTATGGCAACTGTGTGGTCAACTTTCAGCAGAACTTTTGCCACACCTGGCTCAGGTTTGTTCATCCCATGAAAGTTTCCCCTTTCCCTAGTGGTTCCTCTCACAGTGCTTTCTCACCTTGAAGAATATCTACCTGCCATGGAGCCAAAGAGCAGCTGATAACAGGAGGATAAGAGAGAAAAAGCCAGTGACAAACACTTCTTTCAAAGCAACCAGCACAGAAGATGCTTTCTTATCACAGGCCTGAAAGGAAAATAGCAAGCATGTAATCTGTTCTATATGATGAGGAAAAGGCAGAAAACTGCTGAGGTTAGAAACAAGGTTTCATGTGGGTTTTTTTAAAGTTAACAGGATACCATGATTTAGCTAAAGAAGCAAATCTGATTACACAAAGTAGCCGAGAGTCTGTTGCACCCACTAAGTAAATGAAAGCTGTGCTTTCTTACAATAGCATATTTCCCACCACCTTCACTAAATAATCCCCAGGAATCAAAAACTTACGTGCATAACAGGCCCAGAGCTTTGAATTGCACTTTGGAAGTGAAGAGGAAACTCACTAATGAGCTGGCTCATGCAATCTTGCATCACTTGTGGTTTTTGTCTTTCAAGCAATTATCTCTGTTCTCCACTCTGCTGAATAATAGTACCTGCTGATGGAAAACTGAGGAGGTGGATATTAAGACTGTTAAGGAACCTTAGTAAACAAGCAGATTAAAACTCTCAATTTTCTGTTAGATTTGTGAACAGCAAAAAGCTTCTAGATGAAAGTGTTGGACGGTGAGGATCTGATTCCTTGCTGAAGCAAGAGTAATTGAAGGAAGGGCAAGGAAGCATTACTATTATAATCTGAGCAATAGAGAACCTATTCTATTGCAAGAGACTAAAGGACTTACAGAGTTTCCAGGCATGTATTTTACAAACATCTTGATTTTTGAAAAATATATTAAGCAATCCCCCAAGTCCCTAAATAGAATGACTGGATTCAGAAGGAAGATTGATAAAATGCAATGTATTGGCAAATACCACATGACATGTTCTTAGCCATTAGGATAGAAAAATAACAGACTGGATGCCTGCCAGTGTGGAAAATTACTGCTATTTTGCTTACAAATCAATACAGTAAGTGGGAAATCTTAGGTCTCCCCAACTGTCTGCAAATCTAGCTGCTAATTGACTCAATTAATCTCTGATCCTGTTTCCACAAAATGATATGCTTAGAATAAGGAGAGACTGGCAGTGTTGTGGATGATTAGAGTATATTGCTTTAATGAGCCTTGCTCAGCCATGAGCAGTTAACTGACCATTAATCTTCAGAAGAAAAGTAGCAGGCTCTGCACTTACAGCAAGAAGAAAAACTTTGTCAACAAAGAAGCCTTTTAAAGAACTGTTAAAAATGTGATTAGATGCACTGGTTATTATTATAACCATTATCCATCTGTGACATATGCTAACATTCCTTCACTAAAATCCACCTTCATTCCTTATGCAGGCTATGAATTCTGCACAGATTCACTTTATGAAGGTGTTGATGCTGCCTCTCACTCTCTGGTGAATACTTTGTATTCCAAACACAAGATGTGTCAATGGAATATACTCAGAGCAACAGTTCTATTGTCAAAATGTAAAAATAGGTACAGCGTAAAGAACTGTTACTGCACATACAAACTGTGAAACAAAGGTGAAGATGAGGATGAGGATACTACACATTTGCTTGGAAATTAATTATACACTAAAAGTTGTTCAGGGTTACCTCTTCTTTTTATATACACAAACAAACCCTGGCATCTTACTGTATTTACCTATGGAGGTACAGAGGACATGGAGGAAACTACTACAGGAAGGCAAAGGACAGTTAAGGGTAATTGTAATAGGATTTCTATATATAGAAAGGATGTGAAGCCACTTTTAGCACTTACTCATTCTTTCCTGGTACAGGATGACAAACCATCTGATGTTTCTTCAACAGTATTTTAGAACAGAACCATTTTTAGGCTTTATTAGATTGTTAGTTTATTAAATGTCATGCATTAGGTACTAGGCCATTTAAACAAACAGATCATCATAGATATGAGGTTGAATTTTGAAAATTTGAAAATCTAAAAGAACAGAAGTAGAGATAGAGAGGTAAAACAAGACTTCTGTGCAGACTATTTTTTCTGTTACACCAACCTGGAAATTAAAGTGTTCACTCTCAAGTGTTTAAAATACATTCTTCCACTAAACTTACCCAGATTATAGCCTGATCATTGACTGTTCACAGCAATGAATACATAGGGACAGATGATTTTAGAAAATTTAGCATGAAGAGTTTCTGCTGTGCACCAGCTAGAGACTAGGTGATTTTTATTTATCATTTGTATAGCTCCAGGAATATACATGGAGTTTTCTGTAAAAAAAGAAAAGGTCAACTGCCAATCTGAAGAGACTAAAATTGTAATGAGGCACAGCACCCCAGAGCCATGATAAAGCACAGAACAGAGCACAGGAGGAAAAGGGCTTCTCTGGTGTCAGTGCACGGTAATGTATAGCTTACAGACTGCTTTTTTACACAAACACATAGAAAAATGCACCAGCTAACGTGCTTGTGGGTACTTCTCAACATTGGAGGGAACCATCAAAGGGAATACTCAAAAGACATGAAGGAATTTGTCATTGTATTATATTACAGGGAATGATACTTCTGATTCTAGAAGATGTGAAAATATAGCTTACCAGTTTGGCAACTAACTCCTTGATGCAGGTGTGCTTAGTGCAAGCCTGGAGGAAACAAAGTCTGATCCCAGCAAATCATGCTACTGAATGGCAAAGATTCTCATTGTACATAAGACACTCTCTAACTGTTTAACTTTAACTGTGTGTGTCTGTCCTTTCCATGACACCATTTCAGGACTGTTAATATTACAACATTTATTTATTCTTTTAAATAGCAAAAAAGGTGACATAGGAAGATCTGTTTGATTTCTGTGGGCTATTAAAATAGGATGCACTTCTATCAGTCACATGTAAATTATATGAAATGCCTCTTTGGTGTGAGTAGTAATATGCCACTTCAGTTTCTCTCTCCTGTGTTATCATGTTTTAGCCAGTGAAGCTTTAGTTCCAGACCCTCATAGGACCATGGGGTTGCATTAAACACTACTTGCCACTCTGCACAGGTTTTCTGGCAGAAAAAGGTAGCTGACATTACAGGTATGTGAGCTGTGCATGTGCAGTAAAATTACACATAGAAGGTATGATCATCAGGCAAAGGCCTGAGGATAAGCTCCCATTTAGGAATGCTCATTTTGACTTATACCTTCTGTTCTGGAAAGAAGCAACCAAGAGAAGGGTGAGGGTGTTTTCACTGAAGGATAAGGGTGTTTTCTCTTGTTTATGGGAAACAGAGTCAGAATCAGGCACGATGAGTGACAACTGTGAAAAACCTGTCTTCCGAGGTTCTGATTGATTTGATAGGATTTCTCTACCACACACCCTAATAAAGTTTGGAAATAGATGTGAGCATAATTGCATAGATTTCAAAGTGAAGCAAGTCATTATATTTTGTAAAGGTATTTTTTTCATGTTTTTTCCAGATTTTGTCACTAAGAATTTGCTTTTAGATCCTCAAAGCAAACATATGCCTGATTAATGACAAATTAAATCTGCAACTGAACATGGAAGGTTTTTTCCTTTTGAAGATGAACTTACTCCTTTGAGAAGGCATTGGATTGATGGATCTTGAAGTGCCCTGTTTATTCATAGAACAAACGACAAGCTTCCCTTCATTACAGCTTTCTTCATATTCTCAGAAAGAACAGCCCAGCAAATCTACTTACAGCAATGATAAATATTTAAGACACAAGGTCAGAAATATACTGTAATTTGTCTGGTGACAATGTTCTATTCTAGTACCTTTATATCTTTCATATCAGATGATTAATGACCTTGGGGCTTTAGGCATATATTGTAGAGTGACAGTCCTACAGTGTAAATATATTCAAAGGCTCAGAAAAGGAAGCACGCTCCAGCCAATGGCAAGGACGATCATTTCTAAGACAATATGCTATGGGGAAATATCATACTGCACCAATGACAGTTCAGAAATGTCACTTACATAATTTGCTAGCCAGAAGTTGCTAAATGGAACTGTTTAGTGAGTACAATGGTAAGCAAGTAGCTTTTAGCCCTACTTCGAACACAGGGTACTGTAATCAAGCCTCCAATTTTCCAAATAGCTCTTTTGTCTATATCGCAAAGAAAAATAGTATATTGTTCTAAAACATGCCATCTTTCTGCTCCAGTATATCTCTTCCTATTTTTTTTCTCTTTTGAGCCTCAACTGTTCCCAGCCCATACTTGTCTCTGCCCTTCAGGAAACACAGTCAATCCCTCTGCTCATCCCAGGCCGCATTAGTAGCTGTTATTTGCTGGCATTAACCACCATTGCTGAACAGCAGCACTGAAAGGGAAAAGCTTTCTGTGACTGTGCAGCAGCCTAGCATCCAATTGTGCCTGCCCATTCAGTGAGCCCCACTGCACAGGCATTGTCAGCACAGTTCCCCCAGATCCTTCCACTGGCCTACACACTGAAAACTTCTGCATTCAGTTGACTTTCTAAGTATCCTTTTGGGTATGATCTCTGAATTGTTTTGAGGTTTGCCTATCAGTGATTTATTTCTGCCATATCAATAAAACATATAAAAAGAGCATGCAAAACCTTATTTTGTGATGATAAGACTTTGTTCTCATGTTTAAATTTAGAAAAGCTCGAAACAAATGGGAGGTATATTCTCGTAAAGAGGCATTTGTTGCCTGATACAATATATTCTCCTTATAGTTTTCAGGGAACAACAGTAAGAGAAAGGTGTCTGTAAGAAAAAGACAATTGTTAGCAATCAGGTTAGTACAGCATGGAAAAAACTACAAGAGAGTCTCAGGAAATTTCAAACAGTAAATATTTCCTAAGTTGTCTTTTATTTATAACTGTGTTTCTTATGAATTTTCACTCTGACCATTCTCAGTTCCAGGAAACCATTTCAATAGTTACTCATCGTATCTGCTGAATTGTTTCATTCCAAGGTGTGTTTGAATTTATTATCTGTATTACCTCTTGACACACACAAAAAAAGAAATGGTGCTCTTCAGGTGCAATTTATGGTCATGATAATTTTGCTGTGGCTTTTTACTTTCTGGGCTAAAATCAATTTCTACCATATCTAGCAAGTCAGAACATGTGATTTTCAGTACTTTGTGGTAACAAGATGTTCTTCTACATGGAACATAAAACTGGCCTTCAGAGTGGTTATTTTACAGCAGTGAAATAAAACCAAAAATTATGGTTACTGCTTTCCAGGGCTTACATTACTTATTTATGAGCCAGTCTACACCTTTTTGTCTGTTTATTGGTGGAATTCTGTAATTCTGTAAAATAGTAGGAGTTATTGTTGCGTGTCCAGGAATTGGTGGGTTTAATCTAGTTAGAACTACTAACACTGAAGATGTGGTAGCATGTGATTAAGTTTACCAAAGAACTATTCCTTCAAAGCTGCTCTGTATCCTGAGATTGCCTAGTCCCATATCTTCACCACATGCTTTGGAGTTCTACATGGAAATCTCTGCTGGTAGGGAAAATGAGCCTAGAACGTAAATGTCGAGGAAAATTATTTCTAACTTGTCCACTACTAGTGAAAGATTATCCTATTCACATTGGCAGCACTGAAGCTGCAGGCTGGGCCACCACAGTGGTCTTTACAATGAAATATCAGCAACATGAAATTTTGAAAAGCCTGGGAAATTCAGGAGCAAAAGCTTACCCTTGGGTAGAGGAGAATCAGATTAAAGAACAGTTAAACAAGTGGAGATGCACAAGTCAATGGGATCTGATGGGATGAACTCAGAAGTACTGAGGGGTCCAAGTGATGTCACCACAAAGCCACTCTCAAATATCTTTGAAAAGTTGTGGTGATCAGGAGAGGCTCACATGGACTGGAAGAAAGCAAATGTCACTCATGTCTTCAAGAAGGGCTAGGAAGAGGAAAGACAGACAGGTTTGCCACACTTCAATCCCTGTGAAGGTCATGGAACAAATGATCCTGGATGCTGTTTCCAACTATATTAAGGACATGAAGGTGACTGAGAGATGGATTTACAAAGGGGAAAATCATACTTAACTACCCTGATACCTTTCTATAATGACATGACTCTCTTGGTGTATCTGAGGAGATTAGTGAATGTTAATAAGGCTTTTGACTCTGTCTGTCATAACATTCTCTTGGACAAACTGATAAAATACAACTTAGGTCAGTGGCCAGTGAAGTGGACTAAAAACTGGCTAAACTGACATGCTCAAAGGGTTGTAAGTAGCAGCATGAAGTCCAACTGGAGGCCAGTCACAAATGGTGTACTTCAGGGGTCAATACCAATACTGTTTGACATCTTCATTAGTGACATGGATGAGGGGAAGGAGCCCAGCCTCAGCTGTGGATGATAGAAAATTCAGATTGTTTTATACACAGAGGGTTCTGTTACCATTCAAAGAGACTTTGGCAGACTGGAGAAATGAGCCAACAGAAACCTCATGAAGTTCAGCAAAAGAAAGGTGCAAATACCTGCACCTGGGAAGGAGCAGCCCCAAGCACCAGTGTGTGCTGGGGGCCAGCTCTCTGGAAAACAGCTTTGCAGAAAAGGAACTTAGGGTCGTGGTGGACACCAAGATGAACATGAGACAGCAAGGTACCTTTGCAGCAAAGAAAACCAACAGCATCTGGACTGCATTAGGATGAGTGTTGTCAGCAGGTTGAGGGAGCCTCAGGGCTCCACAGCCCTGGATTCCCCAGTGTGAGAGACGCAGGCAGACTGGAGTGAGTCTTTCAAATGCCCACAAAGATGACTGAGGGATTAAAGCATCTGTAAAACAAGAAGAGGCTGAAAGCTGGAGCTGTTTAGCCTGGAAAAGGGAAGGTTCAGGAGTAACCTTATCAATGTGTACAAATACCTGTGGGGGGGAGTGAATACAGAAAACAGAGCCAGACTCTTCTCACTGGTGGCCAGTGACAGGACAAAAGGCAAATAGCACTGGTAAAATCCCCGGATATGCCATTTAAATATTAAGAAAACAAAAATCGGATGAGTGGTCAAACACTGAAACAGGTTGCCCAGAGTGATTGTGTAGTGTCTAGCCTTGGAGATAATCAAAATCTGAACGGATACAGCCTTCGTCAATCAGCTCTAGTTGACCATGAGCTGATTTGAGAATGGGGCTGGGGTGGGGGGTGGGGGGTGTTGTAAACTAGATTATATCTAGAGGTCCTTTCCAACTTTGTCATTCTCTGATACTTTAAAATCATGATTCTGACATATGTTGGTGACTTTTGTTTTCAACTTCATTTTGGGAAAAATGGAGCAGTAGAAGCCGCTGCGTATATCTAGTCTGAAGATACCACACTGAATAATAAGAAATTCCTTTGCAATGAAAAAAACGAACCGTACTCTTCCCATAGATATTATCCATACATAGTAAGTATAGTATACTATAGTGTAGCATGGTTAATAGAGTATATACAGGCTAAAAGAAGGTTAATATGCTGTGCTTATTATTTAATCTTAATTTCTTTATAGAATTATATGTAAATTACTGATTCTGATTCTATGAAGTATCAGGAAGTATCACGATCATCAGAATTCATATTCATTCCACCTAAACTTCACACTGTTAATTTTGATGAACTCATTTAAAAGTGTCACAACAGCGTCCAGCTAAATTCAGTGTAGAGGGAAGACAGACAGACCTGCTTTTGTGCCTGAGCATGTACAACTGCCCCTGAAGGTGATGTTCTGCACATCCTGAGTCAATCTTGTTTTCAAGGGTTTGGGTATTACTTTGCTATGCATTGGAACACATGACTGTTGTGATGGATCTGTTAAACATTTGTGCTGAGATTCACCCACCCAAGGCAAAGTGGCAGTTAAATTGGGAAGGTGGAATGTGACCATTCCAACAGGTGGTCCAGAATGCAAGTGCATAGTGATGTATAGTGATGCAGTACCCCCAGAAGTATTCTAGTGTTTTGTCCAGGTACTTAAAGCTCAATTTGTAGTCCAGTTGAGAGAGTCAGAAATTTACTGTTTGAAATTTGTTTAGAAAACCTTTTCCCTCTAAATAAAAATATTCCGTTTTGTAATGGATATCTCAGACATTTTGATTTCTAAACAAAATACTTTTTTTAGCCATTAAAACAGAAGAAAATGGAGGGAGAAAATATTTATTTCATTTTTATTTTGTTTTCTTTCTAAATTTTCCTCAGTAAAGCCTTGCCCATCTGTTCTAGAGATCAATATTTATAATACATAATGAACCCTGGTGAAGTACCTCCAGGATTCATTCAATATTCTGTAGCTACTCCTAATTTTGACACATCAATATTATGTGGTTAACTGTTCTAATATAAGTAAGTCTAGAGACCCTTTTATTTTGGTTGGGGGAGTTTTTTGTTTGTTTGGTTGGTTTGTTGGTTTGGGTTTTTTTCCTGAAGAAAAGGTCTAGTGTAAGGTCCAGTAATAATTTTATTTTTTTTTTTCTTTCTCTTGATTCTGTTAATTCTTGGCCTTGGTAAATAGGTATAAATTGCAGCACAACATTACATTAAAAACATTTCTATATAACTAAATTTGGAACTGAACTGACTGTGTTAGATGTTCTCCGTTTCATCTTCCTCACAAAAAGAATTGTTGAAATGAGATCAGGTTGGTGAAGCAAATCAGGAAATACTGTGAATTGATTTTTTAAAAAACTTCACAAAGAACCCTGGGGAGGGGTGTTCCAGGTATTTCATCATATTGAATGAACAAAGAATCACCCTGTATGAATTTGTAATACAAGTATCTACCAGAAATCCTCGAAGCCCATGGGTTTTTACCATGCTACATAAGCGTTTTCATGGTTATTTTTGAGCTTTCTTCCTTGCCACTCTCTGTTGGTGGGAGTCTAGCACAAATCAGTGGGAACTGAGAATACTGACATAATCAAAATGAAAGTCTTGGACAGAGCACTGTGTACTAAAAAAGAAGGGAACCCAATGTGACACAATGCAGAAAAGATATGCATCAAACTGTATTTTTCAGTAGATTATTTCCAGCCCAGTTCAAATGTCTCCTGACTGTATGCTCTTAATTACTTTAAAAAGCGCTAGCAATCCAAATTAAGCTCCAGGAATATGATGTTTGACTCAGGCTTTCAGAGCAACATAAATTCATTAAATCTTCCACACCAATCCGCTTTGTTGCTTTTGGCACATCTGCAATTTTTTGTGTAATAAAACATTGCATAAAGGGTTTAGTAAATTGAATTTAGCACCATGCCAGCAGTGTAGCCCACAACTCTAAATGCTCCCAAATGAAGCCTTTACCTTTCAGATTTGCAGATATTTAACAGGGATCTCTCTCTGTATAAGCCTACAAACATACATATATGTAGATATGTGTGTGTATGTGCACCTATGTGTGCATGTATGTGTATAATATATAAAATGCTCATGTGTTGCATTTGAAATGTAAGAGAAGAGAAGCTTTACTTGGTTATCACTTCACAACTCATACAAAAATGAAATTAAGAAAATACCCAACTTCATAACCAATTTCATCTTTTGGAAATGAAGTTAGAATTGTATTGGAATGACACTTACGGGGAGAGCCAAAAGAATTCATTCCACTGCATGGAACACAAATGAGTTAGAAATGTCTTTTCACCATCTTCTGTTCTCATGAAGTCTAGATATTTGTAAATGACAGTTTTGAGTAAGTAAATCTGAGATTTGGTGACTTTTCTTCCCGGTCTCTAATGTTGAGACAATGTTCTGCTGTTTTAGATGTACATTTTGTACATTTTAGATTGCTCAAAGTATCTAAAAGTCTGTGAGAGGTAAGAAGTCTGACCAGATGTCTTTGTCCTCCTCGTCTGTGCAGTACATGAATATAGGAACAGCTGTGAAGATCTGGAATTACAACATTGTAAAAGAGAGTTCAAATGGTAATTGCAGGTAGTCACAGCCAATACTCCAGTCTCCTGCTTGTGATTCAAATGTTCCCTGTCACTGTAAAATATTATCCCTTATGGTTGTAAGCAGATATCTTTTAAAATTAAGCTCACATTGGGGGAATTATTTGACTGTACCATGAGAGGCTACCACATAATCTGCCATCTGAAGTGGCTCATTACATGTAAAGTTTCTGCTTCTGTGCTGCATAACCTCCTGCACATGTCCTGGGGAAATGCTGCCCATTGTTCTGAACTACAGAATTTTATCTGTTGCAAAATACAGACTTGGAGAGGTCCCTAACTTTTGTCTTCTCTACCATCACTGTGGTAATGCTGGGAGCAAACAGCAGCAATTCCTAGTTGTATTGGCTTCCTAGGCATTATTTATACATCTTTCATGGCAGTTAAGTGTTACTCAGTTTAAGAAGCCCTGGACCAAGCAAAGTCATTTTACTTCTATTCATAAACTAAACATATTTTATTGTTGTTTTGTTGTTGTATTCATAACCAAGCAGCATATGTTTGGATCCAAGAACAATTTTTAAAGTAGGGTAATAAACCTAAAAATATGCCAAAGGGAAACCAATACAACTCATGCACAAACTCAGACTCCAGATCTAACCAGGACCTTTGGTGGTCTGGAGCTGGTGTTTTTTCTCACCATGAAGTTTTGCTTCTTTCAGCCAGCGACCCCTGTTGCACAGCTACTGCAGAGCCCTTCCTGCTCCAAGGGAGAGCTAACTTTCACAGCTCTGGAGATACAGAAAGATGAAAGTTCTTGCTCAAAGGCCTTGAGATGCAACCTTCCCTAGACCTTGATGTAGCATAGGCATGTAATGCAGCCCAGATAATTTGGGATTTGGTGACTGCTCCAGAGGCAAACTAGCATAGAAAATCCGCTTAAGTGGCCATTAATATTTAATAAACTTTATTCAAGTGACATCTGTCAACCAGATGAGCTTCATGGGCATCTGTTGTTCCCTTGGTTCGCAGTCAGTTTGGTTTATCTATCAGATATATGGATCAAATACCAATATTCTTGGTTCAATTTTCAACACTATAAATAACCATGTGTGCAAGCAATTGCTTAAGCTTTCAGCAGCACCATATGGGACCCTGTAAAGATTTGACCTCTTATCTATCAGCATAGTATCAGCTGTTCTCACATGTTTCAACTCATCATTCTGATGATCAGCTGTAAAAGGCATTAATGGGGCATTTGTATTGAAAGGACTCAGAAGTTCCTTTCCTGATTGCATTAAGGTTATTAGGCTTCTGCTTTTGTAGATGCTGTAGTTAAGACAGATAACCCCACATAGATACATGCACATACAGGTTATGTCTTCTTACAATTTTCTGAAGTGGAAGCTTATAAATTGGTAAACAGAAATTGTAATGAACTAACAAAATGTAATGAAAAGGTAGTCCTGTGAGAATAACTAATAATGTCAGTCTTCCAGCTTGTCAGGCTTGTGGAGAGCAAAGGAAAAGGATGTTTGGGTTTTTTTCTAGTTCAAGTTTTTTAATAGACTTTTCTTCAAATGAGATACTTACAGCTGCTTTCTACCATGGAAGATTGTATAAAATAAATACATTATTATTTTTTTCCATGGGTTTGGCAGAATTTCTGCAAACAAGTATCTTTTCAGGAGGGAAGAGAAGGAAAAGCCAATGATTTGTTGGAAATACTATAATATTTGTTAGATGTGGGAAAAAGTGAACAGAATTAATATAAGCCACTCCACCCAATTGAGCTATATGAACTCTGGATCCCTAGACCAGGTTACCTGTTTCAGGCCTTCCCTTTTCTTTAAGGGCTGTATTTATTTCACTGTGAGGAAATGAAAATTATTAATATGATAACCAAATTTTTATTTAATCTAAGGACACTTTTGCCTTTCTTACTGTTGCCAAAAGGTCTTACATATATAAATTGTATGCAAAAAAAAAACAATCATTGAATAGAATAAATTGTATTTTTAACCATGGAAAAAGCACTTACTGCTACATTGTGCCCAGAATTCATAAAGGTCCACATTCCCTCTAAAGACACTCATAGAGAAACCATATAAAGTAAATGATTTGTGGTACTAACTTGGACCAGTAAAGATCATGTCACCATCTTCCTATCTTTCCATTTTATTTATTGTGTTCATTCAGTATTAAGTTTAATCTAGATCCAGTCAAGAGCCTGCCAATAGTCTGTAAAGACCCGTCTTCAAAGGAAAGTGCATTCTTACAGCCATGAAATGTAAGCAGTAGTAAATGATTAATTATAAAGAAAACAAGATATCCAATGCCACAAAATCATGTCATGTAAACTGGTACTTCAGAGCCGTAGCACATTTGTGGTTAATGCTGACTATTGGTCCAGTGTGGTATCATTTCCAGAACCATTTAAAACTGATAAGAATATCAATATAGACCTTTAGGCTATGGCCAGCAAACCCCTGGTGCCTGTGTGACTATACATGGACAGCAGTAACTCCATCTTTCATTCCTGCATTAGAAAGAGAGCCAGGAAGATGCTGTGATTTAAATAGGAACAGATCTCTGAAAGTTTATCAAATGCCAAACATAATTAATTTATTGTTGTAAGACCGTATAAAGCTGGCAGCTACTATACAGTAGTTTTTATGGGAAATGTATAGCTAGGAAAAGTGAGGCCATAGACATGATATTCCACAGCCTTCCCCAGGAGCTCTTTGCATTTGAATCTCTTGAAAATTAAACAACTTGTATCCAGAAAGCCTACCAGGCTTTCAATTTCAGGACTTAACTGCAAACTTTGGTAACTCACAGATCATCAAAGCTTAAGGCAATAATAACGCATAGCAAATTCCATTCATAACTTTATTCCACTAAAACTTCTTACATGCTTTAATAAATAAGAGAAAATGTTGGCATTTTGTATAAGGTATCTGTGCCGATATATTTCATACTTCTTTTCTTTTGCTTTAAGGTCTACATACTATTTGAATAAAAAATGAGTGATAAATGTTTAACCAGATATTTCACTGAAAAAAAAATCATTCAATAACTAAATTTCAAATTATGGTGCTGCTGCCATAATTCTACCAAGTCAATTTTTAAAGATTTGGGTTGGGTTTTTTTAAGATTTCAGTTTAAAGCAATGAAGTTCTTAGAGCTAGCATTACTATGGTGATCAGATTTTGAAGCATATCTTGATGTATAAATTACTGATCAAAAATGTTATGATGATAAAATTACAGCAACACAAATATATTCTTGTTTTAGCTCTTTGACCAACTCCAGCATTATTAACCAGCAAAAGGCATATTGATTTATCTGACATAATTGGAGCAGTATGCCACATACCTTAAAAGGTCTTATCTACCTCTAACTTCTATGCTTCAGAGCAATTAAATTATTTGAAATATACCACCTCCTAAAAAAAAAAAACAAAAAACCAACCAACCAAACAAAAAAAAAACTCAACGAAATCCCACCCAATAATTATTATATAGAGTCTAGAAAGAGAAAATTTAAGAAACAGCTGAAGGATCCCTCTTATAAGCCGCTTTAAAATACATCAAATTGAGGTAGAATTTTAATGCCTGACACCTACTTCGCATGGGCATTTGGCTCATGAAGTTAGTGAGGATATTCCCACTGAGTTCTGTGGATCAGGATAGGGATTTGTGCACTGCAGAAAACACATTAGCCTAGGAATAGTGAATTCATTCACAGCAGGCACAGCATGCTGCAGTTGAATCTGTTGTCATCAATGGGCCAAGATTGCTTAAGTGCTAATACGATAATTCCAACCTCTGGTACCAACAGGTTAATATGATGCCTCTGCTTTAGTAATTGTTGCTTGAAATTGACTTGCATATTAACAGAAAATTCATTAAACTCTTTAAGAATTGTAACACTCTCTGGAAAAAAAAGTACACAATCCATTCCTAAAGTAAATCTGATAAGCAAATAATTTAAGTAATTTGTCATATTCAAAACCAATTGGCAGCTCCAAAATAAATACTGCTTTTCTTCCCAGCTACGAAGTTAGAGACTAAATGAATTTTAATAAAATAACAATGCTTTGTAATGGAGAGGGGACTGCAGCTTTTTCTTTTTGACAGGGTATTTCAGAGGAAACATGTTTTCCTCTCAAAGATAAAAAACATAAGCACTTTCATCCCAGCTTCCAGATCTGGTGTGTAACTAGTGACCCTACTAACATTGCTGATGTTTAACACTTTCAGTACAACTTTATTTGCACATGCTGATGTTAGCAATCATATTGAAAGGCTAACTGTAAGTGGAGGGATCAGACAATGAAAGTACATCTGTTCCTCGTTTTCTTTACTGGCACCATTTTACTGTCTGGCTCTCTGATTTCCACTGAGAGAGGTTTGGAAACTGTACTCCTCCTTTATGATTTCACATTCCTTTAGGGGAATCTCTTACCCAAATCATGCTGCTCTGAAACAAGCCTCTTGCAGATAAAATTTCACAGAAATTACTGTTTATCTTGTTGAGTTGCATATAGTAGGCTTCCCCCAACAGATGCATTAAATATGTACAGTAACATCATACAGTTGCTATGTGAGTGCTTTCTCTCATAATTCAGACTTGGTGTCAGATTGTAGCTATAAAATGTGTATTTGAAAGTGTATTAATGACAGGGATAAAAACATCTGTTCTCACTCAGTCCAAGTACATAGACAGGTCACTCAGATGTCCTTCCCACTTTGGAAGTGTCAGTAGGGGCACCTGAGCAGAGGTGGAGGTCATGAGTAAATCTGGTCTAACCATCCTTGTCCTTGCTTTTAGACTTCAGTGTTCTGTTCATATTACTCTTCTGGAGTGTATTAAGAATAATGATTTAATCTCAGACAAAGGTGATTATGTTCTTTCCTTACCGAAATAATGTGGAAGTGAACCAGGATATGGAAAGGAAGCAGAGAGCTAATTGTTTGAGCATAAATGTATCCACAAATGATGATGTTAGACCTGCTGGAGGATGATGTATTTCCCTCAATGACTGTGAGTTAATATAGTTCCATATTTCTAAACAATTCCAGTCTCATATCAAACTAGATTCTCATTTTCTGTCTTAATAGAAATATCTCAAGAGGATATTATGGGTTCTGTAATACAAACAGGAGCTCAAAGATGAGGAGTGTTTTCTTAGATGCTGAAAATTCAATTCAGAGGTCAAAATCACAAATTTTGCAAAGCACCTGAAGGATTCCTGTGCTTTGACTCCTTAATCTCCACATCACATGCATTTCTCCATCTTGAATGACAGCAAAAGCAGTATTGTCAATTATTTCCTTTCAGGTTAGCATTAGCTTTTCTGTCATAATGTCAAATGTATTGTACTGAAGGCAACAAATCACCTCTGTCCTGTTCCTTAGCCTTCCAAGGAGCATAGGACAATTACAGGAGCATGCGCTTCCATGGCTACTAAGATAAATCATTTCGAAAAAACCCAAACCTCAGCCATGGTGCTGTTGCTGTGTTTCTATTAATAGCAGTGAAATACATCACTGTCAGTTAGCTTCTAGGTATAGTAAAACAGGTATTTTCCCATAAAAATGTGTTTCTCATTAGCTTGCTTGCAGAAAAATAATTGGGCACAAAGGACCCAGAATAAAGCAGAAGTAGTTATAATCTGCAAGATCAATAATAATTAATCCTTTTTAAGGACTATAGCTGTATGTTCACATCTCAGAGAAAACATATATAACAGTATGTAGTAATATTACATATATTCCTTATACTCAGTGGTTCCAATTTATTCCAGGTGTAGCTGCTTGGTGCCTGAGTTATACTGTCCTCTTCCAGTACTGCCATGATTCTCTGCAAACTACTAAAAGCCACATGGTTTTGTCATATATATTCCACAGTAAAAGACTTCTCCAAACTATTTACTTGGGTTTGATTATCACTTAGGACTGAATAATAACGCGAATCTTTGTCACCATTACTTTCTCATGCAATGCTATTACTTATCATAAATATCTTACAAAATAAAGAATCACATTGCCCTTAAAGCAAATTTTTGGTTTTCTGGTGATCGTGGGGGTTTTTTGTGTGGCTTTTAGGAAGTAGAAATATATGTAATCAGTGTGTAGATAGAAGTTCTAAATACCCCAAGGCCTCCATTTCAAGTCTTTATCATAAATTGCCAGATACTGGCAGTTAACATAAAAAAACGTACGTATTATGAAAGCGTTGGCTAGGAAATATTCCCGAGGCATAGCCAGAGTATAATGTATTTGTTCCATGTTCAAGGGTCCTTTGACGATGAATTTTACTGTCCATAACGTTGCTGCAGATAGCTGCATTATAGCTGTTTGTACCTGACAAATTTATTTTTAGGTTTTTTTCTTGTCTTAAGCCTGACTGAGCCATAGAAACTCTGCTGTATAGCTGCAGCCATGGAAACCTCTGGGATTTCTGTGGCCTAGCCATTAGTTTGACAATCAGGAAGATTTAATAGACAATTTGGTCCTTCTTTTGCAACTACTCAATGCTTACTTCCACTTCTACAATTAACTCCTCCTTGTTCACACACAGGGGGAAAAACTGTGTCTAATAATATGCCATTCCAGGGTAAGGCCTGATATTTCTGCTATGTAGTGTTCTACTTGGCTCCCAGGAATGGCCACCCTGTGAGGAGGTAGTACCAGTGACACAGGACTGATGACTCAGAGACTGGCCATCTATGCTTCTCATTACAGTGCATTTGAAGCATAAATGTGGGCAAAAAACCAGCTCACCTATAGCAAACATAACAGTAGGAAAAACAGCCACAGTGTGTGGAAGTATGAACATGCCGGGGAACTCTAACACATATTTGTCCTTGAGGCAACATGCTCCCTCCAGCTGGAGAAGTTCTGTTCCCAGCGTTGACTTGGGTCTCAATGGGAAAAAAAGCCCCAACATACTGGTTTGATTCATGTAGCAACAGCTGTCATCAAAAGTAGGCAACATTCTTCTTCCCTAAGATAATATGCTTGTGTAATTTCATTAGTATGAGACACAACCACAAATCCTAACAGTTTCTGTAGGGATTTCTATCACGAGAGCACCTGACCAGGATGGAGCAACCCCCAAACAAAATCTCTGATGCAGTTCGGGGCTCAGTGTAGGGTGTAGGTCCAGTCTAGCAATTTTTCTCCCTGATGACCTAATCCAGGATCTCAAATATAAAGATATCCAGGAAAACTAGGTCCTAGGATTTTAAATGTATGGATTATTGCCATAGGACAACAAGAATAAATCTAGGAAACAGCTGATAGAAATGTATCACATTCTTAGATAATTACTAAAATTCAAGAAGTTATAAGTTCTGAAATTATATATCTTCATTTTATACATATTTAAAATAATAGAATTGGAATACAATGTTGAAACTGCTGATCTTTTCTGAAAATATTTTGTAATAACTATATATATTCTATATGTTTCTCAAGTGATGAGAAAAATACAGATGTCTGAAGAGAATGGCATCATTTTCAATTATTCAGTTATTCATCACATTGAATGTTTCAAATAATCTACATTACTACTCTTGATACCTATAGATGCAGACATAATATCATCTTACACATTTATGAAGCAGAGAACTTAATTCATCTATCACAACTTGAAATTTCCAGAGACATTGTGTAGAAATTAAATACTCCATACTGTTCTGCAAGCTGCTTCTGAGAGTCTTCCCATGGGATAAAGGAAGCTGTACTAAATTTATTACATTTTTTAGATGAATATCCACAGAATCTCACCAATTCCCCTTTTGTCCTCTTAAAATCCCATGGGACATTTCCATAAAGATTATTTTCAAAATTGCTTAGCAGTCAGTGCTCTCACCAAAGCTTCTGTCAGCTTAGGTTGGTCAGGAATCATCAGGGTATGCTGAGAGCATTAAGTCGGCATTTTTACATTCACGTATATTCATTTCATGTGAAACAAATGGGGTTTTTTACTAAATATTTGTTGTAACAACAGTAATAGTGTCCTTCCCAACAACTGCATGATAAAATAGAGACATCTACTGGTTAAAATATGAAAGAGGAGAAATATCAAAACTTGTGAAACACTGGACGAAGGCTTGTCAGACTGCCTTCCTTTGCTCCCCATTAAAGCTTACCAAAATATTCAAATTCCACCTGTGCAGTCTGGTTAAAGACCACAGCAAACTTCTCTTTGGTTTCTTGAGAACAAAACTAGGCCCTGTGACGCAGATAGACCTTTGAAGCCTAATAGATGTTGATTTGTGACTGGACAAAACCAGTCTTTTGTGTACACCAGGGAATATTCAGCTCTTCTTCTGTCCAACCCATAGTTTATGATAAAATAGACACTCTGTGAACACCATGTTCAGCACCTGCTCTGGTTATTTGTGCTAAAAGCAGAGTCTGAATTACAGCCCTAAATTGAAAGGTTCACATAACTTACAGGCATTTTCTCAGAGAGTGTCATGTTAGTCTGAATTCACAGACGCATGAGCAGTATCTTTTAATAGTATTTTAATGACAGATAATATATTTTGTGCATCAGGTCTTCGTTTAATTACAATTTCACCTTCCTAAATATATGATGTTAGGACATTTATTTATTTGTTTGAAGAGCATTGGTGCTCTGTGGACTTGCTACAGCATTCATCACACCTTAATAAGGGCTTGAAACTGGAGTACTACAGGTGAAGTTTCAAAAGTAATTCTGGAGTGTCATCTAACATAAGGAAAAGTTTCTAATCCAAATTCTGGATCTGGACTCTGTTGCTCAGGATCCAACATTGCCAAAGAGCTGTTGTCAATCTGATGCCTACCTTTGCAAATTTGGCTGTGTAGCCACAACAGGAGGTAAAACTCCTAGCAGCACAATTGTAAAAGTCACTGAAGAAAACATTCTTACCACATGAAAGACAAACTTGAAGCGAAGGGTGAGGAAGTCTACTGGAAATATGCAGCTTTGTTCCCACATCTGTCCCATAAGTCTTAGCATGGTAGCTTTACTAGCAGTGTATTCCCATGGGTGGAAAAAAAAAAATCCAGAATAGAAGCACTCCAGTAAAATGCAGGATGGATATTTATTGCACCTTCAAAGTCTCTCCACATCTGTGTCTAGTTTACACCTTTCTTGAAGTACTGTGTTTCCCACCAAGCTGTCTAATGCACTGGAGTGCCATTTTAGCTATCAGCATTGAAAACCATTCTTCCTGACCAACATCCTTTCTAACAGAAACAATATTAAGGCAGAAATGTTGTAAAACATCCATCACCCAAATGAATTTTGTTTGGCTAACTCTCACCCAGGTACTTCAATCAATTCTCCAGCTGCTTTGGATCATGGTAGAGGAAATCAAATATTGAGGTCCATGTGTTTCTTCAGCTTTAGTATTGCTTGCTTGAGTTCTCAATCTGATTTCTGATGATGTTCATATTTAAGCTGCTCAAATATTTTATGTAAGATTCACAGTTCCCGTGCTGCAACAACTACATTGGCTTTGCTGTCCTTGATGGTTTGTTTCAAACTAGTCTAAATAGGGCTCCACTCCATCTCAGTCTGTGGTGTAGACATAGCCTATGAATCATGCCTTTTTCTTTACAATTACAAAATACTTTGGCTTTACTAGCTATTTAGTTTCTCTTCCTCTGGATTCTCAAGTTCTCAGCTTTCCTTCTTAGCAACAGATCTTCATGGTGCTGAAACTGGTGGGAAATTTTTATAACACATCTACATCTAACCAAGTGAATTTTCTTTACTGATTTTGTTATGGTGAACTAAATTGCTGCATATTTTTTATCCCCTAGAATTGACCTTCCCTATCATTGTATTTAACTTTTAGTGTTTTATTTAAGAAAAGAGATTCTGAAATTCAGTGAACCATGGATAGAAAAAAATACTTCAAAAAAGCAGTAGGAGATTGAACAATTCATTTCCTTCTTTCATAGGAAAGTTATGAATGGATTAACAAGGAATAGAAATTGGCATGAAGCCAAGATAGAAAAATTTTCTAAAAGTGAGAGTGAAGATTATGTTTGAATTTTGGCCTGACTTCATTTCAAATAAGTCTGAGTAGCAAATCTCTGATAGATAACAATTGCCTTCAGGTGGGAGGCCTCCATGCTCACTGTATTATATGGCTAAAACAAAGCTTTAATCAATAGTAAAAAAAGATGATGGAATGGGAATAGGATTTTTTTTTTTTAAGTTTGGTGTAGTTATCAGCAAATTAAACTCAAATATACAGTCCTGGTTAATAACCTGAGGTCTCAGCCATAAGCAAATTCCATTAAAACTAAATGGCAAATACAAACAGTGAGAACCAATAAATTTAATTTCCAGTTTCTACTTTTTAAAATCAGTTACATCCAGCTTTCTGCTTTAAATTGAATGTTAATATCAAAAGTAGTAGTGTCAGAATAAATCTGTATGTCAGGTATGTTGATTTCCACAGAACCACAGACTATTCTGAATTGGAAGGGACCCACAAGGATCGTTGAGTCCAACTCTTAAGTCAATGGCCTATACATGGGATTGAACCCATGACCTTGGCATGATTTCCCCCCATTATATCCAGTCAGCAGCCTATGCTAAAACTCCTCAGAGCTAAACAATTGGGGTTTGATTTTTCATCACTCCTGCTTGTTTAGCTCCACCGTGATTTGCTGTATGTTTGTAATGACTTACTAAACAGCAAGCAGTAAAAATAAATCTCAGCTCCAGTGAGATTCAAACCCCTTTCCATGGTATTTTGTCGAAGAAACAAATATTATGTCTGAACTATCTTTATTTTGCCAGAGTTATCTTTACAGATTGTATACTTTCCATACTTTCATGTATTTAAGGTGGCAGAATAAAAGGGAGTTATAGTGACCCAGGACAGTCCCGTGGTGTAAAGGAGAGCACTCTGGACTCCGAATCCCAAGGTTCTGAGTTCAAGTCTCAGTATAGGGACCGTCCCCTGGCAGTTCAATGCCTCCCTGACCTCTGATCCTGTCAGATCTCGGATGCTCAGCAGGGTCAGCCCCGGTTAGTACCGGGTGCTGTGTAGACAGTCCAGATGACTTCACTGTCACTGTCCAAGCTCGCTCAGCCGTGGCAAATGGACCTCAGGACTTAAACGGTGGAGCCAGTTCTGCGCACGCTGTGCCTCACCTAAAAATCCACTGCACAGGCTGGAAGGGCACACCCACGTGGGGAGAGCCCTTTCCAAATCTTCGTTCGGGAAGTTTGGCCATACATACATGCATACGTGACCCTGTGCACCGGGGCAGGACTCCGCAGCATCCTCTGTGCCTCGGGCGGGCCCGCGTTCAGCACCGCGCCGGGGACAGCTCCGCTCCCGTCCCGTCCCGCCGCGCCCCAGCCCCGACCCCTTCGCGTCCGGCCGGCAGCCCAGCTGCTGCTGGCCACGGCCTCCCCGCTTTGCTTTGGGAGCTGCGCTGTTTTGTCGTACGTGGGGTTTTTTTGAAAATGGAATTCCTGTAATGAAGCCAATGTTTTTATGCGTGCATGCAGCACAGAACAGATCTTGTGTGTGGTGTGATGTGCAAAAGAGTTGAAAACTGCAAGCTCCTTGTCCTGACTTCGATACAAATTTTGAAAATTCTAGTGCATTCATTTAAGTATTAATACTCAGCTTTCACTACCCGAAAATTATACAGCTAGTACAAAATATAACCTAATGTAAGAAACATGTCAAAAGTTTAGAAAATTTCTGAATGAGAGCTGGCAGGGACTTTATTAAAGACATCTCATTCATTTTTGATATATACAGCTGACTTTTTTACACACAAGGGCAAATTGTTCCATTTAAAAATAATCTTTAGGAGGTCAAAAAGCTATATATAAATAAAGCCTTTTAACATTACTCCTGATGTTAATTTTTTGTATTTATCTGTAGGGAGGATTTAAATCTGTCGCGTTGTTTTAGAGCAAAGAAACCATTAGTTAGATATACTTTTTATTTTCACTGTAAGCTCCATTACATTAAATTGTTTAATTGATTAAACTAGTCACACTATAATTTCATGCAGGTACTCGCTCCACTTATGTCAATAATATGACAGATATTCATGGGCTTATTCAACACCTAGTGAAAAAAATAAAGCAATTCCCATTCTCTTACATTTACTCTGGATCTGCCATTTCTTCCACATTGAGTCCTAGGGGATAGTTTGCTATTTATCACGAAAGAATTGATTTCATGTCTCCAGCTGAGTTAGCCCTTTTTATTGTTCAACAACAATAAAAAAATACTAGAACTCACTTGATATGGGTTTTAATCTGTTCAAAAAGAAACGGTAATGCCCATTAATTTTGTGCTAATTCAATATTCAGGGTTGTCTCCATTGTTGCTGAACTGAATACATATGCCTCTTCCTAAACTATGAAAGCTGTCTTTATCTGTGACTACTTAAGGTCTCACATCATCACCAATCTAACACATGCCCCCAGTATTATCCTCAACTTTTGCCCATAATTAATTACAGTAGGTTTCTTGATCAAGCTAATAGTCACACTTGCCATCCATTGCCTATTACTTGTGCATAGTGCAATTTCTCTGGTCTCCAAGACTACTTTTTGCTCTCAATATGTAGTAAATACATCCTGCAAATTTTTGCAGTGTTGTCCTTAGTTTTCTACTACATAGCTAATGTGCCACTAGATGTTGTAAGAAACTTTTAATGGTTCCTGTGTTCAGATTCACAGACTCAATCCATTCTCAGACTTCTCATTTCCTGTGTTACCCACCAAGGATTGCCTTATACCAAATCACCTCCATATTCAGCCATAATCAAATTCTCAATTTTACTGAATTCTTATGCTGAAATTCTAGGTGGTACAAACCTCAAGGTCATGCTTGCCTAAAGCAATAATCAAGTCATCAAGTAAACACAGTTGGTGCACCACAGAATGCAGGAAGGATTGTATTCAATTACTGTTATCCTAATATCATAAATACAAACCCAGTAATTTACCTGTAAGAGAATACAGGAGAGATGCATTTTATTAGTATTAATTTAAACCAGAACTATACTCACTGATCTTAAACAAAGGATCCTTTCCTAGGCAGATCTATCCCCTCTGAGATTCTAGGTCTTCTAAAGCAAATATTAGTCTATGGAATGGGAAGGTCAGCACAAAGTGGAAGAGGGATAGATATGGAAATGCTTTATGGAAAAAAAAAAAAGGAGTTCATGGCTCTCAAGCAGAAAGGATATCAGCTACACAGAAAGGCTTTATGACTGGCCCCACCCTTTACTCCTAAGGTTCATCTGCCAAGGCCTAAATGGCTTGGATGGCTACAGCAAATACCTCAGGAGATAGGTTTGGTTAGTGTATCCTTCTCTTAGATGGATGGCCTTACAGGGCTAAGCAAGCTCCATCTGCCTGGGTTTTCGAGTTGGAGATGTCCTTCTCCTAGGATGGTTGCTGGGGGGCTAGCGGGCCCATCCTGACCATGGACACACTTTGTCTGACCCTTCAGCTGAGACCTGTCTGGTATGGGAGACCCTACTGGAGACACATCCCACTGCCAGCATAGCACACAACCTCATGAGGGCACGCAAGCTTCTCCCACCACGACAACAGGGTGTCCATGGAGAAGAATGAATACCTCTGAAAGAGCAATAAAGAACATTCAAATTGAGTCCTTAAAAACATTATTAATAATAATGATCTAGGAAAAAGTGGAAAATGAAAGGTCAGAATTCTAAATAATGTCATCAAGGAAGGAGATCAAGAGTAACAGAGAGAAGCTGTTCAGTGATTAGACATGTTGTCAGAGCCATTATCAGATATGTTCCTGAAAGGGCAACCACAATAGAGCTGTAAGCTGAACTAAATTTATGTTATTCTGTTAAATTATTCCCCTCTCTTATTTTTCAAAAATTAAACACTCTGTTCTATGTGAAGCTGTTAGACCTGTGCCAGGAATCCACAATCAAGGCTTGTTCTAGAGAGTAATAAGAAATGATAGTACTCCGAAAGGGTAGATGTGCACAGACAGTGGGAGTTTTCCACTTGTAATGAGTATTTGCAGGCTCTGTAAGATAACTGCAAAGGGTAGTTACAAAGTCTGTTTTGAAACTTCATGACTGAATGATATAAACTTCTTTCTTACTGTATCATGAAATTCTGTCTTGACTCTTACAGGTACTGACTCAGCTCTAATAATGACAAAGCAGAGGCAGAGGTCAGAATATCTGACCCAGCTGGAGACTAATGTCTTATTTATTTCAGAGCAAAAGCTTCAGGATAATTTTAAATTGTTACCTAGGTCTAATTTTAGTACCTGGAAATGAACTTTTTCATGACTTAAGACAAGGAGCATTAGCAAACTTATACATCTATTCTTAGAAAACTTTCATTGTTGTAGGACTTTTAAGATTTACTAGAATTGACATGTTTAAGGCTTGCCACAACTCCATTGGGTTTCAGTTTGTAGAAAATGAAAGCAGGATTTGTCCCTATTTGTCTCCTTTTTCATGTCTCCTGGCCAAGCACCTTATGTTAAAAATGAGTATGAGCCATCAAGACCAATGCCCTGTTATCAGTAGCAAAATGTCTTGTCTTTTTGTTGAACTTTTTGAATTTGACTTGTTGAAACCTTAGGTTCAAAGTGAGACATCTAAGTCTGTCAGAGTGATCATGATGTGGTCTGTGACACATAGCACATGTGTTGAGTGCAGAACTGCAAGTGTGAGCTGAGTACAGTCCTCTCTGCAAAGCAGCACCATGTAAGAATTGTGTGTTAGAAATAAGAGGTGATGCTTGTAACTGGGAAGTCCCAGGGACAGAATGAAAGGACACAATGAAAAGATGAGGGACAGAGGTGCTGTCTCATGACCTTGTTCTCTAGCGTCTAGCAAGGAACAGCAGTGTCAGCTGCCAAAGGTAGAGCCATAGTGCTATACTGATGAGTGCTATTATTAGCTGGTAAAATGCTTCTCCAGTTTATACAAATGTAAAAATATGTTTCTCCTTTGCATCACTGAAGGAAATTAAAATGGCCCCTTTCCTAAATATCTACAGACTGATGTCCTGACTAATCTTTAAATTCCTCATGTGAAAATACTTGTGGTTTGAAGGCAGCTCAATTTGTAGTGTTGTCTTTGCTGCTCCAATGAGCGTCTCATTTGGATAGTACCAGATGTCAAGGACAGAACACACACAGATTTAGGCAGATGTACAAGACAGAGCTTCTACAGAGCAAAACTTTTTGTTCCATTCAGTTGCAAACTCAGTATCACAATCTGAAGGCACCTGACAGGAAAGGATGCTGCTGATGTAAACTGATTTCTATGAACTTCTCATCAAGCCTACCATTATGTTTTCCACTTTCATGGGCTTACTCCCTCAGAGAAATGAAAACCTCCATGATCTGACCTTCTGCTCCTGCCACTGTGGCTGTGAGTCAGTGGATTGCCTGGCTGAAGCTGGGAGCAATGTGCTGCAAGCTGAGGACACTTTCATGCAAGATACAGCACGGCCTGCAGGCTACAGCACTTTGTAGCTCTCAGGTTGATCTGAAGAACCTAGACCAGCTCCAGCTATCTATCTGCCCAAATGTAGATCAAGACAACTCTTTTCTGAGAGCAGATGCTTCTGAAAATATATAGCTAAGTGTCCAAGAAAATTGATACAGTGCTCCAGAAAGCTTAGAAAAGTTGAACGATGCCTGGTTTTTTTGAAATTTTCTAAAGGGAGAACTAAAGATACTGTCAGCGAACTTTATTTGAAGACAATAGCACACATTTAAATGCAGAAAGAGAAGAGTATGTAACAGCCTGATGAATTTCATTGCCTATAGAAGCTAAAAATTTGAGAAGTAATGAGACTGTATTGCTGTCAGTTATTTAAATTATCTAGACCCTACCCTAAATCCATTCCTGGAACAAAAAGACTAAGAAAACACCATTGCTAATACAATCTGACCTGATTCCAGATTGAAATCTATATTAATCAAATATACTGTACTGGCTCTTAGATAGAACTCAACTGAACTTTGGCTGAGCAGCTCTATTTCTGTGTGAAACTTATACACACCTTTTCTCTGCTGTATATAGCAATAACACTGCCATATCAGTTATGCCAAAAGCCTTTTCACATATCATATCATTGCAAATATCATATCAGTTGTTTCAGAACAGCAAGAAGCAATTTGAAGGCTCTTCCATTACATCTTTATTTGCTGCCTCTGTTGTATGCTGACTTTTTGCAGAATTCCTCACACTGCTGGCAATAATGAGCAATGAGATGGATGTACAGGAAAAGTGCAACTTTTTGATGGCAATTTAATACTGGGAAACTACTACATTTTTGGAAGATTACTAACAATCTTTGCCACTTAAAAATCAGAAACAAGAGCATCTGGAAGACCCTGTTAAGACTGCATCATTAACTCAGGGAATGTTTTACTATGCATTGCATCACCAGCAGGTTCAAATGCCTCATATCCAGGCCATAAGAAAATAATTTAAAGCTTTAATCTTAATCCATTCTTTTAGAAATATTTTGCCTTTTATAAGAAAATATATTTAGAGTTTAATAGAGCTAGATTTTTATGTGCTTTTGTAATACCAGAGCTAAGTAACATAAGCTACCAGACTCTGTCATTCAGCAAAGTATTGTTCATATTCTGAAATGCTGGTTAAAAATATTATGTCAAGAACTGTGGTCATACTTTAACTACCTGGTGTATGTAAATTTTCCAGTCATTTCAGTCCAGAATACAGTTCCTGACACAAACCTCGAAAATAGGAAATTTTGCTGTGAAAGAGTCAGTCAGTGGATTTTTTACTCTTCTGTATCATCATAGCCAAGCCTTGCAGATTGCTACAGGTCTTACTGAAAAAGTCTATGCTTCTGCTAATATAACCCACATCTGCTTTCTAAGAGAATTTATCAGCATAGGACTATCTGCAAAATGTTCTTTATGTAGACTCAGAATAGGGAGTTCCCTGTTTTTCTTCTTTTTCTTGTAGTTGCTCTTGTTCTTCCTAGTGTTCCCTTGCTGTTTTTTGCCTAATGTGTTGTGTAATCAATTGCAATAATTCAAACGTACTATGTGTGGAATGATGCACAACTTTAATTACACAACAGTGTCCCAGACGAATAAAAGCTTGAGATTCTTACTTTGGAAGAAACCAAACTATTGTAATTTGCTGTAATTTTTTTTTCACCAAGGACAGACATACAGATGATATGCATAAAACACCAGAAGTTTCAGGCTTCCTATACTGTATATTTTATTGAAACAGCTGGCACATTTCAGGCTTGTGTGTTACCAGCATATGAATGAAAGGCTGCACCAAATAGATAGATGGTTGTTTTCAATAAAACATCCTGGGTGGCAACTCTAAACAGGTAAGTTTTGTGTTCGTGATCTATAAAATGCATGGAGCTTTAGTGATGTCACAAGGTGTAGGAAGGGGTGCTATTCACCGACTCACCTCTTTTCTAGAGTCTTTTGTATGCTGGCAAACATTTAAGCATAAAGTAAATTCCTTATGACAGACCAAAATGCCAGTGTTTCCTAATTAAAATCAGTTTGATGACAATTGGGCAGATATGTTCTTATGGTTTGGGGTTTTTTTATGAACAATGCATGTCAACTAATTAGGTCCTGGTATTATACAGCTTTTTCCAGTGCTGTTATTTGCATTCTGATGCTGGCCCCAATGAGGCTCCATCAGCTTGACAGAAAACGCAAGCTCAACAGTTTAGACCTCTGCTTTGTTCATTTGTTCTTTGAATTCTGAAAATATAATTATGTTATTGAGTATTTTAGAGATCTCAAGCCTGAATTAGCTATTTCATAGTGATTTCTGTGAAGTGAATAAACTAGTGTACCTTATTTAAGCTTCCAATTTTATTACAGTGAAACCTGATACAGGCAACTTTGACAGTTTGAAAGGCAGTTATTGCCCTCTTACAGTGTTGCCTTTTGTCTGCCTCTCTCCTAGCTACAGGACATCACAAATTTCATTAATCAGCCTTGCCCAGGTATGCGGTGTTACTGCCCTCATTCTTTACAAAGATTGCCCTTTTTTGCTGATGTGGGTAGCAGAAATTGTAAAGGGATACATAGCCCTCCTAAATAGGATAGATTAACCTAAAGATGTTTTCTGCATGGGCTGTATGAAGGATGAAGACAGGTGGTCCGCAACTCACTTGGCAAGATAAATGAATAGATCTTATTTCTCCAATAAATATGGGGATTTGTTTGGGTTTAAAAAAAAAAAAAAAAAAAAGACAGAAGCAGGAGTGGTAGGGAGGAATACAAATAAATACATTTGAAATAATTCAGAATATAAAAGGTGATACCTGTTCTGTACATTTAGTAGCTGGAAAAGGCCAAAGATAGCACGTAAGTACAAGATGATGCAAAATAGAGATTCTCACACCATCAGCAGTTTCACTTTGTGCTTAGAGAGCCAAATTTTTGCTTAGTAACCCATAGATGAAACGAGTTTACTGATATTTTTCTCAAAGCTACAGTGAGGTGGTCTTTCCATCTCTGGAGCCATTATTACCACTGTGACCAGTCTCTCTGCATCCATTCTTCACACTTGTGTTGTGCTTAACTGCATTTCAGTCATCTTGGGCATTCCAGCAATTTTGTCAGACTTCGTGTGTCCTTGGAACCACCATCAAATGGATTTAACAGTACCGTTTATGAGAAATGAGAATGGCATTCATAAATGCTTTTATGAATGAGCTTAAACCAAGCTTTTAAACACGAAACAATTTATTTTGCTATTTCTAATAGAAACCTGGATTAACTTAGGACTGCCAACCAAAACAATGTATTTTTTCCAGGTAAATTGTTATAATAATTTTTGCATCACTTTAATACTTTGCCCACCATCTCAAAGCTGCTTATATTTCTTAGAGTATAAATACCTAAACTTGATGGTAAACCATCAGGTTATTTGATATTATTTTTTTCCTCATAATATTGGTTCAGTAAATAAGAATGACCAGCTATTCCAGCCAAAATGGAAGTTTGTGAGATATGCAGGTGCATGAACTTTATCAAAATGGCTTTTTTCCATCATGACATGGTTTATATGGCACCAGACCTGCTGGAGATGGATAGGGTTCACCTGTCTAAAAGTGGGGGAAAGGATTTTAGCCCATGCGTTTGTAGGGCTGATTGAAAGGGCTTTAAACTAGGTTTGAAGAGGGAAGGAAATAAGACCAAGCTTGCTAGAGATGAGCTTGTGAGTGTTATGCCAGTTCTGAGGGTGAAATTGATAGCCTGCCTGAAGTGCATCTACCCCAACGCATGCAACATGGGTAACAAACAGGAGGGGCTGGAGGCCACTGTGCAGCAGGGAAGCGATGACGTAGTCGCCATCAGGGAAACATGGCAGAATGACTCCCACGTCTGCAGTGTGGCAATGGATAAGCTCTTCAGAAGGAACAGGTGAAGGAGAGGTGGTGAGCTGGCTCTTTACATTAGTGAGTGTTTCAACTGTATAGAGCTCTGAAACAGTCATGGTAAGCTTGAGTGCCTGTGGGTGAGAATCAAGGACAAGGCTGGCAATGCAGATATCCTGGTGGGAGCCTGTTATAGACCATCCAACCTAGATGAAGAGGCAGATGAAATGTTCTGTAAGCATGTGGCTGATGTTTCACCATTACTAGCCCTTGTTCTTGTGGGAGACATTAAATTGCTGACGTCTGCCGGAAACTCAATGCGGAAGAGAAGAGGAAGTCTAGGAGGTTCCTGGAGTGTAAGGAAAATAACTTCCTGATGTGGCTGGTAAGCAAGCCTACCAGCTGTTTACAAACAGAGAATGGCTGAGGGAAGATGTGGTGGTTGAAGGGTGTCTTGGGCACAGCACCCACAACATGATAGTTTTCAATACTTTATGAAGTAAGGAAAGGGGTCAACAAAGCCTCTACCTTAAGACTTCCAGCAGGCAGACTGGCCTGTTCAGGGCACTGGTTCAGAGTTCAGAAACATTCTTAATGACAGAGGGGTCCAGGAAGGCCAGACATATTTTTAGAAGAAAATCTTAAAGGCACAAGAGCAAGCCATCTGTATGTACCAAAAGGCGAGCCAGCAGGGAAGACCAGCCTGGCTGAACAGGGAACTTTTATAGGAACTCGGGAGAAAAAGAGATTATATGACCATCAGAAGAAGAATCAGACAAGTCAGAAAGTTTGCAAGGATGTCATTAGGTCATGTAGAGAGAAAATGAGAAAGAGGAAAGCTCAGCTAGCACTCAATCTGGCCACTGGTGTGAAAGATAATGAAATGTGTTTTTATAAATACGTCAACAACAAAAAGAGGGCTGTGGAAAATCTCCATCCTTTATTGGGTGCCAGAGGTAACATTGTCACCAAGGATGAAGAAAAGGCTGAGGTGCTTAATGCCTTCTTTCCCTCAGTCTTCAACAGAAAGACCATTTATCCTCAAGGCAACTGGTCTCCTGAACTGGTAGACAGGGACAGGGAGCAGAATAGGCCCTCTGCAATCCAGGAGGAAGTACTTAGTGACCTGCTACATCCCTTAGACATTCAGTCTGTGGGGCTGGGTAGAATGCGCCTGAGGATACTGAGGGAACTGGAAGAAGAGCTTGCCCATCCACTTTGCATCATTTATCATCTGTCCTGGTTAACCTATTCTGGGCCCCTCACTACAAGAAAGACATTGAGGTGCTGAAGCGTGTCCAGAGAAGGAGAACAGAGCTGGTGAAGTGTCTGAAGCACAAGTTGTATAAGGAGTGGCTGAGGGAGCTGGGGTTGTTCAGCCTGGAGAAAAGGAGGCTCAGGGGAGACCTCATCACTTTCTACAACTATTTGAAAGGAGGTTGTAGAGAGGTAGGGGTTGGTCTGTTCTCCCAGGCAACTACTGACAGCACAAGAGGAAGTAGCCTCAGGCTGTGCCAGGGGAGGTTCACATTGGACATGAAGAATTTCTTCACTGAAAGGGTTGTTAAGCATTGGAACAGGCAGCCTAGGGAATCACCATCCCTTGAAGTGTTCAAGAAATGACTGGCGTGGCACTTAGTGCTGTGGTTTAATTGGCTTAGTGGTGTTTGATCAGAGGTTGGGTTTGATTATCTTGGAGATATTTTCTGAGGTTAATGTTTCTATGGTTCTATGAAAATGAATAATAAAATGTATCCAAAAACCTATAGCCTTAGACAGAAATCAAAACTTTATTTTTAGGAAGCGTTTGTGTACTTACACATTTTAATAATTATGAGATACTGGGATCACCTTCACACTACTTCATTTTTAACATCTTGCTCTCAACCTAATTCAGGACCAATGTCTTCAATTCTTGTAGCATCTGAATTTTTTCTAAACATCATAATTAGGCAGGACTAGTCTCCTGAACAATGATTCTTGTTTATTCTTATCTTTGACTCTCGGCTTATAAATTTTTTTCTGGTCTAGGAAGGTGTGCATGATGTAGTACTAAATTAACAGCTTATACACAGTCATTCTCAATCAATTCTCTGCACTGTGTAAAGTTTTATGTAATTACAATAATGAAGAAAATTAATAATGTTCAGCACATTAGCAGGAATTACATATTCACTTGGTAACATGCAAAAATAAATGTCACGTCCTATTGTAATTTTAAAATGGTAAGACCAGTCATAGCTTGCTTTCTGAAATGAATTGACTTACTGCAGGCAATAAAGCAATCAGATTTTGACCATGTTTAAGATGATTCTAATGTTTTCTCTCTGTGCAAAATTCAAAACAATAGAACAAAATAATGAATGCAGCACCCAAAGCAGCTTCCACCATTCTGTGTTTATTTGACACATGCACATTTGAAAGGATTTAAGAAAGCCCTGACAAGTACATTTCTGTCAGTCTAACCAAAATACTATTTATTTTGTTTTACAGATTTTGGCCATTGTGTCCATTCTGTTCATCGTACTGTCCACTATTGCTTTGTCTCTTAACACACTGCCAGAGCTTCAAGAAATAGATGAATTTGGGCAGCCAAATGACAACCCTCAGCTAGCACACGTTGAAGCTGTGTGTATTGCTTGGTTTACCATGGAGTACCTTTTGCGTTTTCTGTCCTCACCAAATAAGTGGAAGTTCTTCAAAGGCCCATTAAATGTCATTGACTTACTGGCTATCTTGCCATACTATGTCACCATTTTCCTCACAGAGTCCAATAAAAGTGTCCTGCAGTTCCAAAACGTCAGACGTGTGGTCCAGATATTTCGTATTATGAGGATCCTAAGGATTCTTAAGCTCGCCAGACATTCAACAGGCCTTCAGTCTTTAGGTTTTACACTCAGGCGGAGTTACAATGAATTGGGCTTGTTGATATTATTTTTAGCCATGGGAATAATGATATTTTCAAGTCTTGTATTCTTTGCTGAAAAGGATGAGGATGCTACAAAATTTACAAGTATCCCTGCATCATTCTGGTGGGCAACAATCACAATGACTACTGTAGGATATGGTGACATTTATCCTAAGACTTTATTAGGTAAAATAGTTGGAGGACTTTGCTGTATTGCTGGAGTGCTGGTCATAGCCCTACCCATACCAATTATTGTGAACAATTTCTCAGAGTTTTATAAGGAGCAGAAGAGACAGGAGAAGGCAATTAAGAGGAGAGAAGCACTTGAGCGAGCTAAAAGAAATGGCAGTATTGTCTCCATGAATCTGAAAGATGCCTTTGCCCGCAGTATGGAAATGATAGATGTAGCAGTAGATTCAGGTAAGCTTGGAGAAGCAATCAACCAAAAGGAGACACCTGATGACAACCACCTGTCCCCAAGCCGGTGGAAATGGGCCAGAAGGACAATGTCTGAAACAAGCTCAAACAAGTCTTATGAGAACAAGTACCAAGAAGTTAGTCAACAAGACTCCCATGAGCAATTAAACAATGCTGCAGCATCCTCCAGCCCACAGCACCTCAGTGCCCAAAAATTGGAGATGTTGTATAATGAAATTACTAAAACTCAGTCTCAGCCTAATCTTAATGCTGGTTACCAAGACCAGTCAGCCAAGCCACCCAGATATGAAGAAGAAATAGAAATGGAAGAAGTTTCAGGTCAGAGAGATCCGTTGCCAGCTGGACCTACAGACATCATAACAGACATGAGAAGCACATCCAGTATCGACAGTTTTGCCAGTTGTGCAACTGACTTCACAGAAACAGAGAGGTCTCCCCTCTCTTTGTTTCCTGGGTCTCACTTTCAAATGAGATTTCCAGCTGATGCTGTTAACCTGGAAGAAAACCAAAGAGCAAGGAGTTCTCAGTTTATATCATTCACAAAAGACAGAGGATTTTCTCCAACTGATTTCACCTTTGATTATAATCCAGTCAACAGAGCTGTTATCAGTGATGGCAGTGGGTCCCAAAGTGTTTTACATGGTCATTTGCATTTTGACACTGCCATGGAAAGCCCCAAAAGTTCCCTGAAAGGTAGCAACCCATTAAAATCTAGATCCCTTAAAGTTAATTTTAAAGACAATAGAAGCGGCGCTCCACAAACTCCACCAAGCACCGCAAGGCCACTGCCAGTGACAGCAGGAGCAGACTTCACACAGGCCACCCCTCAGCACATCAGCACCATTCTCCTCGAAGAAAATTCCCCACAAGGTGATCGACCTGTGCTTGGTGCTGACGCATCTGCACTTTGTCAAGGACCTGCTAAAAGATCATCCCCTCTCTTTCCCAAGCAAAAGATTTTCACTTTCCCTTCAAAAGAGAGAAGGAGCTTCACTGAAATAGACACTGGAGAAGAAGAAGAGTTTATGGAGTTACATGGTATGAAACATGAAAAACAACAGGATATCAAGACAAATTGTTGTGGGGATAAACACAGTGATGGCAACAATTTAACAGAGGAGCCACAGGTCAGCTCTTCACCCAAAAGCATGAGCCACAACTGCACTCAAGACATTTACCATGCTGTGGGTGAGGTAAAGCCAGACAGTAACCAAGAAGGTCACAAAATGGAAAACCATTTATTTGCCCCAGAAATTCATTCAAGTCCAGGAGAAACTGGATATTGTCCGACACGTGAAACTAGCATGTGACTAGTTACAGAAGCAATAAAAATACCGTTTCCTAAAACATTGCTAGTAATGCCTATGAACTAAAACATGGAAAGCCTCAACAAAAGTGCATAAAATGTTATTTTTGCATGGCATGAAGAGTTGTTTAGTTTAAATACTGTTTAATTAAAAAAAACCAAAACTGCTTTTTGTAACAAACTAAAAAAAACAGGGAAAAAATTACTCAAGAACGCTGAATAAAATAAAGAGAGCTCTGTTAGGAGCCGGTATTCTGCAACATCTGACATTTTTGATCCTTTCACCTATGATTGTAGACAGGTTTTGAACTCTTTTAACTTTTTTTTCCCTTGGTTACAATGAATTTTAGAATTTGCACATGAAAGGATGAAATGTCAATGCATGCATTCATAAAGATGTGAAACAAGGTGCTTTGAGCTTGCAAAATGCATATATTTGTAAATAGTTTGGGGTTGGGGGGACAGCTACTGTTAACAAGGATTTATGGAAAAAGCATTTCCTGGGACACAGGTACTTCCTTCACAGCGTGCTGCCTGGAGGTTTTGTATAGACTTATGTTGCAAAATTGCAACTTCTACTTAAAGCATCTCACGTATCTTGCTTTCTGTTAAAAAGCTCATGAGTATATCTGTTAATTAATGAATACAGTATTTAGTTTATCTGTGCTGTAAATCATGATGGTTTTTTTATTTGCATAACTTCAGTTATTGCATTTGTCAGTTTATTTAATGATCCTGTGAGGAAAAGCAAAGATTTAATGACCAGAACTTGAAGCATTTGATATTTTTATAGAAAACTGCCAACATTTCATAACGGAAGAAAAAGTTCCATTTAAAAATTTTTAAAACATAGTTATTTCTGTGGCAATAAATAGTGCCAAATGGCTATAAGATATATACAAGTTTTCAATCTCTTAGAATATAACTTGGTATAAAAAAATATTTCTCACATTCTCTTTTTTTTCTTTGCTTTAACACTATTTTCTTTTACATGATCTGTGAGCTCTCTTTCCTTTTGTTTTACATGCAGTGCTCATACTTCTGTAATGGCAACGTTATTGAAGCAATTATGGTGTAAGGACATAAGATTTGTTGAGGAAGTAGTACCTTTCATTACCGTGAATCGTATAGCTGGAGAAAACCAGGCTTTATGTACATGTGATTTGCCCCAGGTCTTCCATACCCTAAAGCTTATCTGTGTTTTGAGTTCAATCATTTGGACTGACAGAAGATATCACTTGACTCACCAACTTTGCCTCAATGCATCCTTCCATGGCTGTTCCAAAATGGAGTATAAGCTTTCTGCTATACTTGAATAAAGGGAAATAGTCATTCCACTGATGGCTGCCAAAGCATCTTTGGTTTCTCTGACTTCTCCAGCTTTGTAAAAGAAAGATGCTGAACTTAAGCCTTCATTACAAAGCACCCATCTAACCACTGTCTAGAAAAAAGCTACTTTTTATTTTATCCATCATCTATAGCTTCCTATGCTACAATACAAAAACAAAGCTTATAGATTGCTTAAATTTCATAAATCACAAAAAGCTTTTCAATTCATGAATTCTAATCATAAGCAAATGTATGCAGTTAACACAGGCATGTCCTACAAAATAGTCCATTTTTTTTTCCTTAGGAAGCCTTAAAAGCACTTTAGACCAACTAATAAATGGTTTCAAATAGCAGGCTTCTCCTTACCATTGTGGATGTAGGTTAATTTTTACTCATGTCATTTTCTGTCACTTAAATAAGTAACAACCAGGCACCTAATGCATTTAATGTAAAGGAGCAAGCATTTTTGTTGCAACATTGCCCTTTGCTTGAAATGGCTGGAATGATGCCACAGGCCTCTCTCAAGCCTGGTCTGTGGAAAAAAGGCAAGTTGGAAGAGCACCAAAATAAGGATCCTGGTGGCTGGGCCAAACAATGAGCACAGCACTATCATTTGGTTTAAAAAAAAAAAGTTTTCTATATTTCGGTAAGTTTTCATATTTCTGTAACAAGATAATGTTGAGGTGTCTCTTCAGTCACTTGGATAACTGAGAATATAATGTCTTTTTTTTAAACAATGTCTGGTCATTAATTCTCAAAATAAAAATTATTTGTTTTGTCTTTAGTTGCAGTTCATTGCAACTTGTTGCTGCATTCAATTTTACGTATTTATATGGCATTCTGTGTAACATTTTTGAATTATGTTGTGTCTCACTGTCCCAAAATTTATCTCTTGACTATTTTATAGGCATTAATCTTCTATATTTATTTTTTAGTTCCTGGATATTTTTGGTGACTAAAACCAAATGCCAGTCAATTTTTATATACCTGAAGTGTTGGTTTGTATTTTCTATGTGCAGTTTTATGAAATCACATGGGCCTGTTAGATCTGCCTTTACATCCTAGTGAACTATTGAAATCCAAAATAAGACCAAATGGGACTTGGTTCCATGCTCTGGATCCACAGAAATTTCCCGTTCAAGACAGTGATGTTCTTCTGGCAAGATTGAGGTCTATGTCATGTTCCTTCTGTGTGCTTCTTCTCCCAGGTGACCCTTAATGCTTTGGAAAAGCCCCCTCGGACTAGTGGCATTTGATGGAAAGGGAGAAGTCCAGCCATAGGGATTGTATTGCAGGAACAGAGATTTGATCCCTTAAGCTCTGCTGAGCTAAACTTTATGCAAAGCTTATTCTGCCCTATTAAAATCACTAAAAATTCAAAAGTGGTAAAATCAAGGCCTCGATCCTTGTGCAGATGAATTTCCCCTCAAACCAATGGGAATCTGGTGGAAAAAGGGACTAAATGACAATGGGAAGAGTCTGTCCCTCTTGATGAAAATCTACAGGAGCTTTAAGTATATAAATCAAATGAAAGACCAGGCCCTTACTGGTTGCCATATTTTAAATGTTTTCAGAGAAAAACATTTTGAAAGCAAAAGAAATGCAATTCACTTTATTAACAGATGATGTATTTTTTTTAAATCTTGGAAGCAAAATGATCAAGCTTTAAAAGTGCTTTTGCTATAATTTCATTATATACTTTTGATTATGCTGAATACTATTTCCAGAAGCACAGGTGTAGACACGTAATTTCTCCACTCTTGACTGCGTATACTGGATCCCACTTCAGGATACCTGTCTCGTGTATAATTCCTGATTAAAACATCTACTTGAGCAGTTGCAGGAGTGGGTCTAGCTTTCAGTCCAGTATAGCAGGTGTAAGAAGTGCAGTCCAGGATCATTTTGTTTATTGTGAATCAATATGCAGCAAATTATGCAAAATTATGGCAGTATATTTTTCTGTTCTGAAACTTTGAAGCCATTTCAGACATATTGCCCATTCACCACAGTAAGGGGAGAATGTGTGTGAGTTCTGGAGTCAGTCTCCAGTTCCAGCTGTGTGATTTCAAAACAGCTTAAGGAGTCATAGGAAGAAGCGGCTCCTGTGTGCAGCTGAAAGGGGTCTGATTCCTCATATCACTGGAAAATGAAGAATGTTCAGGGAGATAGCTTTGCAATTAATCTATTTTTTATATTTTTTATGAACTGCAGAATCCTGAATCAAAGTTTTAATTCCTTTTCAATAATGAAACCAAATGCACATATTAAAAGATGTTCACAGAGTAACTAGAACTAGTTTTTGAGTAATAGTCACATTAATTCAAATCTGGGGGGAGGGAATAATATGTCGCACAAACTGCAAAGGAAGTTCCTACAGGAAAGCTGTTTACAGGGGAAGCATACAACATAACGTAAAGAATGTAACATGGTGTAGGAAGTTTTTGCACTACAGAATTTATATAAAGTACAGTTTTTTAAATGAAAACACAAAAGGCCTTTTAATGCTACATTGTATAGAACATAGGAGCCTCTGTGCTAATGCAGCAATCTAATGCACTGTGTCCTCACTTCACAATTGGTCTCAAAATTCAAACATTATTGATGTTAGAGAGGTGATATCTGGTCCAATACTAGAGCAACTGATTTGAAGAGCTTTTTAGCACACTATTACATAACCCAAAGTGTGTACAGACAGTTATATTTTTACCTACAACATTAAGAAATCAAAATGACAATTGGCTTCTGGAGTAGTTTCCTAACAGATAACACCTGGCCACGTATTTGTACTCCTTGAAAAATGAGTTCTTTTAAAAATAGGCCTTTTCCCCTGCATGTTGACTGAGCTTCTGTTTCCTTCAGGGTTTACCTTCAAATTATTTAATTAACTTCTTCAGCCTCATCTCTAAGCCACAATCCAGTACAAAAGCCAGTTCCTTTTTAAAGCCCTACTGCAAATACATTCAGACTAGTAAAAATATCCCAAGGCTTACCTGACTGGCTTTTTCATTCAACTAACTTTTGAATCACTTGGATAGAAAATAAATTTTTGATCATGCAAAAAATATTTTAAAAGCAAAAAAATGCAACAAATATGCCCTTTTTTTTTTCCAAAGTAGACAGCACAGATCAAGCAAGAAATGCAAATTCAGCAAAGGGGAAAGAAGGGCAGAAAACTGTAAGTAAACAAGGCATGGCTTAGTATACTATATAAAACAAGATATAATAAATCATATATTAAATAGTCCTTGTTCACACTTAATGATGAAAAATGCCAGTAGTAAAAGATTTAATTCCAGTCCTACTCCATCATAATTTTTATCTTAGAACCAACAGGTCTCTACTGAGTTTTTTGTTGATGCTATTACCCACCCACCTGCCACATGAACATCTGATCTGCAATTGTTTTTCAGACTGAAAAAGAAGATACCATGTGTTGCTATCTTTGTTGATCTTTTGATCTCTTACCATTGCCCTCCAAACACCAATCTTCTCTTCTTAGAGTTAGAAGGCAACCCACTCGACAAATGATAGGTGTGTCTTGTTTGTCAGGAAAGTGTTTTGATAGTCTGGTGCAAATAGCCAGATGAACTGCGTTGCATTTCAACCAAGGAACAAGAACTGAGTGTCATTTCTCCCTGTTATTGTTGCAGCCATACCAATTCACAGCTTCATGTTTTCTAGTTTTAAACTGCTCGAGATCCTCCTGTGTCCCCCACAACGTCCCCATGCTCCATGCAAGATGTTTCAGTGTTCTTGCAAGAACTTTTGTAAAAGCAGTTGGCTGGTAAATGCTAATAAGAGAACCATAAGTCTAAGTGTATTTGTCTCTTGTCCAATCTGGTTTTATTACTTAGTGGAACTCAGTTGAAACTCCAGCTGAAATGCTTTCTAAAACATTTGTTTTGGTGTTCTGGGAGCCAAACAATTTGCAGGTCTTCCATCAGTTTCCTTACCAAAGAAAGGTTATGTTAGGCAGGCAAAAATAAGAAACAAAATTGTTTGCATCATGATGTTTTGTTGTTCAGTGATTGAACACCCTGGAACATCTGCAGGTGGGGTAATATACTTGTCTTTGTATTTATTTTGTTGCAGATTTAAACAGTACTTTTTGAAAATGTTACGATATTTAGGAGGTATAACCCTTTAGTAAAATGGAGATTTCTTCCAACATAGTAGTGATACCTTATAGTCCTATATTATTATTGATTTCTATTTAATTTTCTTTTATGACACCTAACATAGATCCAGATGAATTCCATTGTGGAACAAGAAAGAAGTGGACAAATATTACTGCTCTTTTTACTTAAAAGTAGCTAAAGAACATGGTATTAGCTAACATTTAATCTAAAAGAAAGGTAAGATTATCCCAACTAAACCTATCAACAAAACAGAATGATGATCTGTCATTACCTCAGACATTGACTGTAATCCCATGATTAATGTAAACCCTGAATCTAAGAGCAATCTGTGTAATTAATTTTATTAGGGTGATTTTTTAACTCATCAAAGTATATAAATACATATTGAACACTAGGAGGAGTCATGTACGCTTCTAAATCTGGAAGCCTATGACTGTTTACACAGGTACCTTAGTGGAAATCAGGAGAGCTCTCTTGACATGAACGTCTCAGCTATCCCTTCTTCTCATGCTTTGGTTCACATCACAAAGCAATCCTGGGCCATGCAAAGTGGATCACTTTTAGATGAAACTGAACCAGAAAACTTCTTCCCTGAGAGCACCTGCTGTGCTGCAACCAGGACAAAGCACTCAGGTCCCAGTACCAGATGAGAGCTAGTCCAGAATTGTACCCTGATACACATAATGCAAATTGTCAGCGCAAACTGTTTTCCTCGACGTACCTGCTCATGTTGTACTACTTACTAATGTAGACATAGATTATCTCTCCCATGGTTACTGTCTCCAGTCCATGTAGTCTTGGCTAAATCCCTTCCTCAAGCAAATTTTGTCATTGTCATCAGTAGTACTGCATAAAAAGTACAATATATAGCCAAAGATGAAATTGTTCACAGTGTGTTCCCCAACTTAGCCCAGGTGGAATCATTTAAACAATAAATTCTTGATAACCTTTGAGTAGTTGTGGTTTGTAGTTTGGCCAAATCTCTTATAACACTGCATAGTTCTACGGTCAATTTACTTTAAAGCTGGTATTATATTTGATGAAGACAGTACAGATTGCACTAGACTGACTTACCCCAGAACCAGTGGAATTATTCAAGTGACTGCAAGTAGCCCTATTTCACTTAAAAGTAACTTTTACTTTATATGGTAGGAATAAAACCAAATTGCTGTGCAATGATGGAGGATCAGAAGCCCAGCTTGAGTATTTGGGGCCCATCTACCATGTCTAGATATCTTTCCATTTGAATCACCAGTTGAAATTTATTTCAATTGAGGAACTAGTACGGTTTTCATTGTGTGCTGAGTTGCTCTGATGTCAAGAACATACTTTGTAAAAGGTAATGCAAAAAAAAAAAAAAACACACCTATTCTTCTTTTAATGATTTCAAGGTGAAGAACATAAGCTTTATAGTGATATTTTTGCCCTAAATTTTGCTCAGATAGCATCTCTCAGTGGAGGTTCAGAATACAAAACATTTATGCCTGTTCTTGAAGTCCTTAAGCAGAACACCAATGGGAATTCTGCCTATATAAAACTGAAGGATGGAGCAATATATTATAGCATTAGGCAAAAAGAACAGTTTCTATGACATTACAAAATGAGGGAAAAAAAAATAAAAACCACTGTTGGGGACAATCATGGGTACTTCTGCTAGGATGCAGAGTTCTGGACTTATACCTCTAAATTTTCAGAGTTCTGAAGAGTTTTACCTATATAGCTCTTTTAAAAGTCAGAGGAGCCATGCTGTTAAGATGAAACATGGAGGGATTAGTGTACAAAGAAGCTGAGCATTGAATACATAGCCTATTGCTTTAAGATCACTGTAAATATCAAATAAAATGTGTACTAACTCATGTTTATATGTTATTACTATGTTAGTTTCATAGATACAGTCGCATGACTATTATTAGTTTTACTGTGTTTAATGAACTTTACTTTGTATTCCTCTGTGAATGCTCTGAATGCTGCAGACAAAAAAAGCACAACAGTATTTTTTCAAGTTCTCTTGGGGCGATCGTAGTGTCTTCACAATTGTTCAGTTTTACAGATTTAGCCACATTTCATCATAAATTGTTATATTAATAACATATCTTTCTTTAAAAGTACTGTCACTAGGAGATAAAAGCATATGTGATAAGTCGTGTCTAATCTCATTCATGCCTTTACAAAATGCCCCAGATATTTTGTGAAAGAATATGCTGCTTTTGCTTCATGTGTTGTTTGTATTTGGGGGTGGGGCAGGGAAATAATAGGGCATTTTGCAATGGTAGTTGCATCAAACATGCTTTTTTCATTATTATTGTATTTGTTAGAAACATTTTGATTTAGTTTCTTTCTGTAGATAAAACTTTGGCAATAGCTTTATTTTTTTCAACTAATCATTTGATTTCACTAGACTAATAACTTCTCACATTTAGTGGTATTCGTATCAATGTCTCCATATCAGCTGCATTTTAACTTCATAAAAAAGAAATGTGATTATTATTTTTGTCATAATAGATTTTGCTGATCAACTAAATATTTCTGCACCAACCTACATATTAATATGCATGTTGTAGTCCGTACAATTGTTCAACATCAAAATATCTGTTTAATTTATGTCAAATGTCTGTAAAATAAATGCATTGTTCTCCATTTCAGTCTGATAGAACAAGCAGGATAGTAAATAAATGTGTAAATGAACCATCTGTGTCTCATTTCAGTTCTCTTCATGAAACCACTTTACATTGAACATTGCATATATACCAAAACAATAATCCATGGTGTCTTTAGATTTCATTACTTAACAATACTATAAAGGGATCTCTGGCAGACAATATGTACAGAAATAAATCACTTGGCTATGCAAATAAAGTCAGAATCCATTTTTTTTTTTATTAAATGCAATGCTTCTAAGCCTTTTTTTGTCCTCTCTGTTCAGAATTACTGCTAATTATTACTTGAACTGTCATAGGTACAAAACCTCAAATGACTTTACAAGGGTGAGTAAACATTATTGCCTGCAGGATGGAAAACAGAAGCATGGCAAGATTTAATGGCCTTTTTTTGGCTAGTCAAACCTAGGTACCTCAGCCTAAAATTCAGAGGTAGTGGATAAACAAATCTCATGTTCAACTTACTAATAAGCAACAACCCAGCTTGGACCCCATCATCTTCTTGCCTAAAGTGTACCAATTTTTCAATAGGCCAAAAACTGTAAGAGAAAATTTAAGATGTAGTGGGAGTTATTTTATTCCTTTGAGTCAGGGAAATAACTGATTTTTTTTTTACAGGCAAAGCTTTGCATCAAATCCACCTATAACAGAGCAACTCCACCATTCAGAAAATAAGCAGTATGATTCATTCACCTTCAAATTAGAAAGTTGGGGTTTAATTTCTACATCTGAAGAGCATTACAAGGAAATAAAAATGGAAGTCCAAACTCATCCCTTTCGTGACCATGTGGACAATAGTTTTTATGAGAGAGCACAGACACATGCTCTAGTTTCATAACCTCACTGTGCTATATATCTCTTAATACACCATTCAATGCATGGCAGAACATCTACTCTTTCAGCTTTTAATCTAAGTGTTCCCTCTATGTATGTGCAGCACAATACATAAGTCTAAATTGGTTCCATCCTTTTATTCTACCTCAAACATATTCCCAACATCCTCTTCCCTTAAAAACGAAATCCACATCCTTCTTACTGCTTCTTCCAGTCTCTTAGCATTGATCTGAATAATGGCATCCTAAGGAAAGCATTTTGGGGTTTATATATTACTCAATAACCAAACAGTGTGCAGCCCACATATCTAATGACAGTACCCGAAAGTATTTGCAAAACTGCACTTCTACATGGTTCCATCCTGCAAGACCTGGGCCTTGTATATGTCCCCTGACCCTCCAGATTTTGACTGCCCTGAAAGGTCACATAGGAGAAAAAAGGTGAAGCCTTTTCCAAAAAACACTGAGTCTGGTCAGTCAAGGGACCAAGATACACCACTGTAGTTCCAAGCTCAAAATCTCTTCAGTCATACCATGAGCTTAGGAGAGCTTTCTGTTCTAGCTACTTCATCTTTTCCCATTTTCTCCTCTCCCTCTAGTCTTTCTTGGGGAGCACATTTCAAAAAAATGTCTAGCACTCCAACATCTCATCCCAGCTCCAAAGTGGCCTAATAAAGGAACTGATTCAATGCTACCAAGGAAAGAAAACACAGAAAATCTCCACTATTTTATTGGTGCCTATGGCTGAACACAAATGCAGCTAGAAAGCAGGCAAGCTGTCTTACAGTAACCTGAAATTGTGATATATGGTTGGGATTAGGTCCTAGGGAAGAATTATTTGTGGCAGACTAGGAATAGAGCAGGTCAATACAGACCATACTGACGAAGTACTGAGATGGCAGTAGGTTAGCATAAAAGTATCCTTCCCTAATCTATTCAGAAAAAAAAAAAAAATCAAACATTTCTACATATAATATTAGGAAACACCTAAATATTCAGGATAGAATGTTAAATCTTAAATTACTGTATAGGCTTAAATTGTGTTGTTTCTGCTGATTCATTGAGTGCAAATTTTCATTGAGTGTAGAAAAAATTATATCAAAAGTTGAGTAAAATTGGCTCAGACCATTTTTTGTCTCCAGGAACCCAGACCATTTGTCTGTCTCAGAGAAGGATTCATGTAAGTAAGCAGGCACTTTTCAATATTTCAGCACTGTTTTCTCCTCAGTCATACACTGAAATTATACCAGAACTGCAAAATGTAAAATCATCTTGATTTCATCAGTATATGATAAAAACATTAATCAAAATCATAACTGTGTCTTGTAAGAATCACAGAAGTTTTGACTTACATTTTTTGTTCTGCCCTAGAACAAAAAATGGGAACTTGGACATTGTCACTGAAAACCCACACAGCATACATCAATGGCTTGATTAACACCCTTCCTTCACAGGCTTACCTGTCTGTTGGCTAAGTTGGCTTAAAACTACAAACACTGTGTCTAAATGAGGATTTTTATCTGTTATTTGTTGCTACAGGTGAGTTAAGATGAAGTTAAATGTGTATTTTCCTTTCTCTAATGAAGATACAGCCACAAGGGGCAAGACTAGAGAAATAAAAATATTTGTTAATCACCAATGTGCCTTCAAATACATTAACCTGTATCTTAAAAAGCATTTAATACATTTTATTTGCAGATAGTAAAGACATATCAAACATACAGCACCAGATGGAATACATTTTTATGTTATTATAAATAAGAATTATTTGTTTTGTTGTTTCTCACCCTTCATACTCACGTTTTCTATAGATCATTTTCTTTCCCACACTGGAAATCAGCATAGCAACAATTTATTGCTAGTCTATACTAAATTACCATTTAGGTATTCCTATTGTAAAACATTCAGATTGAGTTACATTATCATTCACTTTTACTAAATTACTAAGGAAACTATTGTGTTTTGCAGAAGAAATCTATTTTTATGATTTTCTTTCTTATGTTGCAGTTTTCAAATGGAAATTTGCCATTATTCTTCAAAATCTCTTCCAGGTCAATTTGTTCCTACTAGATGGCAAGACGTGTGCTGTCAACTGTGAAGTATCAATACCTTATCTATATCCATGTTATTGAAGTTAAAAAATCTTCCTAAGATATTTTTGCAATTTAGTACATTCATAATGGAAGAGTTCAAAGTGACCTTTACCCCAGTTAGACTCTGGACAATCCACAGTTGAAAGAGCCATTATGAAAGCCCCAACTGCAGAAAATGGTATGACTTATTAAACACTAAGGCATTCAATGACAAAACACAGATCCATAAAGAAGCAGAATTCATTTGCTCAACCACTCAAGGAACAATCTGTATTTACCACCTTTTCCATTTAATTGCCTACTGGTTTGGGTTCAATGATTTAATTAAAATATGGAAAGAAGCTGGCATAGTTGTACCATTCTTGGAAAGGAACTGGGTTTTCAGTTCTTCAATCCCTTACCAGGCTAATGTATGACAGAAACATCTTATACCTGTGACTCATCTTCCAGTGACAAGTCTGCTGACCACCTGAGCAAGTGACTCCTCATGCATATACATACAAACACCCACACAAACACAGAGCACATATGGAATTCGGCACTGTCTTAGCACTGGAGTCTGCAACCCAAAACTCTGCAATACTTTGCAATATGTGCTACGATACACCTACAATCTAGAGAGATTTCTCAGTTCACCATGGCACAGTAGAAAGATCTTGCAGTTCCCACAGTTCTCATTCAGAGTTGAACCAAAATAAGCCATATACCAGGACATCCTTTTCCATGCACATAGGAAAATGGAAGTGTTAATACTCTCACTTCACTGTTATTGTTATGAGGCTTGTACACCTGGCACGGAATTGAAACACACCTAGATTAGAATAATTTAATTCTGGAATTAACAGTTACATCTCCAAAACAAGAATTTTCTTATAGCAGCAACAGTACAACTGCTGGTTTAATTATTACCCTCTCTTGCTGGCCTGACTGCCCTTCTCATCAGGAGCATATAAGAAAACCCTGTTTAATAACTTCAAGAAAGTTTCATAGATATGTTTAGTTTGTAAGGATGGGAGAAAACCTTTAACTTTTCTATGAGATATTTCAAAACTAAGTTGAAAGTTACCCACATTTCTTGGGGAGGATGAAATAAGATTCCCAGTATTCAGTAGAAATCAAGACCTTAGCATTTACAGAAATAAAATCAATTTCATAGTGTTAAATAATAACAGAGAAGAGTAACTTCTGTTTTTCATGTCTGAGCCCTCATTCTCAGCTACAAAAATGAATAAAGAAGAAACTAATGTTAACAGGCACCACCACATAAATATGTCACAACCTCTGCTATCTGTGAGTAAAGCTTCATTTCAGTATTTCCCCACAGTTAACAATTAAATTGATTTTTGGATAATCAGCATGTTTTGTTCTCCTTAGAATTTCTAGTCATGACTTCTGCAGAATTAAAACAAAGGGACTTTCAGCATGTATCCAGAGCTCTGAATGAATAAAATTGTAACTTCAGGAGTGTAGTAGTATTGCAAATTAATTTGACATTCATTGTGATGTCTGATCAAGACAAACTACTTGGTTATTATGCATGTGTTCAGAAGTATTGTCTGTCACACAAGCTATTTAAAACAGTGTTAGAAATTGACTGAAGTCTACCAACCTCCCATTTTTAAAAAACGGTTGGTAACAGCATCAGATTGAGTTTCATCCATTCAACTCAATCTCAGATTTTCTGGTGTTCACTATACCTCATCTTCTCTGACACTTCTACAGATACATAGTTAAGTATGTCTATCTTTAATATTTTCACTGTATTTAAAGCTGTTACAAGTTCATCCTCTTCCAGTTTGCTAAACACATACAATGTTCAGCTAATCAGCAGAGCTAGAGAATCATATTCCCAAGACCTTATTTTCACAGTGGGAACAGTTGCAAAGCTGTTAGTTCCTAGTGCCTGACACACTTAGCAAAATAAACAAACACATAAATATATTATTCCTTCTAAACAAGCAAAGTTTCTGAGAGGGTTCTAATGACCATTTCATGGAAATATAGTTACCTAAGATGAAAGTGTGTATCTTAGGTATAATTCCACCAAAAACAGTGCCAAATGTCAGTCATTATTCAGTATAGCAGAGATACCAGTATCCAGCCAGTAACTCAGGGACAATTTCCTCTATCTTTATCAGGCAATATTCATCCACATAAAAGGCAATCCATAAATATAATTTAAAGCATATAAACAATATGGATTTGTTTAATTGACCTAAATGCCTTGATTGATGAGAGGGCTGGAGCACCCCTCCTATGAAAACAGGCTGAGATACTTATGATTGTTCAGCCTGGGAAAGAGAAGGCTGTAAGGACATCTTATATCAGCCATCAGGTACCTAAAGGGGCCTGCAAGGGAAATAGAGAGGAACTTTTCCCAAGGGCATGTAGTGATAGGATGAGGGGGAATGGCCACAAGCTGAAGGATGGTAGTTTTAGATTAGATATTAGGAAGAAATTCTTTATAGTGTGGTAAGGCACTGAAATAGGTTGCCCAGAGAAGTTGTGTATGCCTCCTCCCTGGAAGCATTTAAGACCAGGGTGAGTGGGGTTCTGAGCCACCTGGTCTAGTTGAAGGTGTTGCTGCCAATGGCAGGAGGGTTGGAACTAGATGACTTTCAAGGTCCCTTCCAACTCAAGCTGTTCTATGATTCTATGATCTTAGCCAAGGAGAATTCCATATAACTTCATCAGGAATTTTGTATAAGGGCTATAAGACCATGTCCCTGGTTAGAACAAGAGACATGTAGTAAAGTCAAAATGTGAGAAGTATTTGCACCTGGTAGTAAGATGGACTGCAGTCAGTGCTATACAGCATGCCAGCTTACCATTCTTCTTGCTGTGGCAAAACATTGGTTTGACATTCAGTGATGTGAATGTGCCAATGGACACGGCTGGTGATAATGTAGCAGCTGCACTGTCATTAACTTTAGAGTCTCATGTATCGTTCTTTGGCTGGGACAGAATAAAATACCTATCAATTTCTTTTTTGTGTGCGAATTAATCTCAGCAAAGGGGAGGAGACCCTGGTGAGTTCATTATATTGAATACTGTAATACATTTGTCTCTAAAACTGCATTACATTAACAGAGAATAAGGCAGCTTTTATGCTTTCACACGTATATTAGTTTAATAAGCCATTAAAATGTCTAGTATTTAAAGCATACAATAAGATCTATAGATTAGGTTGCAGAAATCATCCAGATATCTTACAAGCACTAATAGTACTCTCAGCAGGAGAAATTTAGCCTTTCATTTATTTTTAAGTTCCTCTTTCATTTTATCACACAAAATGCATTTATTCAAAAGAAAGGAGTCGAAATCTTTAATACTTAATCAAGTAATCTAAGTTAGGAACGGCAAAACAGGAGCATAGATGTTGGATAATACCCTGCTTCTGATCAAGTTCCTGGAAATTACACTCATTTTATCTTTCACTTTCTCTAGTTAACTAATCAGAAAATTCTTCCTTTCCCACTGATCAGAGTTCCATAAGGAAATCTGTCCCTTTGGAAGCAAAAATACTCATCCGCAAAAGGGCTATGTGCTTTGGCAGCAACCTCCAGATCTCCCAAAACAGGCTGCTGACATATAGAAATGTTTGATTTAGACCTTACTATGGGAATTCCCCAGCACCAACATGGCCTGTTACTGTGACAAGGAAGTCAATCGTTTAGCCTTGTTACTTTTACCTGCAAAGTCCAGACCATTTGAAACCACAGTAGACACAAGGCCAGAGGTTCAAGGAAGAACACAGTTGCAGAGCTATCACTATTTGCTATTGCAGATGAGCCTCATCCACTGTATTTTTCTCCTTGCAGAAATTTACTGCATCTAATTACTTCTGTGATTGGCTCAGGAACAACACGCATACATCTGTGAAACATCTGTATGGTATTATCCTTGCATAGTCTTGGCATACTCATAAGTAAAATCCTTCACCAAACGGAAAGTTACTGTCAGTAATGTGATTTTGCAAGATCTGTTCTTTTAGACAGTATTCTACTAGAAGTGTAGTCTGTCCTGTATTTCTATAGATGGTGAATAATTTCAGTAATATTATTTTAAAAGTACATTCAAAGCTCTGTTACTTTGATTTTTCTATCATTCAATATCTCATAACTACTATCATTGAACTAATTTAATAAGGTATATTATAACAGAGCAGCAGTTTAGCTGATTAAATATGTATCAAGAGTATTAAACAATCTCATTCGCTTTTGTTCCAAAGTAACTGCATGTAATATTATATAACAACTATTGTAATTAATTGTGTGTTTCATGGTGTGAGAATTTCAGTATATCTCATTCTAAAGTATAATGGTTCAGTTTGTGTCCTGGCTCAGCACTGCTAGTAAGATTAAAAAAAAAAAAAAAAAAACAACCTATGCTGTAACACTTTACAGGAGGAATTACAGTTTGTGATAATAAAAGCAGCTTTATTATGCAACAAAAGACTGTCATACAAGACATCTGAAAAAGCTTGGCAGCTTTGAAAGTAGGCCTCTTAGGCAAAAAAGACAGCTAAAGAGCTAAACTGGACTAATATGGCAAAAATCTTAGTTCAGGTACCTTGGAGTTTTCAGTGCATGACTTCATTTTCCCACCTTCCCAGCTTTTCTGATACTTTTTAATAGGATTTTTGATTCTAGTTGAGGCAAGATGAAAATAATAGGAGACCAATTCATGCAGAGATGTAAAAGTAAAGGAGGCCTTCAGAACAAGGAAGCCACTGCAATTTGTATTTTAGTGAAAAAAAAAATACAATGGAGAATGTTTTGGGAGGACTCTGAAACTCCAGTGTGCTAGAATGTATTCCAAAACACTACATCTGCAATAACAGTGCAGTTATAGTGAGGTAAGCAGTAGTGAGAAATGCCACTGCATCATAAACTATTTTCCAAGATACATATAAAAAATTACTTAATCTAACACTGTTTCAGACCATAAACTTTAATGAGTCTGTCTTGCCAGCTAAAGAATCTCTGCATTCCAGCAGGAAATTCTGTCAAGCCCACTTAAAGTCAAATTCAGGCTATGCATGTGCTATGCTCATATCCCTCCTTTCCCCATAGCTGTTTCCTCTTAAAATCCAGAAATTAATGGTAAAAAAAATACATTTATGCAGTGTCAACAGTCAATGCTCACTTTATAAGCATGCAAAAGCTGTACTCTCAATAGGCACATGCACACAGAACACACATATTCATCACATCTATACATAAATATTTATACACAGCTGGCCACACATGCCATGGAATGGTTTGGGTTGGAAGAGACCTTAGAGATTACCCCCTTTCAGCACCCCTGTGCCGGCTGCCTATGAGGCAGTGGTGTGGTCCCATTCTGCCCATGCCTGCACCATCTGCCAATGGTGAGGGCTGCAGGGGGACAGGAAGGGGGCAAGCAGGTTACAGGCAAACAGGACAAACAGAGTCACAAGCCAGAATGGTGTGCTGTGCCAGCCTGTGCCACAGCTGGGAGGCCTCTCACAGAATCACAGAATATCCTGAGTTGGAAGGGACCCACAGTGATCATCAAAGCCCAACTCTTGGCCCTACACAGGACAGCCCCAAAAAATCCCACCATGTGCCTGAGAGCATTGTCCAAGTGCTTCTTGAACTCTCTCTTGGTGCTGTGTCCACCTACCTGAGAAGCCTGTTCCAGTGCCCAATCACTCTCTGTGTGAAGAACTGCAATGAGGTTTCCCCTCAGTCTCCTCTTCCCCAGGCTGGACAGACCAAGTGGTCTCAGCTGCTCCTCATACGGCTTGCCCTCAAGGCTCTTCACCATCTTTGTTGCCCTCCTTTGGATGCTCTCTAATAGCTTAATTTCTTTTTTACAGAAGTAGAAAACAAAGAAAAAGTCCAGTCACAAAAGCTCACAAGCCCTGAAATAACACAAACAGGCCCCTTCTCATGCTAAAAAACATTATGCTAGATGAGAGAAGGGTCCATTTTTCAGGAATGGACTACCTGAATCCACAAAATCCTCAATGCTGCACAATCAGAACAGAGTGTTATTTTCAACTCTTTATCAACTGTGGAAGAAGAGGTCAACATGAACAGGGCCAAAGAGAGGAAGGCTTCCACTTTTTTTAAGGCAGAATGAGAATTTCATCTATTCTCAGGCACAAGCATCTGAAAGACAAATGGATTCAAGGATTTTGAAGCTAAAGACTGGATACCAACTTCTCTGAAACAACTCAACACTGGGAATGCTCAACTGGAATCATGGGTGCCTGGGGAAGATTTCTGCACAGTCCTGACAACTCAGAAATCCTCTCTTAGAGGAAGAGTTTAGAGAACTTGACTCATTAGCATCAAACTGTCATAGGCAGAAAGCTCCCCATTTGTCACACTGGACCATGCTAGTTAAAACCAAAGTCTGGTGAGACTAGAGAAAATTCTCAAAATCTTGCTGTTTCATACATAATTTCTTTTCAAGAATGGAATGACTACTATACAAGCATTACCATGTGTTACCATGTGCAAGGGAAGAAATAGGAAGTGACAGACTGAGAAAATTGCCCTTCTTTCACAGTCCCTCATCCCTGAAAAGGTTCAGGAGAATGAGTATTGACAGACTGAATTTAACTGGTTTAAGAGGCCTGTGTGGGTGGACGCATTGTCTTCAAGCCATTTCCTGCTGAAGCTACCAACAATTATTCCAAATACAGCAATGGTTTTGCAATATGGATAAATGCCTTCCAGATTGAAATGGAAAAGTCTTGAGAAAGAGGCAACTAAGCACTAAAAAGTAATGCTAAATAAGCATAATGTTCAGAGTTCACACATACATATGCATATCACACTCATAATAGTTTGTGATAGAAAGTGCTATAAGAGAATAAAACTTACCTTCATTAGTTCAGTTTTGTCATCATCTTCCCAATGCTGGGAATGCACTGGTTGAGAACAGCATAAAGTCTTTCCATGTGAGACATACTGATGTTCTCAGTAGCCACAACAATAAAATCCAATACTTGCTAAAGAAAAAAAAAAAAAAACAGAAACTACAGTTCAGGTTAGCAGGAGACATCCTACTTTCTTCTATTGTTAACTAAAACTGGCACTTCAAAGAACAGATAAAATATCTCACAAGATTAAACTGGAGAAAACAAAGTAATTTTTTGTACTTCAGAGAAAAGGGAGGCTGACATTTCACGCAATATTTTCTTACTCATCAATGTATGACATCAATGATCATAATTGCCAATCAACTGCATCTAGAGCAGGAGGGAATGACACAATACACGTTGTCATAAAGAAGCTGCCACAGCAAAGCCATGGTTGCATTTCATTAGAAATGCAATACAAGGCCCTGGAAAATGTGTCTTTGGAAACCAGGCTACAGATCTTCCAGATACAGCTGTAAAAGCTGGAAATGGAAGCATTGTTGGGTGCTCACCTTTACCCATTAGCTGAATGTGTACTATGTCTAACATCAGTTAGCTCCTACCCTGCAACTCAAGAGTGAATAAACTGAGTAACTCCCTGTAGCAAATTACCAATCTCTCATACAGTCCCTTCTGTTACTAAAGATGTGAATGTGATAATCTCTGAGAAAGCAACACTAACAATGCTAGGGCAGCCCTGCTGGGACTGTTCAGTAGCTGTGTATTGTGTGAGGCTGTGAAGGTGTAGCTTAAGAGAGCAGCCACACCAAATAAAAATATCATTGCCTCACAACTGCTTGCCATTAACTCAGCCTCCCTCAGATCAGCTAACACAAGATTTCAACATTCCCCTCAACTTTCTTCTATATGACAAGCAAAGAAGAAGCACAAAAATCACAGAACATGCTTTTAGCTGCTGCAAACACAAAAGGTAGGACGTGGCTAACATCTTATGTGAAACTAATTCTAATTGCTGCCACATAGGTAACTGTATTCTCTTCTGTATGTTAATCAAGTTCTATGCCTATGACCAAGCAAATAAGTGAACGCACACACACACACACAAATAAAAGCAAAAACAAAAAAAAAAACCAAACCAAACCAACAAACAAAAAAAAACCCAAAACCAAAAACACAAACCCCCTCAAAAAACAATGAAACAAACAAAACCAACAAAAAACCCCATACAAAACCAAGCAGCTACATATTGGAGTGGCACTCTGGTACAAGCAGCAAGTTCCAGTGACACCCGTGTTTCATGATTGCAGCTCTCTCCTCACAGATGAAGTATATATACGCTGAAACATCCACAAGGACTTGACTCTACCACTTCTGCAGTCATTAGGCAATAACTTCGAATTACATGCTGTTAGCACCCTTACTCTAGATAAACCTATGTGGCTTCTTTAATTACACAGGTGCACAAGAACAACAGAACCCCCTGAAATTTGCTTCCTTAGGAAGTCAGCTTAGGAAGTTAATTTCACCTCTGCAAATTAGGTCAACTCTTAAAAATCTGACAGAAATTATGTTGACAAGCCCCTCTACCAACAGGGATTTCTCTCTGGTCATATTCTCCCCACAGAGGGGAAACATCCAGGTAAATACTCCTTTTTTTCATCATGGCAGGTAAACAGCAGCCTCCCCTGCTTTCACCAGCCTCCAGGACCTTGATTCCTAAATTCCTGCAAAAAACTCTCAAAACAACATTATTGGAGATGGATGGATAAAATAACCCTTTATTGGAAGCTTCCAGGTGCACACCGAAAGTACGCACACAAGCCAAATGTCACAGTTTTTGTAACTTCCAGTAATTTACATATACGTTATCTATAACCAACCCATGGTGCCCATTTCCCCTGGTGCCTACCCTCAGAAAGCTCAGAACTGTCCTTTGGAGCCCCTCCAGTGCTCTGAGCTTTCTCTTCTGTTTTGTCTTCAAGGTATGTTGCAGGTGCTCCTTCAAAACAACATGTCCTTGGCAAAGTGTGACAAAAACATGCCGTGATTTTTAAACACCACCTAAAAATGTGAGCAACACAGGAAAATCAATCCAACCTACATAATTCTAAAATCTGCAAAATGCACACTAAAATCCTTAGGCGTCAACTTCAACCTAGCAGTTTCTCAAATTCTCCTCATGGCTATATCCTCTGAAGGTCAGGTCCTTCTTCTACCCCCTCTAGTTCATGCAAAGGAACTTTTTTCTCTCCCTGCAGCTAGGCCTATTTTTACCTCTTTCCCCAGCTGTAGCCCAGGATAGCAACTTCCATCCTATTAGGACTGGAAAAACCTTGTAACACTGAAACTGTATGAAGGCAAAATTTTAGCACTGGATCTGGAAAGCATTTGAGAAAAGCAGATATTAGTATTTGTTCCAGGCTGAACTTTAGGTCATCTGCTGATTTCAGGTTCAAGTCATCACTGCTAAAAATCAAGACCCTTTTCCAGTTCATAATAAATGAAAGCATGCAAACAGCAAACCAAAACAACACTCACATCCCCAGTCCATGGTAAAAACTGCTAAGACACTAATAACAAACAGAAGTAACAGGTTGTCCATGGGCTATTTGAAAATTTAACAAGCCTCTTACATTAAAAATTAGGAAGAGAATCCTGTCTCCTAAACTTTAGTTCAGCAAAAGCAAGAGCAGCAGTCGACACCAGCTGTGGAAACAACAGTCATAGTCCATTACAGGTTGAATTATTTCACAAGCTATATATCCCTCTCAAAAGTTGTTTGAATTGGCACTGGTTAACAACTGACTTAATTTACAACCATATAGGTAGCAAGAAAATGTCCTGCTTTGGTATTAACAAAATTAAAATTAGACTCACTCTGAGCTCAGAGTAATCCACAGACACTCCCCATGTGTGAATTTTCATTACTGTCACAGACTCACATTGCTCATCTACCTGAGAATGTCCTGCACCATTCCTATGATGTACTTGTGAATCTGAAATAACATGAATTTCTCAAGTGGGAATTTCTCTTTATCTAGAATATAGGATCAGTGAAATGTCCTGTAGCTGGAAAAGAGTACCTCTCTGCAATAACAGAGACAGAACTATTACCATTTTTCACTGGCATCGCTCCATAAAAACTAGAAACTCAGACACAAAAAAAAAAGCACTAGAGAAAGAAGGCAGAGGAAATCTAGGAAAAAAATAGTCACACTGCTACTAGAGCACTGCACAGTAAAACTCTGGTAGAAAAAAAGGGTACACAAAAAGTATTTTAGAGTAGGAAACACATTTCAAATATTAGGATGTAATTCTTCTACTCTACATGTGGCTCTTCTATTTCACACTGCTTAAAAATACAGCTTTTTAACTTAGGCTGCTTATTACTGGGAAGATAATCGTCTAATAAAAGAAAGTAAATGATTGTCATTAAATTAGGTACCATTTGAAAAGCAAACTGCAGAATCAAAAAAACAGCCTCTGCAGAAAAATGTGAATTTAGCCAGAATAACTAGAGAAGCAGAATCATTATGCAAGAAAAACTGTGTGCCCATTTGAGAGAGACACAATGGAAGTAGCAGAATGTAATTCAAGAAGGCTAAAACCTAATAGTTTAACCCTCCACAGGAAGAAAAAGGAGCTAAATGACCTGTTGGAGCTTTCACTTATCATTTGAACCTCCATCTTGAGAAGTTCTGGCTTTTTTGCAATCTGGCATGCCACTGTCCTCTCTTTGGTCTGAATGTTCAAGAAGCATGACACTCTTCCTTTCAGTAGGAGATTCAGCTACAACAGTCACTCTTTCATTTTCTGTCCCATTTTTGTGTTGTCCTTTAAGTACATTTTCATGTTCTTCCATAGGGGTATCCTGGGAAGATACAGAGTGAACATTGTGCATCTTTGCTACAATACTTGGAGTCCTTCTTTGTGTTGTGTTTTCTTCTCTACAAAGAGACACTAGAAAAAGTAAACCAAACCATTACAAAAACAATTCTTTCTCCAAAATGCAGTGTCATCTTACTTGACTTGCAAGGAAAATGACTACAGGAGCTTAAGTACCATTGTCCATCGCCCTACATGCATCTAGGGAAAAAGTTGCAAGTTAATGAGATCAGTTTGCTATTACATTATAGGCAGGGAAAGGGAAACCACTGTTCCATGTAATTAAAAACTAGTTGAATATTCAGAAACAGCCACCTACATTGTTTTGAACTTCATGATGTAGGTGCCATTAAATGTCCATTGGTTTATCAAAGCCGAGCTCTTACAATGTCAAGCAGTCGCTGCACTTGCACTTCATAATCACCCTGAATGAATGACCTCAGGACTTATCCCACATTGAAGCACAATAAAAAATGCAGTGCCTCTGACATGAAGAAACAGGTATCACAGAAACATGCTGTTGGGCCACAACGAAAATGGCAAAAGATTAACACAAACTCAGTAAGTTAAAGGTATAAAATACAGACACTGTTCAAGTTTTTCTCACAGTGTTTTAACAAACCATTTCTCAATTTTGTTTCTGCTATGTAATTGGTTACAAGTAAAAAATTCATAGAGCTTTTTTAAGCTAAAAGAACAGAGAGCACATTTTTGAGGTCTTGAGTCTTCCAAGGAATACCATGGATTAAACCAACATGTTGAATAATCTGTGGGCCCCTTTGATTTAGGAAAGGGGGATGGCCATTCAGTTTGATGGGGTAGGGCAGTGTACTCAGAACATTAGTACACAGTTGTGTCTTCATGCTCTTGCAAATACTGCTCACCCCACCCACACACCCTTAACTCCTTCATTAGCCGCCTTCACACAAGAACAGTTTACAGATCCAGCCATCTTAAAAGCATAACCTTAAAGAGGACAAACATACCTGCCAAAAGTGTGGAATTCTGCCTTTTTGTAATCAGGTGTTTATGAGTTGGCTTTCCCTCAGAGATTGATGGTGATTCCTCATCACATAATTTTCTACAATAGGATTTAAAGACAAGTCTGTTTACTTTCCTGAATAGTCCATATCTCTTTCATTAATACAACTTCAAAATCATTGCTAGAAAACATTTCTCTTGCATTTTGTTATTTGAATGCTATTTTCTGAAGAGTTCATTCTACCGCAGATCAAAGAAGATTGCAAAAAGTGATCCTACATCCCATGATTTGCATTAGGTATTACCTCTCTGTTCACAAAAACTTTTACGGTTTTTTTTCTCAGAATAAAGATGACTAGGAACAACTTACATAGTTTCCAGACACCTGAAAAACCCTTCTCCCTGCATTTAAGCATTTATTTGGAAAGATGTGCCTTATACTTTAAGCCTTGGATCCATCTCTGAAATGATAAATGCCACTTTAGCTACTGTCAGAAACAGGATGCTCCTGCAATGAACACATAGTTATCTGCTGCATGTTGCAAGTCACTCACAACTCCCATCCTGCACTGAGCATGTGCAAAGTATAAAATTGTTCTGTCATTACAGCTGAGAGACTTGTGCATGTTGACTGCCAAAATCACAAGTTTTTTTCTGGCAGATTTTTAAACAAGTGGATGTTATTATTATACCTTGCTGTTGATCTTCTTCAGTGCCAGTTCTGCATGGGGAAAAACTCTCTGCATGGCTTGTAAAATTCATTCCAGTGTGTTTTCTAATGGTGGCTTTGAAATAGCTGATAGTGCTCATCCAGAGGAAGGCACAGCCCTCTGTGAAGCTGGAACAGTCTTCTGCATGGCCATTCTGAGTTAGTAGGAAAAAAAGAATTCTGAAGATCATAGGAAAATGACAAAAAGAATTTATGGCAGTTTATCATAGTACTTAAGTTGTTCTGCCTGATAGCAGTAAGTCATTTTTAGTTCACAGCCTACCTCAGAGAACAGGCTACTTATTCTTCTCTTAACTGGAATTAAGGTCTTGTGATGATGTTCCATGACTATATATGCTAGAAAAAATATCTCCCTGCTGTTACACTTCTCAAACCTTTCAGAAAACAATGTCAATTTGGGCTTCACAAAGATAATTAGGTTATGGACACAGACAGAAACACTAGGACTGTTTCACTTTGCCTGTATCCAACTTTCACAGTTTCTTAACAGGACATTATAAAATTACTCATAAGCAGGAAAGAAAAGTTAATTAAACATGAAGGTGGTTCTGGTGCAAGGAAGATTGATTGAGAGAGCAAGTTACATCTACTGAAAGTCACAACATCAAGTGATCATTTTGGTTCACAAGAACCAGCCCACACATAAAATATGCTCTGGTGTGAAGAGCTCTGACACTGGCAATCCCAAAATAAAGACACCAGTGGCTAATTTAAAAATTGGCTGTGCCCAAATTCTTTACACATGAAGCACTTGCCAAATTCATCCTCCTACACACACTCTCAGACCTGTAAGTTTTAAAACAAGCCACAAGCAGGAGATTCTACCTGGCCAACTGTGATGGAACATTTATGGAATATTTCTGAAGTTGTTTGGCAATGCCCCAAAAATGCCCAACCTTGTCCATAGCCAATGTCCAAGTCCCTGGTGGGACTCTACTATGGAGAGCACCTTCCACCCCACACTTAACAATCACAGAATCATGGAATGGTTTGAGTTAGAAGGGACCTTTAAAGATCGTCTGGTTTCAACACCCCTGTCATGGGTAGGGGCACCATCCACTAGACCAGGTTTCTCCCAGCACCATCCAGCCCAGCCTTCCACAGATGTGATATCCACAGGTTCTCTGAACAACTTACTCCAGTGCCTCATCACCCTTACAATAAAGAAGTATCGTATACATAGCAGCATGTAGGGAGTTCTCAGTACTGAACACATTTACCTCTGGCTGACAGGAACACTATCTTCTTCTGTTGTCAAAAGAAGAAAGTCCCTAGCCAACATTATGCTATAGCACAAAGGATTGCTAACAAGGCTCATTTGAGTAGCTTTGCATGATAAAAAACACTACTTTGTTCAAAGTCTGACAAACAAACCAGATTGATTTGCAGTGGTGTAACAACTTTGTCAAAGTCTACAGCTTCAACAAATTTCCAAATTCCCATTTTCTTCATCTTTTAATCAACCAATATTACAGAAAATACAGTGTGAAATGGTTTGATAGGATTATTTGCCTTAAACACAAATGAACTTGCATTAATTTTGCTACTCACTTTTAATTATGTATTAATTCAGTTTCACATTAACTTTTACATTATTTTTCCAAGGATTTATGAGACACTGACAAGCCTATAATTATAGAGGTTATCTCTTTTATTCTTTTTAAATATTGACATGTAAACTTTCTTTTGCACTCTGGAAATTTTCTCTGTGTAGCAAGACTTATTGAAAATCAACATCAAGACTCAAACTCCTCAACAGGACAGTACAGGTTATCAAATCCTGCTAATGTAAAATGGCTCCTTTCCTTTTTCAAAGCAGAACAGGAACAGCTTCAAAGCTCCTGAAGCATATATAATACCACTCCAAAACAAGCCAGTTAGAACTGGGAATGCTCAGGGTTCCCCACAACTTGCAAAAAGTCATAGAAGGCAAGGACAAAAATAATTTCTAACTGTGACTCAGAAGAGAAGGTTAAAACACATTTTTTTCTGTTTTTGCAGATGTGGAAACTGAGATGTGGGGAACCTTAGCCAAACCCACACTATGGATCACCTATCAATTGTAAAAGTAGAAGTCGGGAGATCTAAGCCCATACAGGGCTTACAGCTATAGGCAGCTTTGCTTACTGTAATGGGTTTGACCCATGACTTCCTCGGTAACCAGGGTTTCCAAGGAAGTGAACTTAACAGGTATTCCACACGTGTTTTTCCACGTAAGAGAGGGGGAGGAGTGGTTGCTGGCCCTTCTTCCTTCCGGCCTTGCCTGC
>JAWWEV010000083.1:119489749-119595094 GCA_035583235.1 Hafferia zeledoni
TCTGGTAAAGGGACTGGAGTTGGACCAAGGGTTGGACTTGATGATCTCGGAGGTCTTTTCCAACCCAGTCGATTCTAGGATTCTATGAACTGGATTTCTAGAATTTCTAGAAAGGCTAAGATGAGAAATACATTAGAGTGGCAACAGGAAGGAAAGTGATTTATGAATTAATAGAGAAAATGCCTTGAGTGTGGGGAGGGAGAACAGTCTAGAAAAGATTACTAAGCCTATGTCCTTTTCTGTTTGTGTGCATTAATAGTGAGTAATTGCTGCTACAGACCAGGTGTCCACACAGCAAACCTTTAAAGGTTTCTTAACTGTTTGGAATAGCTCTAAAGGAATTCAGTTTGCATAGTCAAGACTATTCCATTGCACAAACTAAGCAGAGGAGGTTTGCTTTAAAAAGGCTCCCTTGCTCTGAATTAAAGTGCCAGTGTAGGTGCACCTTAAGAGAACAGAGAAAGCTGAAAGATCTCAAGCTGCTTGCCAAGATGACCCCTTTTGTCCTGTGGAATTGTTCATCTGTGGTATTCTGCCTGCTCCCAAAATGTCAAAGTTCTGCCTTCATCTTCAGAGCATGGTGTTTATCAATGAGCTCATGCAATCTCTTTCTCAAATTTTTTCTCTCTGTTGTTTGCTGTGAAAAGCACATAAGTGGTCACTATGAGTGGTGTTTTCCTGTTGTTCTAAGCAATGTCCTTCTTTTACTTCATATTTTGGCAATAGGAATTAAAATCTCTTATATTGTGTGTCCTCACTAAAGCCATTATAAATGTTCTTCCAAGTCCAAATGACAATATTCTGCTTGATTATAGCTTAGGTAATCATTCAGGGCTATTTACTTTATATTTTCATGCTCATCTGTTCTTCATAGGAGATGATCATACACTAATAATCAAGTAGGCTGAGTACTTCCAAGTGAAACAATGTGTTACATGCTCTAGTTGTGTCATTGCAAGACTCAGGGGTTCTATGCTGCAGAATCCTGGGGGTTTTTGCTAGGACGACACTGAAATATGCACATAAACAATTCCAGGACTAGAGTATTCAGTCTGCAACTTGGACAAGTAACATGACATGTTCTTTATAATTCTGTGATTTTGTTGAGCACAAACTGAAACACAGTAAAGTTTCATCTTAATGCAAGGAAAATCTTTTCTTTGAGAGTGACTGGAACAGGCTGCCTAGAGAGGTTGTGGAGTCTCCTACTCTGGAGATTTCAAAACCTGTGTGGATGTGATCCTGTGCAACCTGCTCCACCTGAACCTGCAGGGGTGTTGCACTAGAGAATCACAGAATGGGTGAGGTTGGAAGGGATCTCAGTATGTACAGATGATATACAGAGGTTTCTTCCAACCCCAACTATGCTGTGATTCACTTTTCATTTGGAATGTTACTGTATTATGCTGTAAAGATGAATTACTATATCCAGCACATTAAAATAAGAAATTCACAGTAACCAGCATGATGGGAATAAACTCATGATTGTTCCCATTCTAAATACATAAGAATCCTTCTGACCTTCCAGCCTTGAAGGGAGGGTTTCCCTTGTAGATACACATTTCTGACTAAGCTCTCCTTGTAGCTTTTACAGCTTTTTGTCTGTTAAGTTGCCATAGCAATACGCAAGTGTTACCCGTCTGCCCGTGCCTCGTTGTTTATGGGCATTCCGTGGAAGTGTTCCCTGGAGCAGACAAATGTCTTTTGGAGTAAGCTACTTACCAAAACAAAACTTTATTTCGATTCTATGGTCTTTGAATTTGATGAATATAAGCCTGTGATGCATTTTATTGCTTCTTTGGAAAAAGACATCTTTTTCTGCTTAAGTTCCTAAATATTATTTATTTAAGTTTTTTAACATAGAAGAATACTAATTAACTGTGCTTCATTGGTTTCTTAATGAATTAAAAAATTAGTACTTCATTGAATTCTGATAACACACTGTCTAGTATATGTCTAACCACACTGTGGCAGTGCTGGAGCAAGACTGACTTATCTTTTGTCTTCTTTTCCAGCTCTTACGAATGGTTTCTCCAAAATACCTGCACATCAGAAAAAAATGGTTTATCTCTGCCAGCTTTTGATAAAAATTGCAAAAGGAAAAAGCCTTGGTAAATACTCTGATTCTTCTTTTTCAATTGTTTAAAAATATTTGTGTGAATTTGCACAGAGCTGTATGAGATATGCTTTCACAGAGCCTTTACTGTACATATCTATAAATACATACATTGATATATATATGTTTATATATAAATAACCTGAATTAGCTCCACATTTTAGACTGTCTTTATTCCGTATGTAACTGACTTGTATGCAGGACTGGTGTTACTCTGTTCTGACTGACTCAGCTGCTTTGACTTTGAATGACTATATACTTAAATTACCAGTCTATTTTTGTCCGAGTAGCATCAACAAAAGACGAATACTGGAAAAGACTGATTAGCTCTTGGTAAGCAATACTTGCAAGTTTAAAGCTCAGCATGTGCATTCCTTTCTGCACATGTAACCAGAGGTTAAAGTAGGACAAACAGTAACAATAAGAATATGGATGAAAAGGATAACTCCCCTTGTGCCCTACAGAAGACTTTCAGCTGGTAGCAGGTCCTTGGGACTCTTCTTCACTACCAACTTTGGCTGTGTTTGCAACTTGTTGGTTTAGCCAAGATGATTTTGTTTCACTCTGGAATTTTTGGAAGACTTAACTTTTTTTGCTGCAGATTTTCTCTGTTTGATAAAACTCATTGGAATTTAAGGACTTCAGAAACAGTCTTGCCAGCATGAGCATGGAAGAAAGGAGTCTATTCTAGCCTAGCAGTGCCACAAAGGCTTGTTTTTATAAAATTAAATTCTCTATGTTGCTTTTCAGGTAATAACAGATGTCTTGATTTATTTTAGCTTGAGAATCAAATTCTAATATTTAAAGTAGTTAATTTTATACAGATTATGAATATTTTCAGATAATGCTCTGAAACTATATTATTGAATATAACACTTGGGACTATGATGTCACTGTGTTTTTCTTATCAGTGTGGAGAATGACTGGTGTGGTGAGGAACATTGCATATGTTTAGTAGGTATTACATCAGGTGTAGCTGCACCATATACAAAGACAGCTACCATATGGTAGCTTTCCTTTTTTTTTCTAATTATTAAAATATTTAATCTGTACCGAGTCTTAAAACAGAGTAGGCTGTTTCAGATGCCAGATCTTTTAGAGTGAAGCGCTTTGGTTTTACAGCATTAAAATAAACTTATATGAAGTGTCATATGACTAGATTGAAACAATAATTAGAGAAACACAGAAGTGTTATTTTTTTAATTGTGTGTATATATGCACGTAACACTGTTTGAAATTTCACCATTTGACTTATTGTAGCTGGTATAAAGTAATTTTTATTTTTCAGTATTGCTTAAATCATTTACCTTCTGTCTAAAAAATACTTAATGAAAGGAATAAGTTATTGAGAGAGATTCTGCTGATGTCATATAAAATGCAGGAATAATGAGGCTATAGTTCAGTGAACATCTTGAACTAAGCTGGCAGTGGTGACGTGAGAAAAAAGCCAGCCAGCTTGCATCTGTTACCACTGGCACATTCACCTGTGCAGATGTGCAATGACCAGACTGAGAAACTTCTGAGAGGGTTGAGTGGATGGCTGTTTGGCTAGACTAGATCTCTGCCAGAACTGACCACTGATCCTGCTTGCTGGGAGTTTGCACAAACCTTGATGTTGGCACAGCAGTGCACTGATGGGGGAGGTTCCTTCTGCTTTTTCAGGGACACTCCAGAGTTAAGCTCTTTGATTTTTCCCTCTTGGTTTAAGCACTTCAACAAAAATTTAAGACATGAAAATATAGTGAAAAAAACCCCAAACCTTAGAATGGTGATTATATTACAAAATTAAGAGCATCAATACCAAATGTTTTGATATGTGAGACTAAGCTTCCTGTATTATTAATGCCAGCCCAAATACCTAACGCTGAAGCAGCACCATTGCAAGTGGCATTTTAGGTGAAGAATAATTAGCTGGCACATAATATCCCTTGAAAATGCAACAGTAATGTTATTAGCAAGGGTAAAAACTAGTCTGTCTGAAAAGGAGATAGTTACTTTAGGTTTCTTAAACACACTTGGAGAGAGAGACTAAAAATTGAGGAAAAGGGAATAAAAATTATGTATAGTACATATTACTTTAATGCATATAAATAATGTAATATATTTAGCTTTATCCTTTAAAGTACTTTTTTAAGCACTTTATTTTCTCCCCCCTAAGAATTACAGTTTGAAAATGGTCAAAGAATTTCACCTTTGGAATCTGCTCTCTCTTTCTGGACTTTACTTGAAAAGGAAGAAATCAAACTGGAAAAGCTTCATGAAGATATTCGTCGCTTAATTCAAATTCAGGTCTGTGTAACTTACTCAAAATGCTTCAGCCTGCTACCTATTCATTGGGAATGAGTAGCTGGAAAGCTGCCCAGCAGAAAAGGACCTGGGGGTGCTGGTCAACAGTGGCTGAACACGAGTCAGCAGTTGCCCAGGTGACCAAGATGGCCAATGGCAACCTGGCTTGGATCAGAAATAGTGTGGTCTGCAGGTCCAGGGCAATCCTCATCTCCCTGTACTTGGGGTAATTGGTGCCGGTGAGGCTGCACCTCAAGTACTGTGTCCAGTTCTGGGCCCCTCACTCCTGAAAAGACACTGAGGTGCTGGAGTGCATCCAGGGAAGGGTCTGGAGCACAAGCCTTATGAGGAGTGTCTCAGAGAGCTGGGGTTGTTCAGCCTGAAGAAAAAGAGTTTCAGAGGAGACCTTATCCTTCCCTACAACCACCTGAAAGGAGGCTGTAGCAAGGTGAGGATGGACCTCTTCTCCCAAGTAACAAGCAACAGAACGAGAGCAAATGGCATCAGGTTGCACTAGGGGAGGTTTAGATTTTGTTTTAGGAAAAGCTTTTTCATACAGAGGGTTGTAAAGCATTGGAACAGACTTGTTTAGGGAAATGGCAGAGTCACCATCCCTGGAAGTGTAAGAAACACATGGATGTGACACTTGAGGACATGGTTTAATGGTGAACATGGTGGTGCTGGGTTGATGGTTGGACTTGATGACCTCAAAGGTCTTTTCTAACCTCAAAGATTCTGTGATTCTATCCTTCTAAAACAGAGACCCTTTTACAAAAAGCTTGGGCTATTAGCAAGCTGAACTGGATTTTCTAAGTTTTAGTACAGAGTAAATATATCTGTACAGGGGACCTTTTTCTGTATATAGAGTGGTTCCCTTTTATACCAGTTCAAATTTGTATCAAAAGCTGTCAATCTGAAAAAAAAAGTATATATCAATTGAGATCAATTTCAAAACACTAGTATCTTGATCTTTAAAATATATTATTAATAGCTTTTCTTAATGGAAAATTAATAATTTGTATTAGAAAAGTTTTGATTTCAAAGAGGAACATATAAAAACACATGTACAGCTACTGAGACTCTGAAAGTCTTTCAGGAAGAGATGGAAACAATGCTTAGTGGGTAAGTATGGGACAGTTCGCATCAGTGAGGGGCCTTTTAAATGCCTGATGGAGAGGCTTAGGCCTTTGTACGTGAAGTTTAATATTACTTCAGAATTAACATTATAATTAGATAATTGTTGGTAACCCTTAAGTATATAATCATCTGAATTTTTGAAGTCTTAGAAAACTGTAGAATTGTGACTTTTCTTGGGGTTTTTTGTTGAATCTCGAGTGAAAAGTGTTTCAGCATATCTTGTAATTATATTTGTTGTAGATTGTAGCAGTCTATATGGAAAACACATATTTCAAGGAAGCTGCTGAAGTTCTTGAAAGGCTATTTACAGACTCTCAATCAGATAAGGTAGTAACTTTCTTAAATTGCATTAAACTCTCTTATTTGTAGAGGAGAAAGAAGGGAGTGTGTTTCCAAAACTGGCAAATGCTGCCTGCATAGCTTTGACTTATTTACTCTCTATGCAGTCACTTACACACCTGTGACATTTTTAAATAGAAAAGGAAATTTATAGCTAGGGAATTGATAGAAATAATGGGTGATTTGGGGGAGTAAAATGCTTCTAGCACTTGTTTTTCTCACACTTAACATGGGGAGTGAGGTGGCACTGCAGAATCTGGGCGTTTGATAGTGCTGTTTTCTCAGAGCAAAGACAGTATAGACATGCTAGTAGAGACATAACTCCCTAGAAATCAGGCTGCTGACTTACATTGCAGTGTGCTCTTGGTCACCTCTGTTGATCAGTGGTCTATGTACTGAAGCATCACAGGAAAGGAAAATTCATTCTCTTCAGTTATACAGACTGAATGTTATTGTGCCTCTACCTGTAAAAGACAACATATGGGGAGTCAGGCACCTCCTAGTTTGAAGCTGACTGCATCATTCAGAGATGCAAGTTTGAGTGCATAACTCTTTAAAATAAGAGGTAGTGCACACACCTGAATTTGCTGGGGTGGAGAAAAGAGCAAAAGAAAGACTGCAGACAAAAGAAGTTAAAATGCTGCCTACATCTTCATCTGGTATATTAGGATATGTGTTCAATATAAGTAGTAGCATGTGTATAACGTACTCTTCAGACATGCTCCTCGTTCAGAGGATTTGGATGTTTGGCAAGTGTAGACTGTGGTAATAGTATTCAAATTCATGAATAAAAATTCAACCTGTACACAGAAGTTAATTCCCTTGGCTATATTGGTTTCTGTAAGATTCAGAGTGAATTGGCAGAAAAAATGGGGATTTCTGATTATCGGTATTTGTGTCCTTAATGCTGCTGTACTAAGTAGTCCTGTTCCTACACAATGTACACCCCTTTCAATGTCAGTGTTTTTGAGGCAGCAAATGAGAAAAGAGAACTCAGGAATGAGTAACTTTTTCTGTTTTTTTTTTTTATTTCATTGACAACCCTGCTTTCACTGTTATTCATAAAGGAAATGAAAATGGGGATCTCTGGGAAGTTACAGTTTACAATTTACTGAGCACATAAAATAAATGCCTGGTATTATGCCTAGTTTACTTCAGAACCCTTTCAAACTGAAGTTGTATAGGGATATTCAGGCTGTAATCATCACGTTTAGCTTTCTGTGTGTCCTGTCTGTGTGTACTGTTTAGCATAGATACCAAGTTTATGACAGGATTTGTGTTGTATAAAGCTGTGCTTTTCTTAGTGTTTAAGGATGAAGCTGGCAACCATAATTAAAAACAAGGATCCATATGTTCCTCTTCTCCAAAACTTCAATTACAATCTTTTGATAAGTAAAATCAAGTCTTACACTGAACTTTTCATGAAAGAAAATGAAAGTAACTTCTTAATACAGGTATGTAAAAAGTGTTTTCAAAACTTTTCAAAAGTTACCTGGTAAGATTAAATGGATTTATACTTTCAAGGGAGTTGTTTAGGCAATATTCAGTTATTGTATTAGATGAAAAGGAAGCTTTGTCCTTCTTTTAAATTGTCTTATATTCATCTTTTTTGTTTTAATTAATAAGTCTTGGAGAAAATTAGTAGGAATAAGACTTGTCTAAAATATCTTCTATGAATGTTTTTTCCACAACTGTTTTGCTTAGAAAAATAGTTAGGAAAAAAGTGTAATTAAAATAAGATCTGTCTGTAGTGTATGTTTAAGAGAAGCAGTTCAGATCTGGGCTTCCTTAAAAAAATATAACTATATATTTAATACTTACTCTGTTTAGGTTTATATGACTTCTCATACTAAAAATATCAAGATGTGTTAATTTTGCTAAAAGCTTTAGGAATGTCAGAGCAGTTAGGAGATAGAAAACTTATTGCTGTTTTCCTGTAAACAAAAAGGGTCCTTAGAAACAGTCTTGCTCAAAAGTCATTTAAAATGGGCAAGAACAACATTCCTCTTGCAGTTCATCTTCAGGAGGATTGTAAAGAATTTCTCTTATGTTTACTTCCTATAAAAGGGTATTGAATTATTCAATTACAAAAGCACAGACATCTAAAGGTAATAAGAAGCAAATTTTAAATAAACAATCCTGAAGTTCCTCTGTGTTTTTCATTTTCTAGACAAGACAACTTATTAAATGCATTCAAAGTATAATACAAAGAATACCTTTTAATGGTTTCACTTGACTGGCAGTTTTCAAGTTTATTTTCCAAGGCTATTTCTTTGAGTCTAAAAAGGAGATTGAGGCTTGGAGGTGTCAGAGAAGGCCCAGAACTCCATCCTACCATACCTAGGCCCTCTGTTATTGCACGCCCACTGCCTGCACATCTGTCCTACTGTGCACCAACACTGCAAATCTTATTTTTAATAGAGTTATTCTGGGACATGGAGGAGACATCTTTGTGAAGAGTTCCCCCTTCTGTATAGTTCACAATGGTTTTTCAGCAGTATACTCTGAGTTCTCTACAGAAGAACACTCCAGCTTTAATTTTAATCTCTTTCTTCTAGTTCCAGATGTAGAAGTATAATCATAGGATAGTTTGATTGGAAAGAACCTTTAAAGATGATCTACTCCAACCCCCTTGCAATAAGCACGAACATCTTCAATTATATTAGATTGCTCAGAGCCCCATCTAACCTGATCTTGAATGTTTTCAGGTATGGGGCATCAACCACATCTCTGGGCAACGTTTGATGTTTCACCACTCTCATTGTAAATAAAAAAAAAAAAAATTCCTTCCTTATATCTATCTAAATCTACCCTCATTTAGTTTAAAACCATTAAGCCTTGTCCTGTCACAACAGCCACTCCTAAAAAGTTTGTCCATCTTTCTTGTAAGCCCCCTTTAAGTACTGGAAGGTGCTATAAGGTCTCCCCAGAGCCTTGTCTTCTCCAGGGTGAACTCAAACTCTCTCAGCCTTTCTTCACAGAAGAGGTGCTCCAGCCCTGAGATCAATTAAGTGGCCCTCCTCTGGGCCTGATTCAGCAGGTTCAACTCTTTATTGTGCTGAGGATCCAAAAGCTGGAATGCAGCACTCCAAGTGGAGTCTCAGCAGAGCAGAGTAGAGGGGCAGAATCACCTCCCTGACATACTGGCCATGCTGCTTTGGATGCAGCCCAGGACATGGTTGGCTTTCTGGGCTGCGAGCCAACATTGCTGAGTCATGTCCAGCTTTTTATCCACTATAAGGTGGTCTCCACTGTTCAGCTGTTTTGTAGGCAGCTTTTTCTAGGTTAGTGTCAAGCTTGGAATCTACAATCATGCAGCTTCTACTGTTGATGAAGCTCTTGCACTTCAAGGAACTGTTATAGGTTAGCTGCCCTAAGAACATTACAAGGATAAAGGACCCATACCAAGAAAGCATTGATCTGAATACTTTGCTCATTGTAACTTTCATTTTTCTTTCAAAGGTTATTTTTAGGAACAAGTACAATTTGAAAGCTACTGTTAACTTGCAAAGTACAATATAGTTGATTTGAACTTTTTTTGTTAAACTAAATCCTTTCTACCCATTTGTCTATATGGAAATGTGTCCTCACTGTTATGTGTTTTGCTGCCATCAGCCACTGCAAAACAGCCAGTATTTTGACATCTTACATCTGAAAGATGTGGTATCTTGGGTAGTGATGAAATTTGTGACAGTGAAACCCTTCTATGATTGGAAGCATTCTGTGACCAGTATAGATTCAAGTATTTTCATGGATGAACAAGTGAAATAAAGAATGTTTTTATATTATCTGACTCTTTTAGATGTTCAGACTCTGCAAGTTACTGTTAAGTGCAGGTTAAGATTTCAAGATGACTGAAAATTGGATGGATGAAAGAAAATTAACAGGAAGGAAAAGAAAGCCCTTAAAGAGGAAACAGGTGAAAAGTCAGAGCAAGTGGCCAAGCAGAAAGAATTAATACTGGGTCTATAGTGAAGCTCACAACTTTGAATCATTTTGACATTTGAATGCTGCAAAGCAGATCACCCTTTGGGATTTGTAGTGTTGGATAGAAGATGCTTGGCTTTGCTTGGTGCGCAGTTGGCAAGAATGAACTCGTGGGCTAAGTTGGACTAAGTGATTTCTCTTTTTTTGAGGGTGTTATTTATTACAGGAAGTAAGTGGAAGAAATCAAGGGAAAAGTACAAATCTTGGGATTGTCTGGAGATTCTGTAATGAATACTGAACTACTACTTCCTTCTCTTGGCAATGGAGGAGAAATAATCTTAGTTTGTGGCTAAAAGTTTGACCAGGATGTTAGAATTTGTTTTTTTGCCGGTGCAAGAAAGGTTACATTACGAGCCTAAGGTCTGATTAGACATGTCTTTTGAAAGTGTTATAAGTATGCTTGATCCTGACATGTGCTACAGAACTAGATAAACTTGTGAGACTTGTCAGTTTTCAGCTTCTAACCTAGTTATGAAAACAGACTCTGGCATACTTTGATAGTATTTGCAGTCTTAGTTAACACTTTGTAAGTTCACACATTATGCAAGTATTCATTGTATTTCTTTGTGTCCATATAAATATCACTTGCAGCTATAACAGAAATTTCTCTGAGTTATTAGTTGATAAAGATCTTTATGGATTTCAAATTTCTCACAGGAAGCCACAAAACATGTGGAGTCCAAAGGATTGGGAGCAACAGCATTCCAAAACGAGTCTGTGAATATCAACAAAAATGACAAAAGTAATTTGGACACAAAGCAAAGGTTGGTATTAAGCATTATTTTACTGAGAGATGTGCTTTGACAGTAACTTGAAACTTGTAGAACAAAGAGTAAGTAGAAAGAAGGACATTCAATTCCAAACTGCTGTCCAATAGAAAATTAGCTGCCAGCACAGTCCCTATTTTTTTACATGTAGGCTCTTCTACTATTGTGACTTTGGGCATGTACATCAAGTAGGTTGGCATTAAGTTTAATTATTTGTGAAGATGCACGATTTTCAGTTTAAACAGCTGTCAGTCTTGTATAACAATAAAAACATGAAAAGACTCTGCTTTTTTTAATGTTTGATTGAGCTCCTTTTAGTCCTGCCCTCCTAATTTCAGACTATAGGTCAACTCACTAAGAAAGAGAATAAGAAAATGGAATCAATCTGTTAGATTTTCCTTACAGCTGAATGCAAGATTCGGTTGGTGATATTAGTGTGAAGAGAAATAGTGATGTTGCTTCATGATTCTGGCAGTGTGAACCCTCAATACAATTACACGCTTATTTGAGTAAATACTAATATTCTAGATTTATTGCCTTGTTTTTCATGGAGAATATAACTGTAGCCTTTAGTTGGGATAGAGCTTCTGTTTCTGCACTGTTATACTTGGAATATTTGGCATCATTTAGTTATGGAAATTTTCTCATGCAGGCAGTATAAAGGAAGACGTTTCCTAAGTTTTTTTATTTGTTTTTTTTTTAGAAGGACACAATTACATCTGAGGGATATGATGAAAGACTTGATCAAATAAACCTATAGAAATAATTCCTAATGAAAAAATAGATGTGCAAAATGCCATCAACTTAAATGTGTGAGGCAAGGTTAAGACAGTTAATGGATTGATGCAGTTAGTGTTTGTATGCCACTGTTTCTGTAGAGAGATCTTGGGATTTTCTTTTATTGTTGAATCATATAAATAGCAAGTTGCTGCCTAGGATATTATTTTTTGTCTTTTTTTCAAGTTTGGTTCAAGAGCAACAGTGTATCACAAGTCAGTCACCTGGAGACATAAAAAAACCCACAGTAAGGTAAAATTTGTTGTTGTTGCTTTTGGTCAAACTTTTCATGAAGTTCTGTGTATTTTCACTCCAATTCTGTTCCTTGCAGGCATCATTCAGGGCAGAAACACACAGGGAGCAGAGTTCTTCAGAGTAAGTGTTAGTTTATTTTTACACTTTCGAAACAGTCATGTCAAACACTTGTTTTTAACTGCTAGCCAGTGTGATTGGATTGATACAAAAATGGTTGTGGTGGAAATAAACTCTCCCAGTTTTTGTGTGTGGTTTCTGTACAAGTGCAGGTTGGGTGGTTGCTGTATTTAGGAAGCTGTGAAGTGGCTTAAGATTCTCTGGAAAATTATTTTGTAAAATAATTCACTATTTTCTGGTTTCCTTGTGGTTTTCTTTGCTTTACTGTGATTTACATTATTCTGTGCAAAAGAAAGCTGCCAAAGGAGTACTGAAATTTGTCTCTCTTTGAATTCCGTGCTATATAACTTTGGTGGGAAGGAACTAAAAAGGTTGGCTGATTGGAAAAACAAATTGTAGTGTAAAATGCACAGTTAGGATGTTTGTACATTTGCCTGGTAACTTAACAGTGTGGATAATGTAATACCTTTAAGTAGATTCCAAAGACCATTAGCAATCTCTTCCCACAGAGAGATGATGTTATAGTTTCTGCTTGTGGCCATGTTGTACATGGAAGGACAAACTCTTAGGATGCATTGAGTGCTTGCCACAGTTAAAACCTGATACATGTACTTGGAAGTGATGGAATTTGTACACAAAGAAACATGGCTCTGGTTGCTTGTTACTTCCCATTCTCTCTATGTAAAATGAGAGTACTATGTATAATAAAAATGCTTTTACCAAAATTAAATGTTTCATTATTATGTACCAATTTTTACTTAGTTTATTTACCTGATTAATTTACCTAGTTAAAATTTAATTACTCTGTGAGCTCTATTGTATAGAAATTGTGGTGGGTTTTTTGAACAGGCTATTTTTTGAGTCCTTGGGCTATAGCAAGGTTCATGTGTAGTCATATAAAAAAGTATATTTATATGTAAACAGACACTGAAATTTTCCCAATCTGTTATAACATACCAAAATAGGGTACATTCTTGTCTCAAGTAGAAATGGGGGAACGCAAAACTGCTGCCTTAATGTTGACTCCTTATTGTACTGGATGTATATTAACTGTCTTCTAGGTCTGAACAACCTGCAGAATGTGGGAAAACAAGAAGTTACTTTAGGTTGTGGCCGAAAAAGGCAGGTTTGTAGTCATTTTCTGTTCTAAATGGAGATAGAATTCTATGCCGTGCATATTAATTTTTTCTCAGCTTTATTTGACCTTCTCCAAAATGCTTAGATTTAAGATTCTGTAGATTATTCAAGCTATGCTACAGCTCCTGAAACTGTTAAAGTTATTTTCTTTTTAAGGACAAAATAAAGCTTATTCAATGCAGTCTCCAAATATTGTTACTAACGCTTCCAAGCCTTGAATTTGTTGAAATACACTGTTGCTAAAGCTTAGTTTGATTCTTTTTTTAAAACATGAAAAAATAAAACTTTCTTTCCACTGTTGGAATTAAAGAATTTAGGATGTCATTTGACCATGAGAATTTAGGGCAAGCATCAAAGACTTCTTGTTTTCCAACTTAGAATGTTAAAGATTTAGCAATTTCATAATTCACTACTTTGTTCCTATGAGGTGAAAACATCTGTTTACTTGGGGAAACTATTCTAATTTTTACAAACCAAATAATGAGGTCTTCTTATAATGCTACATTACAAATGTTCCTTTTCATTCTCTTCATGGGTGAGCCTACTTCATTGAATTACTTAAAAGAATTCTACTGTGTTCACTAATGCCAGAATTCCCTTTTGGTGGGAACTACAGAAGTGTATCCTTAATAGAATGCAATTTGAAGTTGATTTGATGTTGAGGTGAACTGTTTCAAGCTAATTTTTGCACATAGCCAATTTTCATTCATAATTGTTCAGCATCCTTCTTGATAGTAGAAGAAATTAATGTTAAATAAATGCATTGCCATTTTTAATTCATCTTCATAATACATTTTAGGAAGCAATTTGGAGTTTTTCTGTTTAGATAACAGTACAAATTACCGTCATATGTCCATTTTGGTGTGAGCTGTTTCATTTTTCTGGTGTTCATTTTGACATTTAATTTTTTTATAAAACAGGGAAGGCCAAACCTGCTCATACTTTTTTTTCCAGATTGTTCTTGAGGAAAGTTGTACTTTTTCTAGTTCTTTAAGCCTTTTTACTGCAGTCGAAGTACTGGTTAAATCTTCAGTTATATGGTGTCCTCAAATTGGTTGAGGGCCTAATGAGAACTCATCTATTATCCTAGGAGATTAAGCCCCTATAAACAAATTTTCACTTGCTCACAAATCTCAAGATTAGTTAAATCACTGGGAACATCTTTAAAAGCTACAGATACAACCAGTACCCTTAAAAAAACCCCCAAAATAGCAGCACTTACTGGATTTGCTGGTTGCCTTTAAAAACATAATTACTTCATTCCTAAGTATACTTGGATAGGTACTTTTTTAGCCAGTTGCTGGTAAGTCTGAACACTTCCATCAAGCTTGTTTTCAACATCAAGATTTAAACGATTTGGACCACAATTGACACAGAGCTAATGACAACTTTGTATTCACATATTTTCGTGCTGAGGTAGTCTGTTATGGGGTCACCTACAAGCAGGGTATCTAGGTCTAGGACTTATGCACACATCTCGTTAGAAAAAAACAGATAGTGTTTGCTTAATTATGTTGCTATAGTTCAACCTTAATTGAAACATAAAGACTAAGTTTGTAGAAAGTGCATCTGATAGTAGCAAAGAACTCCTTGAAAATTATATAAAAAATTGAATGAAACTTAAGAACTGTGTTCCTTTAAACCCTTAGAATAGTTGTAGGCATTTACTGCCTCTGTGATATTTGTGTCATACTCCCAGTGAGACTGCTCATAACTATTGTATAGAAAGCAACGATAATTGGCCTTTTAAACAATAAATCTGCTACTCTGCCTAATCATCTGGGTTATAAAATTTTCTGCATGCATGGAAGAATGCAATGAATGTCAGAGCTGTTGACTTCTAGAACTTCCTTTTCCATGTAGTCCCTCTTTCAATGTTGGCATTGTTTGCTCTTGTTTTGTAAATGGCATTTCATTGCAATGGTTCAGTGCCCATTTTCAGCCTTTCATTGCTGTGTTTTCAGTTAGCTGCAAATAACACTCTGCAGTGCTATTGAAAGGAAGCATACTTTATTTTGTCCCTAAATTAGGGGATGAAAGTGTCATGGAATTCAGGGAACTGTTTGTACTCAATTTTACATCCTGTATGTGTATGGAAGTCCTTCGAGTTGCTTAAAGTCTGACTGACAGTTCCTTGAAATTAAAGGATGTGTCTGAAAATCTGGATGCTCAGAATTTAGTCAGATTTGTATGGAAAAAAGCCCCATATATTTAAACCTGAAGGAAAAAAAGCCAGAGCAAAGTCCCATAATGCATAAAGGAAGACTGGTTACTAGAGGAGGACTAACTAAGAAATAACAAGATCTTTAGATATGAGGGTATTTCTCCACATTCTGCTTGGCAAATTCAAGCTTGCTCTGCCTGCCTTCTAAGCTGGCCAGATGTCTTGTGTCTCTGGACTAGGTGCTCTGATGATGTGAGCTCAAGCACAGTGCTGCATTATGTCTGGGCTTTGACCCAGCCTTGGTAGCTTCTAACAGTGCAAAGCTGGAATCTACACAAGTGCTGTCCCAGAGGGGACAGACAGTTCCTCAGTGAGTGGCACAGGAGGCAAGTTACTGCTCTGTACAGTTCCTCGTCCCTGATTTACCTGTAAGGCAGGCTCCTCGTTTACAGGTTATACTGAAGAAATTTATTGTACAAAAGATTTAGTTAATTAAGCAACTGAAAACCAAAACAAGCTAAAACAACCCTTTTAAGAGCAAATGCAATTAATCATTGCGAGTAACAATGGTCATGATTGTCTCTGATTGAAGTATTTGAATTATCTGGTGCTCTAGGTCAACAATAATTGTATTACTTGAATAAAGATTGTATTTAGGAAAGTTTTCTGGCATGCTCTGAAATGAGATGAACTACGTGATTCCAATGGAATCTCTGGCCCTTTAATAAAGTAAAAAAAAACAACCCAAAAGCCATTCACTGCTAATGTTGCAAAAGATCTGTGGATCAGGAAGTATTGGGAAAAGGAAGTATTTTTGATAAAGGGTAGACTACTTTAGAGAAGTTTTAGGTTCCTAACTGTTTAGAAATACAGCTGAACTACTATCACTTGTAATTCTTGCAATGCTTAGTGATCATAGTTTACTGAAGAGGCACTGATAGTTGCATTAAGTTGGAATAAGTCTAACTTTGAGATGTGAAGTTTGGTTTTCACGTACCTCAGCTTCCACTTTGTGTAGGTGTCACATTTTCCCTTGTAGTATAACCAGGATACAGTTCTGATCAGGCTGAATGTTATTTAAGCTCCTTCTCCCTCAGACTCACCCCCCTGCCTTTCATGTTTGAATGCTGCTGACACTTCTAGCAACTTAAATTTAAGGGAAGTGGGGAACCATGTCAAATGGCAGTCAAAATTGTCACCTGGCCCATTCCCAGCATATGAATTGATGTTGCTTTTAAGACCAGAATATTTTAAGGATCCCAGAAGGATTCCAGGTCATTCGGAGAGAATTTTTTTTTTCCTGTCTCCATGGATGTGGGATTTAACACATAGACCTCCTGTGCCACTGACAATCATACTGGCTGACCCTGGTGTTTCCTGTCCACCTGCCCCTTGTGCACCAGCAGGATGATATGCATTTGTCTAATGACAGCAGCCATGAGATTCATGCTTCCACTGAGTATGTTATTTCAGAGTTAAGTGATGTTTGTTCCCCTGTATTTCACACATTTTCTCACACTTGTGAGATTTACTAGTTGACTTCTCAATTTTAATTTTTTGTAAGCTGAGGGTATTCCTTTGCACCTTCATTTTCCTTTCTGTCCAGTTCTTTACAATTTTGAAAGTTTCAGTTGTAAAGGTGAGACATGATTCTCTAGTGTTCCCTTTTGTTTTATAGCCAACACCATTTATCCATTTGATAGCTGGAAATGCTCTGTTACTTATAGGAGAAGGTTTTATGCATATTCTAGTAAACCAACCTTTCTTTTAGTCCACCGAAGTACAAATTTTAGGCCTTCAGATTCAGCTACTTACAATACTTATGGCTCTTGTAATGTTTTATAGACGCTTTTTATTCCAGTCCAGTTATTCCAATTAACCCAAGGCCCGATGATAACCAGCAACTCAAAGGAAAACTACAAGCACACAGGGGCTCCTCTTGGTTATAACATCTGTTCTGAGCCCACTGTGTTGATCGGGAGCATTAACAACAGGTCCCAAGAAAGCTTATGCAGGAGACAGGAAAGGGAAGGGAATTGCAGGCAACCCAGGACCAAATCTCTGCTCCTCACACTTCCAATCCTTGCCACAGGCACTGCAGCCCTGTCCTGTACCCAGCTTGTTCATTCCATGTTTGTGCCATGTCAATAGCTGAAACCAACCCAAGCTTCTAAATTTTACCTGCCTTACTTTGCCCAGACCAGCATTACAATTACCTTTCCCTCTTTTAGCTGGCAGAGGGGTGCCTGACTGACCTATATTAAAGCTGGGATTCAGCAACCCTCACACCCACAGATGATCCCAGACTGAAGCCACAGCAGGGATTTCAAAAGGTTCTGCACCTTTCCAAGCAGTGGCAGGCATCAGCCCATGGTGTGCCTAAGCGAAGCAGGATGTGGGAATCTCTATCACAGCACCAGGTGCTGCTGTAGAAATGGCCCGAATTGCAGCTTAGATGGGTTCGTGTCTGTGCCTATAGAAGAGGACAGGGAGCAGCAGTGAGGCCTCTGCTGACGTGAGTTCTGCCCAGCTGGGGCAGCTATAGAGTTCTATAACTTCTACAAACTGCTTTTTCGCCAAAATTGTGTCAGATAAGCAGCTTACCATGCATAACAACAGCGAATTCAATTCATCAGATGAGGAGGCTCCAGTCAGTGCATTCTTTTATAAATGGTTCGCTCCTTTGTCAATTTAAGTCGTTCTGACCGGCAAGACCATTAACTCCTGAGGCTGCAAAGGCCTATGCAAACATTAACGATTTTGCTTTCACACACTCAACATTAGTAATTGCAGTGCTTTTGATCACTTGCCTGTGTAAATTTTATAATACTTTTATGCAAAAACACTGACATTTTTGCTGTTTCAGAGCAACTCCAAAACCAGTAAAGCACGGGTGGTGGTTAAATGCAGAAATGAGTCTTCTGGTTGGGTTTTCAGCAGTCCTTTGCTCATGACATGCACATAAACACAGGTAGATTTTGTACAAGTCTGGTAACTAATGATTTTCAATATGGAATCTGTTGGTGCTCACAGAAATGCCAGCATGAGACCAGTGAAAATAGACCATTTGTCTCCTTGCATAATTTACTGTGGTCCATGAGACCATCAGGAGCAGCAGGACACCTCCTGTGCAAGAAGCAAAACTGAACACGAATAAATTAAAATGGAACAGCTGCACAATGCAATTCTCTGTGTAGCTCAATCTTAATAATGTTTTTAAGTTGATGTTTTTACAGTAAGTTAAGTTTTTGCCATTCAGGGTTTGGGGAAATAAATTTAGAAGGAGCATGCTATCAAACTGCAGTTTCAATTAGAAATTGGTACTTTTTAGAAACTGTTTTCCTACACAGTTATTTCAACTGAGGATCCTGTCCTGTGTTTGCATAGATAAGATGCACTTCAATTTGCCTGAGGAAGTGTGCTGATCATACAGCAGCATGATTAGTTGTGTATTGAGCAAGCAAGGATTCGAAGACATTTGTGGAGGATCAGATTCTAGCCAAATAAGTTGTTTTAAAATTATTTCATATTAAAGTTGTTAATTGCTATTTCAGAGTGAAAAAACTGACTGCATCTAATACACCTTATGCATATACATATTAAAAAATGCAGTAGTTAAAAAGGACATGATAGGATATATATAGATTTTGTAAATTTTTGTTATATATATATGTCTGTTTTTATGAAGTTATGCTAAAGGAAAATTGATACTTGGTTCACCCTCACACTTTACTGTAAAGGTAAGATTTTTAGTATCAAGTATTTGATTTTTTAAAAATTCGGGTTTTTTTTACTCTGTGTACAATCTTAAAATTGTTTATTTTGAGGTATTTGTACCAAGAATCAACTAATAGAGAACTGGAAGGGATTGCTTACAGATGTATAACTGCAAGTAATTTTCCCTTATTTTTACGAGAGAAAATTCATCCCCTGAAGGTGAAAAGACTTGTAGGTCATGGCAGTCACTTAAGTAGTGAGCTCAACAAATGGCCATAAGCAAATGCATAGGTGTTGCCTGAGAATATGGCTGATCTCACTTTCAAATGCAATATGTGTCATTTTGCCTCTATGAGCATTTTAACTATTGAGATTTTTTTTTCATAAGCACACTAAAATTCAATTGTTATTCGTAAATGGTCTTGATTCTCAGTCCCTAACCTAATGTGTCACAGAATACTTTCTCTTTTGTGGTGCATGCTAGGATCAGTCAAGGTTTGTTTTGACTCAATTAGCTATAAAGTACAATTTTGGAAAGCGTGTTTTGAATGAAGCAAAACTTTGCCCAGTTGTTTGTTTTTTTTTCCTCCTGCAACCTGTGAGCATTGAAGCATGTGGTTCTCATTCTAGGTGATATCTGCTACTGTGTTGTAACACTTGACTTGATAATATTTGTTGTGGTATTTGGTTTCAAGATTTGATTCAAGTTTGAAAAGAACCCTCTGATATCTGTACTCTGTAATAACTAGAGAGCTGTATGAAAACTTGCTTTTATATTTGCTATAGGGTTACCTTTTACATTGGTACATTTCTCTGTTCATACTTCCAATATCTTTCTGTTCTTCCCCTAGCGATGGACTCACACAGAAGACTTGCAACTGAAATCAGGAGTACAGAAGTTTGGAGTGGGTAACTGGGCTAAAATTTTGGTCCATGGCAACTTCAGCAACCGGACAAGTGTCATGTTAAAAGACCGGTGGAGAACTTTGCGCAGGACTGATCTAGTCTAGGTTTTCTGCATGACAGCTTGTTTTTCTCTGAGTGTCCAGCAGTGTTGCTGTCCTAAAACATGAAACAGAACAGTAATAGGTATAAAACATTCATGTAAGCAAACTTGTTCAGGTGGTGACTTTAATATAAAGCCTGGCCTTGTAGCTACATGGAATAGTTGACCTAAATTATGAAATGTGAAAATGCTTGCAGTGATTTAAGGTCAATTATGTACATAGGGGTATTAAATGTCTAGTAGCATCTTCAGCTTGATAGAGGCTAATACAAAGTCAAGTAGTCTATATTTTTAAAGGGCTGGATCTCTAGTTATATTGAGCTTTTTGCCATTTTACTTTCTACCATGTAATTCATTCTAATTTGATTTGCCTCACTTTGTAATTTTAGAGTAGTCATCTCTATCAGTAAGTTGTATCAACAATATGTATGTATTGATATGGCTAATTTTAAAAACTGATGGTGTGTTGTTTGCTTGCTTTTCTGCAAATAAAAATGTGTTACTTCATGTGATTTTATATTTATAAGTAACAAAGGTACTGGTTTGTTTGTTTGGCTTTTTTTAATAATTAAGCTAAAGTTCTAGGTAGATTTTTTTTTTTGAACTTAGATATACTTGTGTAATAGCACCTTTTATCTTGCAGAAGAGATGAACACATGGAAAGTAACAGTATTACAGTAGCACTTAATTTATCATCTTGTGCCACCTACCTTTGTCTTGAGAAGTGTCTTCTTCTAGACCAACAGGAAAGGGAAAGCTCAAAAACAAATGGCCAAAGTGGGGCTCACTAACGAGTCTACGCTGTCACTGTTGGCCCTGCTCATGAGACACATCTCATCTGCGCTCTCACCATCTCTGTCTGCAGTGATAGCAAGCAAAGATATGCTCTAATGGGGGTCACTATCGAGGTGTCAGCTGGACACATTAAGCGTCCTCATATGAGACTGTAACAGATGGATGTTGGCACTATGTAGTCTCTTGATTCAGACTGTTTAGAAAAGAGTTCCACAAACTCAGAAAACTCCTACTTTCCACGGCCATACTGGTGTGAATTTAGTGACTTGAACTAACATAACACAGCATTCTTTTAAAGGTGAAATTGCTCCAATTCAGATGCTTTCCGTATCTTTCTCCTTGGATAATGTTTTTATTTTCTAAGAACCTTACAAGGAAAGGCATCTGTCTGAATTGGTCATAATAAAATAAACCTCTCCAAGATAATTTTCCTGGTTACAAAGGAAGAGATATTCTTGAGGGCTGAAATGTTCAGGGAGTATTACGTTTCTGTTTTCATGGCCTGCTTTTATAACAATAAAATGGTAAAGTATGGTTACAAAGATTTGTTTCCCACTCTTACTGTGGACAGGACCTCAGTCAGATCACCCTCCTCATTCTTAGCACCATCCACCATGGTTTCTTCTTGCAGCTGCTAGAAACAGTGGCAAACAGTGGTCTTTAGGTTCCATGGAGATGCTGCATGTCCTAACAGTAAATTTGTTCAACCTTAAAGCACAATTTGCCTTTAGGAAACATTGTGAAATTCAGGATCTTGATAATATACAGGCTTTGTTCTTCAGCAAGGAGTCCTGGAACAGCTGTAACCCAACAAATCAAAAAGTCATAGCAGGTATCTGACAAGTGAAAAAATGCAGGATGTAGCCTCTTCAGTGCCATAACAATAATTCAGGGTAATAATAGGTAACAAACCAAGGATTAGCAGTCTTGCCAATGTGCTAATGTTGCAAGTTTCTATGTTAATTGTTGTAGGTGAACATTTTTAACTAGTAATAAGGATTTCTTTTCATGTTAGCCAAGGCCTTAGTTACAAAGTCTTATTTAGGTTCGTCTGCCATAAAGTTCACATGAAGTCCTGAGAAATCTACTTCCTTAACCCTTACTAGTTACATATCTTTATGAAGGTGGCTGAACATGAAAACTGCAATGTAGAGGAAGAATACTTCTGCACTTGCAGTATGAACAATCATCTAGATGTTGCTGGGAAGGAACAAAGGATCTAAACTGAAATCCAGTTTTAGCTCTCAAATTTTCATTTGTATTCACTCTTGCTATTTTCTCAGACTTGAGAAAATTTGGCTGGCTCACTACTGAGTAGGAGCAGTGCCTGTAGCCAGGGCTGTGGCCAGTAGAGAACAAGAACTTCAGGAAAAGAAACTACTATGATTAGAAACATTAGCTCTTTAATTACAAGAGAGAAACATGGCAACATGCTTCTAGTGTTCTAACAGAAAGATGTCTTAGCATTTTATATTAAGGCAGAGAGAGTTTGCTGAAATGCTTCTGCCAAAGTTGTGACTCCTTTAAAATTTGTTTAGGCTCCAGAAAATGCAGCAGAAAGATGTAGGCTTCCTGGCGTTGATGTTAATTTTTGGAATCTTTTTGTTGTTGCCATTTTAAAGGTCTTTTAAACTTTTATGTAAAAATAAAGCTGTGCACCAGGGGACATGAACAGTGTTCCAGTTGCCGAATCTTCTTCCAGGTTCCTTGGCACTGAGAGTTGCCAATTGCTTCCCAGTGTAAGATTTTATCTCTGAAATGTGACAACAAATGAGGAATTATTGACTGAAGATTCTGTATTTCATGTTACTGGGTTGCGCTGTATAACATGTCAGAAGATTAGATTTGCTTAATCATGCTTTGACTCATCTAGCTCTTAAAATGCTTTATGAAGCAGGCACTATATTAGAAAGTATAATGTTCAGAATAGTGGATTGAGTAGTTTGTTGTACACATATTAAGTAGTATGCATGGATCAAGTAAAAATCTGTTCTGAATAATAAATGTATACTTTCACAACTACTTTTCTAGAAACCAGGTATGTAGGTTTGAGGGGAATAGTGATCCACCACTGTTAAACCTGCAATCAGATTTGGATTATGTCAGGAAACACCATTTTTAAGTAAAAGTGCCCATAGCTGTCAAAAGTCCTCTTGCGCTACAGAAGTTGCACCATTCCTTCACAATTGTGAAGAAACCGTGCAAAGCACTGAACCCTTATATTGAAATTACTTCCCAGTTCTGTGGGAACTGAAAGGGTAAACCTTCTGAACTCTACAAGTGATACAAGCTGTTTCACTTTTTAGGTATAATAAATGCAGCTTTTAATGAGACCTTGAGAAGTTTTAACTTCTGTACTAGGTCTTGCTCCAGAAGAGAGAGCAGAAGAAAGGCTTTCTTTACCCATCTGCATTATGACCATCCCCAGCACAGCGATGTGTGTCAGAGTTCATAGCTGGAGGCTGGCAGGCGACACACACGGTATGTCCTTCACGCAGGTACTGCATCCAGCGAGCATACGGCCGATTCTCCAAAGCACAGTGGTGTGACAGTGACTCTGTTCTAAACTCCACACAGTATCTGCTCGGCAGGAAAAGTACTACATTAGTTATGACAGATAAAACACAAGCTAGGTATACACTTTGAATGCACCTACTTACCATACTGGTGGTATTTTTGAAGGCAAGTTAGACATCATCATTGCTAACAAGTCCTTCTGACCTAACCTATTGAATGGATTCTTAAAAACAATTTCTCATTCTATGCCCCAGTCCAGTGTTTTATGTATAGTTTCACTTTCTGGTTGTGTTCTGTATTCTTAAATTATGTTGAAAAACAGACCTTGGTAACTTTTATTTTTTCTTCTATTCTGCTGAAGGACAAAATGGTAAAGAGACTAAGAATACCAATGGGAAAATAGCACAGGACAAAGCATTATGAGCTTGCAGACCCAGTAACAGCCTAATTTAAACTTCATAACCATCTGTACTGGTAACCAAAGAAAATTTTTTACTACTTGTGTCAATTAATTAAAAAAAAAGTTCCCTTGAGACCAAGCCCATTCAGCCCACTTTGTGAGTTCAGAGACCTAAGTCTAATTTCTTAGACTTACACTTAGGATACATTCAACTTTGGTTTACCATTATGTACTGTTGGCTTTCAAAACCAGCCATTATCACATTTGCCATGATCCCAATATCTAATTCAGGACAATTAGCAAGTGATAAAAAACAACATCTAGGATATGTACATAAACAGAAAAGAAAACCAGTACAAGCTATAGCTTATTGTTTAATTATTGCAAATTTCATTTTTCTCCATAGCGAGCTACTTTCTCTTGAACAAGATGACCCACATGCATATGACAAATAGCTTACCCAGCTGCTTCTTTGTCAGAAGGCCAGAGAGAAGATGCTGCTTGTCGTTTTCTTTCTTTACCATATTCAGATGTAGTTATGAAAGCAGGGACTGAGGAAGAAACAGTTACAGTAAGGCAGCAAGACACAGCTGAGTCATATTTCAATTACTGTAACAGTGCATGAATGAATCAGGAGTTTGTGGATGGTGTTGCGGGCTGACTTTATTGAAAAAGTGATAAAATGTTGGCAACACCAGAGATCAACCCCATTCCCTATAGCTGAGTTCTCTCTTATTCAGAGGAAAAATATCTAGAAATACATGCCATCTAGTCTGTGAGGACGTAGGATGTGCTGCAATCCTACAAGGAGTACTGTGTCCTGTTTCATACTGAATTTGTGTTCTAACTTTGCACAGATATAATTTGATACTTACTGAGGGGATTATATCCAGAAACTGAAGGGAACACATGCAGCTTAGTTGTTTATATAATAAAAATTAAGAAAAGCTAGAGTGGGGAAAAAATAATAAAGAGGAATATGACAGTAGAAAGCAACATTTTCAATTGTATTTTTAACCACCTATCTGCAGAGAGATGCTTTTTTTTTTCCACTGTACATTGACATCGGTAAAATTTATGATGGCTTTGATGGACACAATGTACAGATAAATCAAAGAGAGAATACCATGTTCATGGCCACAGTCCTTCCCCTGGTAAGTCAGGTATTCCAGGCAGCCAGCCTTCTCCTCCAGAGTAGGGCAAGGTTCCCCACCATTTCTAGGTTCCTGTTGTACGTAGCGTCTACGTATTCGCAGACCGGGGTGACATTGTTCTGCACAGCCACTCCAATGACTCCACTCCCCCACAACACAGGGAAGAGCTGCAAAGGAGTATTAGAACATTAGTAGTAGTCAAGATTTCTGTTGTATTGCTCTCAATATCTTCAGGTATTTAGACTGTATTGGGTTTTTTGTTTTGTTTAGAGTTCTCTTTACTTTTTCTTTTCTACTTATTGATACAGTTTTAAATCCTCTTCAAGGACTATGCATCCTCAAATTTAACATTCAAACCTGCCTGCAGTGCTTCGCTCCCTATTCCATCCCTTGTCCAAAAAGTGACAGCCCCTCAGAGAAACCTTTCACTACATCTATGGGATTATTCTGTACCCTCTTCTGAAGCACAGAGCATTAGCCCCAAAGACCAGCTTATGGATTATCTACACAAGAGTGGTCTGACCTACCCTGGCCAGTTCTACACCACTGGATTTTGTTTTAAGGTTGAAACATTGAGTAGCAGAACTCAGGAAGCCTTTCGGCACTTTTGATTCCCCTCAGATTGATTTCTAACCCTTTTTTCCTGAACACTTGAAATAAGATCCAGTGCCACAACTTTGTTGCCCTGTTTTAACACAGGATGTCCTACTCCATAGTCCTTGCTGCAAAGACATTTGGGGGGGATAATTTTGCCTTTTTTTCGTCTCAGAACAATGCAGGGGTGTGTGTAGACTTGTGTTTCTGTGTCGCTATAGCTACTGATACAGAGCTTTACAACAATGCAGACAAACTATACAAAATGTGTATAAATGTGATTTTAAGGCCCTGCTCATTTGCAAATATGGAACAGTTCTCTGGACATTTGTATTTTGGTTCTCACGGATGACAAATTCTGAACTTAACCAAAACATGGGGAAAATGTCATTATTTTGAAAATAAATTTTGCATCATAAGAAATTGCATTTCCCTCTAGCAGAGCATCAATAGCACAAGTACCACATACTCGTACCTTTGGCCTCTCCTAACCCAGCCTAATAGAAATACAAAGAACTCTCTTTGCACATAATTAGGTGTGCTCATTGAAGGTCTTGGATGAAGAAAGAATGAAGAAGAAAGGCTGATGGTCTTTGACACCTTTTTGATTAAGTAACATGGAAGTTCTTTAGGAAAAAACCCTAAATCATCATATTATGTAAAGAATGAGCCCTTATTTCATGTTTGTCACTTCTAGCCTTTCCATGAGAGCTGCACATGATAGACTAGGCATCTCTTATTTTCAACATTGTCTTTAAACTCAGAAATCATCAGATCTGCTATCCACTAGCTATTTCCTTCACTATTTTATTCTCTGCAATGCATCTAATAATGATGGCATGCTCATTTATATTAAGTGTAATATACATATTTCTGACCTATAGTTCTCCCTTCGCTTGCATTTCTCTTTTATATTCTGGCAAAACACTTGCTTTCTGCCAGCCTTGCTAATGAACAATATGCCAGTTATCTTTTTCAAGTGGATATGTACAATCTACTCTGGAAAAAAAAGTTTTTCAGCCTGATTCCCAGAGAATACAGAAACAGATGATGGATACATTATTCCTAAGTAAGAAGCTACATAACACAGGAGTCTTCACTTTATTTGTCCATTAACATAGCATACAAAACACACAGGTGTTTCACGTTTGCTCTCTCACTACATCTCTAATTTCTTGGAGCAGTACCCATATCATAAAGCAGATAAAGCCTCTGTAAGAGGCTACTTTGCAAATGTCCTCACCACACTGCTATAAATCACCTCCTCTGTTCTCACTTTGCACCTATTCTGACCAAATTTGTCCACTTTTAGTGCCCTGACAGCACCAGGTGTATGAGTGGCTGAGGATGCTGCATCCCACTCCCTAGGGAACTCCACTGAAACAGAACCACTGAGCTGCCCTGGGTATTAGGCCACCAGTTGTCCATTCTGCTCAACAACTAGCATTCTCTGGTGTTTTCTTCTACTTGTTATGAACACCTTCCACATCAGCCCCTGGGTATAATTTGTAGAACAGCACTGGAAAACAATGGAAAAAAGCTCCTTTTACCACATGCAGATACCTGAAACTGTACCACCAAGTGCTGCCCTCAGACACAACTAGGTACCCCGGGGTACACAACACAGCCTCTGTAGCTGTGGAAGTACCGTGCTGACATGCTGCAGCATAACCCTCTGACATTTGTTTCAAGCATTGGGAACTAGAAAGCAAAACCAGTGATAGTAAAAATGTCTTAGACCCCACCATGGGATAGACAGAAGAAGTGCTAATGTAGTATGGAGCTGACAGTCTTTGCTACCTGGCTGCAGGGTCAGGAAACGGTCCTTGTGCCCACTTTACTTAACAGTATAAGGACAGACTTCAGTGTCTGATGACACATCTACAAATCATACCCAGAGTACTCAAAGGACTGTAAGTGCCTATTTAGCCTGTTTCCTTATCTGCTGACTTTCTTCCAAGCTGGCCTATATATGTAAGAATTTCCACATAACTTTAATCCCATATTGGCACCTTGACATGCAGATAACATCAGATCTAACATGACATTTTCCATGCAGGAAACTCCCAAAGGGACTGAGTATCAAATAAATCAATGACTTCATGTCTTGATGGAATTAAACCAAGCCGACAGTTAAATACTGGTCACCTGCAGCAATACATAGCACATTTATCAAGATTTAGAACAAGATGCATGAATTGCCTTAGTCATGTGGAAAAATATGAATATTGGGTTGCTAGAATGGAATTCAGTCAGTGAGATAATAATGTCCCTCTTGCAGTCAGTACCCAGCATCTATTCAGGGACAGTACATCAATTTTGTGTCTCAATGAAAAGATGTCAAAATCCTAAGCATGACAGAGAATGGGTCCCAGAGATGGCACAGAGGGAACGGTGTCATGTCTTGAAATACAAAAAGAATTACCAGGCACCCATAGCTACATCTTTATGGTCTCTCTCCATGTTGCTAGTCTTCAGCTTAGTTAATGTAACAATGGTAGATGATGATTTGTTGAAACTACCAGGGGGATGCAAGTCAAAGGAACCTGAAGGACAGGATTTGTGCTCAGATACAATGTTGGAAACTAATGAGGCACTTGGAATCTCAAAAATACATGGAAAAATTACATTGCTGTCTTAGGAAACACAGATTGAGTAGTCAGAACTTTTTTCCTGTCTTCCATTTACAGCAGTGTGAATCATAGATCTTTTCTTCTGAGTCAAATTCTATTTAATTTTTTCCCATCTCTGGAAAAGAAAGGAGGATCATTGTATGTTCATTGCACAACATATGTTGTAATGTATAAGGATCTGTGGATTTTCTCAGAGTACCCATTCAGTTCAAGTGACAAGCTCATTCCTTTCTCAGGCTTTCTCCTTGTACAGTAGTTCCTATTTAAAATGCTCTCTATGTACAAAAGTATTCTTTCATCGTTGTTAGAACTATAAGGAAATTTATTTAAAAACTCCTGAACTTATGTTCAGCAGTCCGTGGACTTCTGCTGAACCATCTACTTATACAGTACCAGATCTACTGCAATTTTTAAGCATGGTAGAATTTAGCCCTACCACTGGCACCTTTAGGAAGCCCCTCCTTTCAGTGCTTTCTGTTATTTTGGAGCATTGTTTTTGTATTATTCCTAACACATTTCTTGATTACCTATACTTAAGGCACTTTACACTTTCCCTAAATATTTCATCCTGTTAAATATTTGTGAAAGGATGAAATGTCATTTCAGCAGGTGCTGAAGTCATGAGTGGTGAACAGGTTGACAAACAAGCTGTAGTACAAGAATCATTGATCAACTTTCTTCACCTTTCTGTTTCCAAGTTTTGAACTTGACATTCAAAACAGTGAACTATGTCAATAAACGCTCTTGGTATCATTAAACACATAGACAGAATTTAGAAAGACTCAGTAGGGAGACCTCAACATCCAATAGGAACAAAAACAACTTTAACATTTCCAGCCATACCTGTGTAAGGTGATACCAACTTCCACTGGAACTCTGAAATTTCTGTTTATATATAATACAATGTAATGACTGCTTGCCATAGAAAGTATATATGATCAATTGCCTTTAAAGAATGACTTGTGAATTTTGTGAGTTTTGTAGTTTTGGGATTGTATGAGTTCTAGGACCACTTTCCCAGACTGCCAAAATCCTGCCCACCCATGCAAAATGAGCTACTCCCTCTGCTTCTGTTAGCACTGGAGCTCACACAACTGGGCAGTGAGGCAGTGCAGGGAGTCAAACCATCCAGAAATGGGCAATAGAGGAAACAGAAAGAATTCTCTGTGGGTTTAGCTCCCTGAACTGGGCCATCAGAGACTGTCGAATTCCGGCTCTGGTGCAGGAGGGGCAGAGAAGACTCCACGGAGACTCCATCTTCCTGCCTGATCCAGGGCACCCATTGCCCACGCAGGGTACAAGAGAGAGGCAGCACAAACACATAATGCCTTTTGAGGAAACCACCACTGACCATGAGACAAAAAATGCCATCTCAATAACAGCAAGGCATCATTAGATGCCAGAAGTCATACATAGTAAGGAAAGTGTTTAAACAACCACAAGTTCGAGCTTCTTTTTGAAGAGCATAGAACTTTTTATTGGATTACAGCTCCATTTTAATGCTAACACTGGGTATGTTTATCAGCTCTCTCCTTTTATATTTGAATATTAAAAATCATATTTCCTGAAAAGATGCAATATGCCATGACTGTATGACGCATTTTGTCAGTTCTTCCCCTACTGATTTTCCTGAATGAAAGAACAATATATTTATAAAATATTCATTTTAAAGAGCTACCTTTTGTCATACCCTGCGCTGCACTTTTTTCCCCCATGCTATTCTGCTGAGATTATTTAGTGGTGAGAGAACTGACTGTGTTTCTTCCGGGGGCCTGGGGTCAGAGTTATGCTCTGCTGAGCTCTTCTGTACAGCTTTATATCCCTTAGGACATGTCTACACCACCTTACAGTCATACTCCCCCTTCCCAATACAGGCAGACATAAGCCAACTTGGGTCCAAAAGATATGTGACTATGTCAGCATGGCACTGAGCCTGCTAAATACACCCTAATTAGCAGAACTGTGCAGCAGAGGCTCATGACTTTTTGGCTGTAGGCTGGCATGTATCCAGCCAGCTGGGAAGAGACATTAGGCTGAGTGAGTACTAGTGCTGCACCTGCAAAGCAGGGGCTGTGTCCTGCATTGAAGGCACAGGGAGGGAGAACAAATTGTGAAGACCCCAAAGGGTAGAAATATCACAGAAAGAGGAAGTGTGAATACCTAAAAGGCTGCTACTCAGTTTGGTAGAACTGGACCACTTCCCCTCCTTGCCACTGCTCCCTTGGTGGCCAGGCCTTCCCGCAGGGGCTGGCAGAGGACCCTTTTAGAGAGTCACAGAATATTCTGATTTGTAAAGGACCATCGAGTCCAACTCTTAATGCCCCTTATGGGAATCAAATCCATGACCCTGGCATTATTAGCACCATGCTCTAACCAACTGAGCTTGCACTCAATCTCCTATGCTTATTTTAAAGCCCGTGCCTTCACTGAAAATCCTTGCTGATTCATACCCCTAAAAATGGGGCCAAAACCTCACAGTGGGGATTTCCCCAATCATTTCATTGACATTTGTTTGGCAGGATGTGAGGAATCGGCTGAACGACACAGACCCTGCTGTCTCTGTAATCGGACATCCCCCCTGCAATCAATGTGTGTTTGGGACTAGCACAAGTGAAAAGTAAGTAACATAATAATCTAGAGATAAAATAATTTCAGACTATCACTGTACTACAGCTGATCTGGAAACCTTGCAGATGTCTAGTGAGAGAAAAATCTCTGTCCCGATTCCTGTGCCTGCCTCTACCCTGGCGCTGCCCCAGCCTGGTCCCAGCTCATGCCATCGTCCCGGGGGTTGAGGACGCCGGGGCGGGAGGAACCTGGCCCCCTCGCAGCCCTTAACCCAAATCCAGGGAAACCTCCATCCCGCGGAGCGTCGGCAGGCAGCCAGCAACCTGTACCGGAGAGAGGGCCGGGGGTCCCGCCGGGGCAGCCCCCACCGCGCCGCTCTCGCCAAGGCTGCGGCCCGGCCGGACTCCCCAGGGTCGGGGGCGGTGGCACCTACCTGGACACGCCTGGCTGTGGTCGTGGCAGCAGTCCCCGGCTCGCCGGCAGTCTCCGTCGCAGTAGCAGGTCCCGTAGCCCCCTCCCTCCCTCCACCCCTCGCCGACGCAGGCTGCATCCCGGCCCTGGCAGCACTTGCCCGAGCAGCTGCCCCCGGCCCCGCTGCCGGCCCACAGCAGCCCCAGCCACAGCGCTCCCGACAGCGCCGTGCCGCCCATGGCCGCGCCGCCCCGACGTGCGGATCCCGCCACGCTGCGCTGCGGCCGCCACCGCATCCGACGGAGCGGGGCGGGCTCGGCGGGCAGGCGGCGGGGGCGAGGGGGCGGCCGGCGCGGTCCTGCCCGGCCCTCCCTGTCCTGTCCTGCCTGGCCGGGCGGTTGGCCCCGCTCCCAGCCCCGAAGGGCAGCGGCACAGCTGAGAGCGGAATCGGGGAGCGGACGTATCCCGGGGGTGTCCTGCCAGGCGATGGGTGTTTCCCGCGGAGTCCGCATGGCAGGACCCACCTAGCGATGCCCCACACAGCGATGTTCTTTCTGTACCGGGACGTACAGTGACCTCCACAGCCATATCCCACACAGCAGCGTCCCACTCTGCAGGGACTCACACAGATATGACCCTCACAACGATGTCCTGGATAGGGATTTCTTGCACTGCCCTGGCCCACACGGTCGTATCTCACATGGCCACAGCACACATAGTTATGTCCCACTCTGCAGTGATGACCCCCGCAGTGATGTCCTGTGCAGGGATACCCCACACTGCCATGTCCCACACAGTACCACACTGCAGGGACCCACACACTGGTGGCCTGCCATATACCCCATGGCAGCGTCTCCCCCATGGGGTGGTGACCCTCACAGCAATGTCCCACAGAGCAGTGTCCCACACTCCAGTGACCCCCACAGCAATGTCTCACACAACAATGTCCCTTCCACAGTGAGCTGTCCCGCACAGCAGGGTCCCATGTAGTGCTGAGCCACAGAGCAATGTCCTTCACAGCAGTGTCACACAGCCGTCTCCTGCACAGGACCCATCTGCAGAGCAATGTTCCACCTGGCAATGTCCTACACAACTGTGAACTGCCCAGCCATACACTGTACACTGACTGACACAGCCATCCCAGAGCATTCACATCCATCTCCACACAGCCCAGCGGGTAGGAACAACCTGGGACCACAAGACAAGATTTATTGGTACAGGTACTTTCTCATTTCAGTGCACATACAACACAGCCAAGAACATTTGCTATGTTATGTTTTTAATTTTCTTTCTTTTTCCTTTTTTTCCTTTCTTTTTTTTTTTTAAACTGTTTCCAGAACAAACAAAAGAAGCTGTACTTGCAGGTGCACAAGGAAAGTGAAGTGGATTCCCAAGTAACTTCCTAAAATACAAAGATTTGGATTCTGGTTTTCATTTCAGTTCTCTTCAGTACTAAGAGGTTTTCAGGATTAATGGAACCTGATAATTTTAGCCAAAAGTCAAATCCCAAAAGTAAGTAGTGAGGTGACTGCAAAAATATGTTAGTTTGCACACTTCAATTTGCAGATAGCTACTAAAGCAAGAGACATCTGGTCTCCCAAAGCTGCTTACAGGTGGGAGGTAACAGTCTTTTATATTATCTACTACATGTGGGTACTTGAATCCCCTGAGACAGCTTGGGCCAGACGGAGTATAATTTTTTCTAGCCATCAAACGTTGCTGTTAAACTGTTGTCTAAATCCCTCAGGATTGGGTCTGCGCTGTTATCCAGTGTGCCATTAATGAACTCATTGGCATTTTGCCAGCCTAAAACTTGAACCCCTGAACAGCAAATGTTGGGGGAGTTCCTGTAGTGGGAGAGAGGAGAATAGGACTTGAAGCCTGCCTTGGTAAAGGCAGTGTGAGAGAAGGAATGCCTCTATGTTTTCCTTTCCTTTATTGCATTCCTGTGCTTCACCTGAAAGGCAAAATGTTAGCAAATAGTAGTAGAAACTACCTTTGTAAGTAGATAAATCATGTGCAGATGACTTATGCTAAAAGGATAAGTCAGTAAAACTTGGACAAGTTCAGAACAGATTAAAGAGGGACTTTGTCTCAGTGGATATGTTTACAGTAAAAACAAGAAAATATGTCTGCAATGGTCTAGTAAAAGAAAACAAAATACAAATGAAAAATGCTGTAATTTCTACAAGAGTTGTAAAGCTGATTCTTCAGAGCAACCAGAAAAAAAAAAAAAAAAGAATCTTAATTAAAGGAGAGAACAAGCTCACCCAGTTTGTTCCAGCAAATAGTTTGCTTTTTTCCTTTTAGTTTAGTTTCTCTCTATTAGGAGTAGCACTAGGTAACCAGGTAAAGAAGAAGGGCAAAGAAACACAGCAATGTGTTCTCAGGCAATGACGCAGCACTGAAAACCTTACAGGCAATTCCAGCAAGCAGGCAGAGATTTCATTCTAGTCTGACATGAGGTGGTCCACAGAAAGTAGGTGTTGCTCTTGCCCTGCTGTTGGTTATCTTTTTGTCATGTGGAAAACTTTACAAGGAAAAGTAGTTTGGGGCAAGGCTGATTTAAAATGCATGTGTAGGTAAGCTTAGGGACTGTGCAGAGCCCTTGCTCTGTCTTCCTTGTAAGCCTCAGAGGAGCATTTTATTGATCAGAAGTCATCAGACATCTGTTCCACATGTGTACTTCATGCCGAAATATTTCTTAATCCCAGAGGTGAGGAGAAATCTAAGGACTGTATTGTAGTCCTCTCAAAACCAGGTGTTGCTGTTGGCTCTAAGATTTTGAAAACCATGGTCTGGCTCAAGTTGTCAACCATTTTTGTACTTTTCTCCATTTCTGCCCTATTTTTGCTTTAAAACTCAAAACTCAAATTCCCAAACTAAAACCTAACTGTAGTATTATGTGGTAGGAGGGCAAAAGAAACCAAGGCTGTGAAACATTTTTTTCAACTAATTTTTCAAACATGTATATGGTTCCAGTGAGTCTTGTTCCATTGTTTTATTTCCAACCAAAGTGTCCCCATTGCCTTACATGGAGTTCTCCTTGGTTTGCAATACCACAAAGACAAAACTGAGTTCCAACAGTAAATTAGAATGAGTACTAGTCTCTATTATGTATCATACTTACCAACACTATTATTTACTGTGGTTGTTTATGCTTTCTCTATTTAAAGAATGTAAACCAGAGCCAAATTCTTACTCTCTGTCCATTCCTGTGGTGCACATCTACCCATAATATTAGACAGAAGGCTGAAAGCACCTGCAACTGGGAAAAGTTTCAGATTAGGAACAAAATACATGTTTGATTGTAAAATACCTCTCATGTTTCAAGTTTAACTTACAGCCACAGTGACTTTGAGTACCTGATCTAAGGACTATTCAACTCAACTTCAAAGTAATTTTCAAATACAGGATCTGTCAGCCAGCAGCATTCCACATGCCCACACCTCCTCACGAGCAAACTTTCTGGAAAGTCCTAACTTGCACAAATAGAGTTAATTTTTCATTGCTTCTAGGAGGTTAATCCAATAGCATCAAAATTAGAAGACTTCAAAGATCCTGCAGGGCATTTCTTTTTCTTTCAGACTCATGTTTGCACACAACTCTATTTATTTGAGAGAAATACCCTTCCAAAAGCAAACTGCTTGCATTTTATATTGAGACAACAAGATGACTGATGTGACTACAAAGGCTACAGGCTGTCTCTATCCTGCCACACAGGACCTTGCTGCCTGAGAGCACCACAGTCAGCAGCAGCGTGAGTTTGTCATAAGAGGCCCTTGTTCCCATTGTTCTGAAAAAAGTAGACTTTCTCCTGATAAGAAATAATCCCTTCTAAGGTGAACAACCAAATCATGATGTTTGTCAGTGTAGCTGACAGCTTAAAGCAATAGTAACATTTTGTATGTAAGAAAAATGAGGAGTAATTTGTCTTCACTAGCAATCAGCCCATATAAAAACACAGCAGATGAAACATAAAAGGAGGTTTCTGTAGTTTCACAACCTGTGCTGTTATACAGAAAGCATGATGCTGTTTCAATGACTAACTTGAGCTATTCTACATTGAATTACTCATAAGAGAGCAGGCTGAATACCTAGCTATATTTTTGGGGGAAGTCATTTGCTGTGCAAAGAGCCTTCCCCTTCCACCCACTTAGCCTTGGCAGTCCTGCCAGACACAACCCTGTCATGGGAGATGCACTGGCTCGCTGCACCTCAATTACAACCATTGATTTTGGTTGGGGTTGGTAATGATGCATAAAATTGCTTGAATTTGAGAGGTTAATGGAATTATGGTAGAGCCATCTATCAGGATATTTTTAGCTGAGTTTTTAAGGGCCTTCATCCTCCCTGTAAGTTATTGAAGGAATATCCAAGTAGTGAGATGAATACAGAGTTGCTCTCGAGCTTCCATGCAGAAGAAGTCAAGCAAATCTGTATGTCCAGTCTAAGCATATCAGAGCTGGAAAACATCCTTTTCCTGCCTTTTCCCCTGAATTTCTCCTTTTTTCAGATTCAGGGAGCTAAAATGAAATGGAGCACCTGAGCCAGCATGAGGAAGGGGAGGTAACACAGGGCAGAACAGGCAGAGGGCAGCAGGAGTGCCACCACGGACAGCAATTGATGATGAGACTGGCTCAGCAAGTGCACATGGTAGAACATTCCCCTCACTTTATTAGGCTACAATTACATCTTTTGTCTGAATTAAGAGCCTATGGCTTATAGTATAATGGTATCACATTCTCTAGTACATTTTCTCATGTTAGTTTTTATTTTATCTTAATTCTAAATGCCATATAATCCAGAAGTGTTACTGATATAATTCCAATTTTCATTTGTCTTCATGGTGTTGAGAACAACATTCACCCCAGGGATCACCCATAAGTGAATATGCTGATTACCTGGCTGTATTTGATGAAGAGCATTTGCAGCATAACCAGTGAAGCATAAAGTGATGAGTTTTTTAACTCCTGGTCCTGGAAAGTCAGACTGTTATTCGAACAATCTGTCCTGGTTCTTCAGGCCAAATAGGACACTTGTGCTTTCAAAGGCTTTGCTCAGATGTGAAGGCATCTATTCATTATGTGTGAGGAACAGAGTCCACTTGACTCCTGTTTGTTAGTTATCTTCCTGCAGGATTTACCAGGTATTTTTACATTTTAAAGGCACATGATCAGCCAGAGTAAGAGCAGGTGGCAGTTTAAAACAACCACTTTCCATAACAGAACTGCCTCTTATGAAATTGTGGGTCCCTTCCAACCCAGCATATTCTATGATTCTGTGATTTTTGTGAAAATAGGCATCCCAGGATGTTATTCCACTTACTTTTCTGTTTCCCCTGTTTTTGGGTTATTTTCTTTGGTATTTGCAGACCCCCTCTGCAGTCATGACTAAATCAATTACTTCCCTTCCCAATGTAGGAATCATTATTACCCTTTTAAAGATAGAATAAAACTGAGAATAGGGCATCTATCCAGCAAAACACTTAAACACTTGCATAACCCAAGGCACACAATAACCCCACCATGGGACTGTTCACTTGTTCCAAGTTGTGCAATCTTGGAGGATTTACTGAACCAGGGCCTCCTGGTGTGCCTGAGGGCTCCCTGAGATTCAGCTCTGTCACTCTCTGCTGCACACTGCAGCCACCAGCCTCTCCAGCCACAACATCCAAGAAGCCACGCTATTCTGCCAGATCTAGGGCAAACATTAGCCCTAATTTAGGCCCAGTCAGCTCCTTTTTCATCAGCATATAAAGTCAGAGATGAATAGCTTATTCTCAAATTTGTTATTTAAATTCATGCAAAAAGTGGCTCAGACTGTTTATTTCTCATTAACTCCAAATCAGGTTTGTTCTGCTATTTTAAACTATAACCAGTATCAGCACAGTCCAAAACTCAGTCTGTTTATTTCTTTCTCAGTTATCACATCCAGTAGCAAAGATCCTGCGTCTTGGAGTTATTGGGTGATTTTGATGATGATGCATTTTGCAGAGAAAAATGCAGCTCCTCCTTCTGCAGCTGATGAGCACGCTCTGCTGCAGGAATAAACACTTGTTTCTGTCAATAAAGAAAGCAAGAATAACTATGAGTTTATGAAATTAGGGCACTGAACCACTGAAAGAAAGAGTAATTTTTTCTGATCATAATCCCACTTTTAGAAACCTCTGCCAATCTTTCCACTGGTCTGATGAAAAGGTGGATTTTGCTGACTAGAATAACTTGAAAGTAAATGATGATTCTGGTGTACACTGGCTGGCAAAGGGAACTGTTTATATAATTCTGGACTCGCTAATAACCCTCTTCATAGCTGGAAATGGTGCCAGGGAAGCTGCTGGCTATATAAAAACACTCTCCCATTTCCTTGCCTTTATTATTTTCTGTCACAGCTTGTTTTTTTTTTAATTAGAACGTGAACTATTTTTAGTGTCTGCAGACAGAAATGTATTGTTCAGGCTAAAATGAGGCCAGGTACCATGAAAATGTTTTCAGGGAAAAATATTTGGAGCCAGAGTTTGTCTTTGGCTGTGTGCAATGAAAGTTTGCCTGTTTAGTCCAATTAGTTACAGCCATGTCACTTCACATAAGTGAATGTAGTTGTGTCACTGTATGGGGCAGATTTTGGCTCTCAAGATGCAGAGGAATATTCTAAACCACACACAGCATCTCTAATATTTTTTTTCCATCAAAACTCCATGCACAGCTTGCCATTTAAGAGCAGAAGAGCAAACAAAAGTTTTCAGTAAGATGATGGATTAAGGCAAATGTGATTTTTGATAAGGCATCTGCTTGTAACTCATCTAATCAGTTCTAAGAGATCTTAGAGTCGCTGCATTGTAGACAGACTGTACGCTACACTGAGTTCTACCCGCACGTGTACATACACCTGCATGCACCATGCGGGTAAAGGTGCAGCAAGAGTTTGTGACCCCCTAATTCAGCCTGAAGAAATAGAAAAAAAACTCCTATATGTGAGTCTCAGATGAGAGACAAGACATGAAGCCTTGTCATGTAAGTTCCCTGCAGACTTTCAAATCAAGCTCTGTCTTGACCATTTCCTTCATGGGTGCCCAAAGCCCAGTCCCACACTATGTCTCCACTCTAGTCAACCATTAAATTCCTCTAATGTGATAAGGGTTCCATTACCAGGGAACAGCTTATCTGTGCAGAAGTAGTATCCATAACAGGAACTCAAAGAGAAATCCACCAGAAATCAAGAGCGCTCCCAAAGAAACAAGTGCATCCTGTACTGAGTACTATGGCATTCTTTGATTTTGCCTAATTAAAAAGAAGCCTATGTTTACCAAAAAAGACCCTCAGCATCTACTGAAATAAGTCACTCCAATGTATGCACTTGCCGTTTTAAAAAAGACAAATGTTGTTAAACACACCTGTGAAATTTAGCCAGTACTATGGTGACCAGAAAAACAAGACATGTTAGGTGTAGATCAGTCCTAGATGCATATATGAAATGGCTTCTGATAGTATTTTCAGTAAAAGAAACCAAGTATTTCAGAAAGAGAGAAAAAATATGATCTCCAGTCATCTGTCACTTGTGCAATGCAGGCTTTTAGCACTTCACCAGGTAATTCCTATGCAGAGGCAGATGACTTACAGTTAAAGTAGCTCTACGTTAAAGTACTGGGCATTTTCCACTTTTTGCAGGTTATGGGTCCCTAAAATATTCGAGATGCACTGACCTCTACAGAAAGCATTTAAAAACTGGAAGTAATGGAGAAGTCACCAGATCTTACAGTAACCCAAATAGTTATGTTTTCATATGAGCTCAGCTGTGTTTTCAACATCCCGTTCCTGGTCCTCCCAGGAGCGTAACTCCCAAACCTGCTGTTATACACTAGTGACCTTCAGCTAGAATGGAACACAGCTGGATGACAAAGAGAAGAGAGGGTTAAGGGATGACCCTCAGAACTTGGCTTGGCTGTGGGGTCTGCTATAGATTTGCCATGGCTCACTCTGTCTTTCAACACCACAGGATTTGAGTAATGTTTTGTGCCTGAAAGTACCAGAGTCAGGACCTGACACTACTCAGGGAATGTTTAGGTACCTCTGCAGGGGAAGAAAGCTCAGAATCAGACAGCTAGTCCAATTGTTAGCACTTTTTTCTCCTGTTCAAACCTGTCTTGATAGCAAGAGCCTTTGACTAAGTGGCCACAGAACCACAGGATGCGCATGTGGTATAAAATGAGCCTCATCAGCCAAGAAGCTAATTAACCTTGCAGAGTTATGTCAGGTGGAGGGTCTAGCCTAGGAAGAACCCTCCATTGCCATCAGTAGTTCAAGGATTCTTACAGGAGGTTCTCTGCAGGTGTCCTCAGGACTGCATCATCTACCAAATATGGTTTACTTCTCCCTCCTGCCACCTTCTCCACTTGGTTACTTCTGCATGTAGCATGTCCAGGCATTGCCCCAATGGGCTTTGGCACTCTCTGCCTTTGCAGCACCTGATGGATTTGTGACATGGGCAATTCAGTTGGAGGACTGGGAGAAATTTTCCACAGAGGCCCTGAATGACTTTTCACCTGGTATACCCCCATCTCTGTCTTTGAAGGTTGTCCTTTCAGAGGTAAGTGGACTCTTGTGGACTTACAGAGGAGTGCATGTGAAGGGCCTGGGTGTGGGCTGATGTTCTCTTAGCACTGAGAGGACTATTATGTGCTTCCTTCTTTTGGGCTACCACTAACAGATATGTCCATATTTACAGGAATGCTAACTAGAAGAGCAGGTAGGGGCAGTGATCACAGAATCAAAAATCCTTCCTGCTCCAGTGTAAGTATTTCTGAGTTCTGTGCAGTTCCACTTACAAAACCTGTGCATTGTTTTCAAGACAAATATTATAAGATCTAAATAAGAGGTCAATCCCCAGTCTCAGCTGGCATCACTCCATGTGACTTACATGGAAATATGTTATTTTAGATGATGATCTGCCTTTCTATGTTTCACGTGGTTCATGTGCTCAGAAATTTTTTGAGTGCTCTGCCCTTCATAAAATGGCCCTAAAATAATTTGGGTTTCTTCCTGATGTCTTCTCTGCTTGTCAAAAGCTTTTTCAAATAATATTAGAGAGATTTGCAGGAGCCTTATTCCCAAATGACAGCTGGAAGAGGTGAAAGAGTGAGAGCACCAACTGGGCAAAAAATAGTGAGAAATGATTTCTACTGAGGTGTTGAATTTGCATCCAGTTCAAACTCTGAACTCTGGATGGGTGCATCTCTTTTTGCTGTTACTTCATCAGTAACACCATCAAGTTTGGTATGGTGTACATGCAGCCTGGGCACATCTTTGTTACCTAAAGTGGAGATTACCCAGAGTGTACAGAAAGTTCATAAAATATTGACCAGTGCTAAAAAAGAACAATTTATCCAGCCTGAGCCAAATTCTCTCCAAGACAAATTTACTATTGTGCCGTTTTTAAAACTTTTGTTCTGTATATCACACAACAGCAGATTGTAATTGTAAAGGGGTGACACTTCATTTCCTCCAAGGATATTTCAGATGGGTTCAAAGATGGTAGTGACTAACTCCTGGACTCTCCCTGCTTACTAGGAGAGTCTAGAAATTAGTTACTACCATTGCATAGCTGGAAGAAGAGACAATAATAAGTGTGCTTTACATTCTCCTGGGGTGGATGTATGGTAAGGGCAGATACAGCATTGAACTTAACAGGAGTCTGCTCAGCTTTGCCTGTAGCAGATGAAGAGAAGAAGCCATCTCCCCAGCCAGTGCCTACAAGTCAGAGGGTTTTTCCCACCCAGGAAACACACTTATCCATGGCCCTGAATTTATCTCAGTATCTCTGTGTTTAAATGTATGCGTTACAGGTGTAACTGCATAATATACAAAAAGAAAATTAATTTTAGGGCCACATTGTGTCTTGATCTTTTTATATCTTTCTCTTAAATGCCTTATTTTGCTATCTAGCTTGAATATGTGAGTACTTCAGCTGTCTTTCTGTCCCTCTTTGAATTCCTCTGTTGGCTTAGTTACAAAGCAGAGGTCTCCAGGGTGGAGGATACCCACAGTTAGGCCTCTCTGTCTGAAACACGTTTATCAATTCTTTGTGAAGTTATCTGCACCTTTATTTCATTGTAGACCAGCACAGCCTGTCTACAAATTTGATACTAAAATTTTTTACATCAGTTTTGTGTTCAGCTAGAGATACGTTATATCCATGGAAAGCAAAACTACCTATACTACATTTAGCGCAGAGAGCTTATATCCTAGAAAGGAGAACACTTTTCTCATGGGATCACATTCTTGTTTTATCCGTCACTCATGTAACTCACAGAACCATCCTTCTGCTGCACTGTAAGTCAATGCAGAATGGACTGCCAGCAATTTCTAAGTTTTTATACACCTCAACCTCATTAGCACCAACAAGAATATGCTGTAGAGACTCTTTGGTGTGACTTTCAAAGATCCTCAACACCTACACTGACAAGGCCATCCCTTCGTAACTATTTCTTCTGGCAGACAACATTAGTCTCAGAGATATTTTTTTGTTCATCCAAAGCAATCAAAAATACTGCAGTCACTCATATGGGGAAAAAAAAAAAAAAACAAACAAGCCCCACACCCATTTTAAATGCCTTCAGATTTAGAGCATTAGGAAAATGTTTGACAGCACCAAGTGTTTAATCTACAGAGGGATTATAGTTATCTTCACAGCATGCACACATCATTAATGTTAATGGCAACTGCACCTCCAAGACTCACCCTAAAATGCTGGCTCTAAATTGCTGCATCTCAGTAGGATAATTAAAAGTCTCATAGAAATACAGCAAGTTCCAACAAACATTTTCTCTCAGGGTAAGTGATCAGAGAGTTTGGAATTGAAAAATATAATCAGCAGTTTGCCTGAGATGGGTAGTGCTTTAGTGTTACAAACAAGCTCATACACAAAGGCTTTTCCAACAGCTATATTTTCAGTTGGTCTATTTGGTCCTATATTCATTAGCCTACTTGGTTTTTTACTTCATTTCTGTGATCCTACTAGATTGGAAGTTCAATGCTGCAATATGTTTGCAATCGTTGTTGTATCAGGATTGCCACTTATCATGTCTATTTCGCCCAAGTTAATTATTGGGGAAAATTATCAACACTGTTAGCAGAATTACATCTATTTTTTTTCTTATTTATTTCTGCTCAGGTTTAACAGAAAGTCATATTTCATCACTGTGGCAATTTTTGGAAATGAATATGTCTTTTGCCAAAATTAACTATCTTCTAAAATTACAAGGGCATCAACAGATATTAACAACAAAACTGATCTGTCTTATTTTCTTATTTTGTAAAGATTTATGATGAAGGCAAACCTAGGAATGAAAACAAAATAATCATCTAATACTCCATGAGGACCAAATTGCACTGTTAGGAAATAGCCTTCTAATATATGTAATGTCCCATATGGTATCTGATTTTGAGATGACAATGTTTGCCCATATGGCAAAGTAAGTCATGGGAATGGTTTTCCTAATCCACAGATATTTTAAAGTTTCTAGGAAACATTGTAGGCCTTGACACATTCTCAGTTGATCTAAAGTGTTCACACAGAGGCTCAGAGCTTATCCAGTAACCTTTGAATCTCCATCGCTGACAGCAAGAGACTTCAGACTTAGTCCCCGCCATTGCCTTTTCTTGGCTTCGGAGAAAAAAATTCTCCCGGAATATTCCTGTTGTGTGCATGTTTAAATGTGTGCATGAGATGAGTGCCTTAGCACAGGATATAAAATACTTCAAATAAAATGGACTTGATTGTTTATGAGGAAAAGAAAACCGGTTTGGAATTTTGGAAGTGATGCCACAGGCCTTAAGCAAATTTTGCTACAGTGTTTCTAGAGAAAAAAATACCCAATTTCCTAAAGTGGAGAGATACTCAGCAAGAATTTCTGCAAACTTTTAGGGGGGAAAAAAAGAATGTTTTTTTGTTGTGTTACTTGGTTTCTTGACCTCCTGCAAATCAATTCACATCCTTTTTGGACCTTTCTTGGTAAAACAAGTGGTGAGCCCTTCCCCTAAATGGGTGTTCATTTGTCTACAGAATAAGACAAAAAGCAGGATCACTTGTACTACTGCACTGAAATAGCAGGCAGACTCAGGGAGAAATTGGATCAAAAAAAATTACAAAAATGGAGTTCTACTTCTTTATACGTGATTGGATTTAAAAGTCCAATACCACTCTGCACAGCTCAGTTAAAACAGTGGGATTAAACTGATTCCCTGAATGAGTAACATATGGCTCTGTGGAGGACACAAAAAACATGGCACAACTTCTGGTTGTGCCCTATGGCAAGGAGATAGCATTTTTGTTAATAGGACTGAATTATCATCAGTGGTAGAAATGAAGTTACCCACCAGCAGAGAACCTCAGGTCCATAATGCTGCTCCTGCTGCAGCTCAGTGTCAGGAATGGATCTCTGCAACACCTGATGCTGTCTTAGAGAGTCTGAAGTCTGACCACAAAGCAAGTGACACAGCTCTCTGGAGCAATTTGGCCCTCCACTTCACATTTCGGGTGGCTCTGCAGGATTTCCAGGCTGGGGGAGTTACTGTAAATGACCTTTTTCTGCCAGTCAGCCCAAGGGTTTTTACCAGGGGTTTTATAAACGTTGCAACTGCCTATGCAAACTCTTACACAGCCTCCATGACATTGTGAGGCACAGAAGTGCCTAAATAGCATTTTGAGCTCAAGATGAAGTGACCTCGAATGAACATCTTCACCTTCAAGAGAATAGAAGCCAAAACTATCGGCATTACTCTGTTACTTGTGAACCCAGACATTATCCTCCAGTCCTGCACAGCACTAGCATTCCCACTGCTACCACCCACCAAGTGGCCTAAATGACCTCACAGCTCTGGGAGCCATCTTCTCGTCTCTGGTGCCACCTGTCCCTCCAGCATCCTGCCTAGCACACATGCTGCTCTAATGCTTGGTGCAATCCCTTCTTTTTCTGGACTGAATCTCTGAGGAAGAACAGACATATTCTTCACAGTTAGAGTGGTCAAGTGCTGAAAGTTAATTTCCAAAGAGGCTGTTGTATCGCCACCATCTTTAGACACATACAAAATTAGACTGGACAAGACCTCAGGCAACCCGATGTAACTTTAAAGCTGGCCCTGCTGTGGGCTTGATGATCTCTGGATGTCCTGTTGGATTACTATTGAATTGAGGACTACTGGGAATTAAGGAGTATCCCTTTCACAGCTTGTGAAGCATCCAGTGCCCTTGACTGTATTCTCTGCTTCAGAGCCACCAGAACTCAGTCAAAGCAATGTTGTATGTTGCTTGCCCTTGCACAGTACACATGTAGGATTTCCAAAGAGTAAATGGTGATGTTCAGACTCCACCCACATTGCTCCTCGGGACTGCACACCATGTGGAGAGAAACAGGCAAAACAGAGAGAAAGGATCCTGCTATACAGTGAAAACAGACAGAAACTACAGATACCTACTGACCATGGAAAGGAAATATGGCATAAGGATTAGCTCAGTCCAGCAAAGGATTTGTCTTCAACAGGATTTAATTGCTCAGTTAGTTATGAAGTGTATAATTGCTTTCTGATGACAACGCCCCACCCAGCTGTTTCCCCCTCTAGTAATTCTGAATTGCTGTGTATTTGATTGCTCACATCAAACAGTTGTATATCTGGACTTGACAAGTGACTTGCAGTCTACAGTTAATTTTGACTCCACTGTCCTGCTTTTTTTCCCTTACAGTGCCAAAATAAAAAACACAACACTATTCATTAGGCATGTACTTGCACTAATGCATCAATTCCCTTGTCTGTTCCATGGCAGTGTCATGCTATAATGCAGAATTTTCTTCATCCTTAATTTTTCAAGCACCAATTATTTTTCTTGCTCTCAAGCTAGGTAGTGGGCATTTTGCTGTGAGACATAGAAACTCTTAAAGCAATAGCATGAGATTTTCAGTTAAGTATACTCAACTCTCTGCTACAGTAAGTAACAAAACCACGTGTTGGTAACTATATATTTTAGCCTGTTACTTTGATTCCTAATAGAAATCATGGTTTTAATTTAAAATCATTTTATTTAAGCAGGGGGAAATAAAGCAAAGACTAAATGAGCACCTTAAATATAATAAATATAATGGAAAATTTAAAGTTCTGCACTCTCGTAGTATCAAGAAGCTGATGCTGAGCTAGGTACTGTCATGACTTTCAATGACTTCAACTTTTAATTATGATTGCATTAGTTTTTACTACAATGGTACAAAATTGTCTTAAGGAAGAAAAACTAATCCAGCCCTTGGGCTTTCTGCTTAACATATGGTGGAGTGATTTGTGCCTGCAGAAAGCAGATAGAACACACTGACCATGGAAAAATGTCCATTCATCTGCCCTGTTTTTGAAGCCCCGTTTGCACAGGTGGGAAGGATTTCCTAGCATGCAAGGCAGTGGAAAGGCAGCGCAGTTAGAATGAGACAGACCTTGTTACCCTGGACAAACTCGTAATGTCAGGTCCACTTTAATGAATAGCTTGAGCTGGTTTTAGGACAAGCTTCTGTGAAAAGGGTTGTCCTGCCTTTTCACTGCCACTGCTGCCCCCCATGTCTGATATTTGGGATGAAGAGAGAGCCAAGTCAGCTTACTGATTCAGCTAAATGTTAGCTTTTTTCTTTTTGCATGGGCTGTTTTCAGGCAGCTGTGCAAGCAGATCCAACAGTTCTGAGATTGGATTATTGGCAGTGCTAATGAAAAAGATGTGGTGGGAACACACAACTGGAGTGCAGATGATTGCACAGACATTTTTGATGGCAATGTGGCATTGCCCTGGATTAAGAAACCATATTTTTAGAAAGCATGTTGTGATACTGACTATGACTTGGCACTAGCAGTGCCATCAAGTTTTAAAGATAATGAGCTTTATATGCTATTCATCATGGTGATGAATTTACCCTTAAACTATTACACCCCTTACCCAATAAACTCACTTCAACTTTTATTAAACATTTAATTTAATTTGATAAATTCAGCTGTTCTTAAACAGAAACACAGTATTCAGTATAACTTTCCAATATTTCACAGCAAAGCCAGTAGCAGAAACTCATATTGGTAAGGAGGAAATATGAAAAATATTTGTCTGTGTCTGCCAGCTTCTAGAGAGCTACAAGTTTATCAAGTCCAGGAATATCCAAACTTCAACTTGGTAGTAGAGTAGCCTCTCTTCCTTTGAAGAATCCCTTAAGTGAGCAGACTATTTCACCACTGAAGCAAGAGCTGATTTTGCAATTTGACTTCATTGAAACTCTGAGCAGACCTTTTACAAGATGCTCGTCTTTCGTTGCAGGGAAAAAGCTGACTGGGCAAGACTTTGCTGCTGGTTTATCACTTTTTGTACCAGAAGTATGGTTTTGGCATTTATTCTTTCAGCTTCGATGGAAATGAAGAGCAAGCTTGACTGAGGTGTTGCCAGCTCTCATAATTCCATCACAAGTCTCAACTACTTATGTTTTTTTGTAAAGCCTCAAGATTCTGGCTGAAAGAAAGATAAAACTTTTCTATTTCATGGAACTATCCCCTTGCATTAAAAGCAAAGTTTCTGTCTTTTTTGCTTGCAGAAAAAGTATGAGGAATGTGAGACAATTACAGTTTCAGGGCTGAAGAGTCCCAAGTCAGTTATGAATAACTCACTTTTCTTTTATTCTTCATGACTTCTACACAATTTCAAGGCTATGGGAATTATATTCTTGTTTTCTTTCAGTTTGCAGTTGGCAGAACTACAAATGTAGCAGGAAAAAACATAAGCATCTTTTATCAGTTTCAGTGTGACCTGTCAAATTGAAAAAAGTAGGACTGGGACTTACAGAACTGACTCCAAGATTTGGACAGCTAATAAAAATGAAAGGAAATGGTGCAGATTACTGAAATTGCTTTTGTGTCAAGGGAAACATGATGTTTAAGTAATACTCAAGTTGTTGATATTTTTAGTTTATTTCAGTATTATTTCAATACTTTTTTAACCCTAGATCATCAAGGTTCTAACTTGTAAATACTACAAAGAAGTATTTTGAAACTACCAGCTTTCCAAAAATTAAATGTTGCTGTTTGTTCTTTCAAAGATATTTCATATGATAGTCAAATTTCCATATTCAGTGAGACATCTGGGAATATTATATGTAACATTGTAGATAAATAAAAGATAATGCTATCCTACTTGTGTCAAACAGCCATTGAAATATTAATATTGGGGAAAAGTCCTCATAAATGATTTTATCATTTATGATGTTATCAGAGACAATGCACAGTTCACATTCTCTTTAGCATTCAGGTTTTAAAAACTGAAGCATGCATAAAACAGGCATAAGCATAAGCCAGAACTGAAAAAATTTTGAACATTCTTCACGGTTATTTCCATAATCAATTTGACCTGTTTATAGATAGACACACAGCCTGGCAAGGAATAGAAGTTTATTTATTTCATGTCTTTAGGTGTTCCCTGTAAGTTATGCAGCACAAAAATCCAAGAAGCAATTTGTTTATTCAGTAAATGGAGAAACTGTTGTAGCATTTTGCATGACTGTCATGAGACACAGCTTTTCACTGTCACTTAATGTATATCAATTGAACACAAAGAAAAGTTAATGACACAGTTATACAACCAAGCTAAAATTTACTAATAAAATGCAATTTTAAAAATATTTCTACAAAGTAAAAATCACTACAAATGGAGGACGTGTTCATGGTTCTGTATTAATCGTTTCATTCTGGATATGTAACTTAGTCATAAATATGAAACTCGGCACATATAGCACCAGCCCTAAAGCAATCTGGTTTATGAAACTGAAGATATCCTTTTAAATTAAAACCTGAAAAGTGGGATTCTGTTGTGATTACAGATTTTTAGCCTTTAAAAATCAGGAATTGAAAATGTGGGTCCTGATGTGAGCTTGATTCCACCTGCTTTGTTGTGCCACGGTTTGCAGCTATAAAAAAGTAATTTTTCAGGGGAATGAAACAGCTTTGTTCTCTCAAACAGAGTGCACAATCCAGCCCTGAGGGAGGCAGTTCAGCTCTCTGCACGGTCCCAGCATCTGCTTTCACTTCCTGCATTGTCCCCACCTCTATGCCACCTCAGAATGTCTTGAAATTACAGTAGCAAGGCCTGAACCCACTGCCCAAGCCCATTTATAACTACCCACAGCATGCATAGATGATCCATCATGAAAAAATGACCATGTCCACTTGAAGTCAGATGTTACGGAAACTTTGGTCCAGAACTTATAAAGAATTGGTTAAATTTATAAATACAACATGGTGGGACTTACAGTCAATCCCAAATGAAGTCTGGCACAGTAGGGATGGAGTGGAGCAGTGATAGGAGAGGTGGCTTCAGCAAGCTTAATGTTCATCCCGCTGGGGACTTTTCCAGACCCTTACTCTGAAGTCCTGGAAGAACTCTCAAGCTGCTAGGCTGGGCATTTCTTGCTCCCTCTAATTTCAAAGAGATTTGCCTCCCCCAAACCTCAGCCAGCCCATCTCTAGCTGGCAACAGCCTCTCCCTCCTCCAGCTGGTTTTGGCCTCTGTAGCAGTACAGGGAGTGCAGCAAGCACATCCACCTGGGGCTGGCCTGATGGATCACTAAACCAGCTGGGTTTCTGTCCTCCCTTGATGAGGAAAATGGTTCTCTACCATACCTTTTTCCCTCCTCTGTCCTCTCCCTTTACGCAGACATGCTGCACAAGAGGAGAGGTACAGGAGGGTGTCTGGGCATTTTGTGTGAGGGAAAGACTTCTTGGGGTGGTGGGAGATGAAGAAAGAAACTTTGTTCCTGTAGTTTCTCAAGAAATATCCTATTTGCAGCACCTGAAACGTCCTCTTGTCCCTATCCCCACTAAAGCTTTGTTAGGTCCACCAACTCCAGAAATGTCATGGACCTATTTCAACATGTCAACTCCACCTTTTCCCCTCAACACAACATTGCAGAAAATGTTCCATTCCCTTTGGCTTTTTATAGCTTTCTTCGAGGCAATAAACTGAATTAGATTCCCTCCTGCAGGAGAATCAATCAAACCTGCATTTTTAAGCACTCTGGAGCCTGCAGAACTGGAACATGTAGAACATTTTTCTTGTTTTCCTAGGAGGACAACATCTCTTGTTTCCACAGGCTGGACATATCTCTTAGATGAATGGGATCTGTGCCCTGTCCTGCTAGGTGTGCAATACCATCCTGTCCAACACAGCCTGTACTTTATTTTTATTGAAGATCAGAATGGGATTCATGTAAATAAACTATATCTTGTTTAGCCTTCTTGGAACAGGTGCTCATGAAAGAGCAGAGGTTTTCATAACATTTATTCAAAATATTTATTTAAACTTTAGAGGCCTTCAGTACATACAGTTTTACTGTTAACATTTCCCAGACATTATCTCTAGATCACCTACACTAGTTTTATCAGTTCACACCATATGTAGAATGATATTGGGGCTTTTCCAGACTGTTGCCCATTTTTATGTATTTTCCTCACTGGTAAAGTCAAGCCATTTTAGTTGTATGGTTGCCTACACTGTAGGATTTGGTTTTCTATTAATTGTTTTGTCCTTATAAGGAAATGTTGAAGGCTATAACTCAGACCAAAAACCGAGGGATGGAAAAAGGGTGCCTGAGTTGCGACCCACTTTTTCCTTCACTCCATTTATATTGCTGTCCTCTTAAATACATAAGAAGAGCTGTGCAGCTCTTTTGATTAAGCTCCATAAACCAGATTCAGAAGGCTGTGGAGTTAACTCTAGACTTCCATTAGTATAAAGGAATTTGGAGCTGAGAGTTCATGTTGTGTTTAACATATGCCCTTCATATGAAGAAAAAATCCCACATGATCCCTGCTCAAATAGGCTGCAAATGAGATTCCAGGCCACCTCTTGAAATACATTTTTCTGTGCCAATAATGTTGCTATTTCTCTGCTGGATAGCAATTAACATCTTTTTTTCAAACCTTATTCTGGCATATTTTTTGTGCCAAAGTGTCCTGGGCCTTGTTGATACGCTTGAATGCTCTTTGCCCAGAGGCAAATACCTTCCAGCAACAGTGAATGGTTCCTGCAAAGATTAGAAATGGGCAAAACATTCCCACTGTGTTTGATTCTAGTGGTGCAGCAGACCTTTGGAAAGAAGTGCTCAGTCCAGTGAAGAGTGGACTCAGCAATAGCCCACTTTCTTCTCTGCAGGTTTCTGGCATGTTTTCCATGGCCCTACTAGTTCCTAGGGCAGCATAGGGGCCCAATGTCTGCTTTCTCCTCAAAATATGTCAATTTCTGTATTGCTCTGTCAGCAGCAGAGGCTCCCCCTAATATCTGGAGAATCATTTTTGGAAAGTTTAATAAGAAAGAACACACTTCTTAATGTTTGAAAATGAGAAGGAGTCACTGAGAGGTTTCCAGCTGCATTTGCGGACTCAATTTTATGGGGTAGTCCTGAGGGACTTAGGCCAGGCTAAAGATGACATAATCACAAAAGTATGGCCAAAGAATTAGCAAATCTGTTGTCATAATTTCTTGAATACCTTTCATTGACACAGGATTTAATGTAACTTTAATTACGTTCTTAGGTTGACGAGTAGGAATATATTTGCGCCAGATTTGATTTGAAAATAAGAAGTGGGCAGAAGCCTCCCAAATGTTTCAGATAGCAGTGTTAAGGGTTGAAATGTGTTTGTCCAACATTATATAGTAGCACAAATAACTGAGGAGAACATTTCTGACAACTTCGAGGTATATTTTGTTAAGAGAGTTTAAACATGTGACATGAGAACAGTCTCTGGTAAGAGTAGGTGATTTTTGTCAGGCTTTGCAAGGAAGTAAGGCTTGCAAATCCTGCTTCTTTTTATTTTTTCCAATGGTTTGGAAAAAAGGTGGAGATTTTACATATATATTTGCAAAACCAAAGGGATGTTTGACACAGAGAGAGAAACTTTCAATACATTTAGTGCTTGTAAACTTTTGGAAAATCAGAAGATGTGCAGAAAGACCAAAACAATTCCCCTGCCAAGGAAAGGCAGTCTTAACATAGTTGTGTTTCTACTCTGTGGTGCAGCATTAATTTGACCAATGCACCCTACTACTTCTTGTTCAGTTAAACAGAAGGTAAATATCAAATGAGTTGATTATACTGTAGGGAGAAGAGGGGACAGAAAATGAAGACACACGACACACAAATCTATAGGAAACAACTTCATTCAGCTGCTCATGGAATCATTTTTTTGCAATATATTAGAAAAGTTACTTGCACAGATAGGTTTAATGATTCCTTTCTCATTTACTTATTGAAGTATGTTGAAGAATTCATTCAGTGCTAATAAAAACACTGCAATACAACCTTAGCTGCCAAAATACTTATCTGAGGAGGACCTTCCAACTGCTTTCAGGTAGGGTATGGGACAGCAAAGGTAAAGATTTAGCATTATTCAGTAAAATAGTGCTTGAAAGTTTTACTGAAATAAAATATTGAAATGTGTTTGGATTTTTAATTATGTTGTTACTGCTCAAATAAACCTTTTTGAATGCATTCAAGCAATTTTATATCCTGTGTTCACAATTGTTTACAATTAAGTGAAATTCATATCGACTGCAGGTAAAGCAAGATTTATTCTAGTTCACTGATGGACTGATGCTTCTCCGTGTGAAACACTGCAAGCAGTGAAAAGATGCTTCCTGCAGGAAGAAGTAGGAGTCCACAGTGGTGTGTTGAGAGGAGGTTAAATACTGCTGAACTGGAGTGCCTTCATTTCATTGTATCTAATTTGTGTTAAATGGGAGTTCCTTCAAACATGAAGCCATTTGGTTCTTATTACATGAAGAATGCAGGTAAAGGATGGAGAGGAAAAGTGATTTGACAAAGTCATATAACCTTTAAAAGGACTTGATTCAGGTGTGGAGGTACCAAGAAGGGATGAAATTGGCCCCTAAAATCTCAGAGTTTATTCCTGTGATAAGCAATGAACATTATTCAACTTTTTTCTTGGTCTTAGAGGAATACAACAGAAAGAATGTCTGCACAAACCTTTGAGGATGGGCATGAGGTCACACTGCCTGCTGACCAAGAATTATGTGGCTATGCTACATGCATCCCTAAGCCATCACTGAAATGCCCTGTCCATCAGCTGATGTTCAGCATTACAAGAACATAGACATGAGGTTTATGCCAGGTGGAAGGACAGGGAGAAAGAGCTCATATTTATTTCCAAAACACTTCTAAACAGCGCTAGCTACAGGTAGGTATTATCAAGAGACACAAACTCTCAGTTTTGGCATCGTTTTTCTAGACTAATTTACTTACGAGGGGAAGCAGAGAGGCAGGCACTGATCTTTTCTCTCTGGTAACCAGTGACAGAACCCGAGGAAATGGTATGAAGCTGAGTCAAGGAGGCTTTAGAATAGGTATTAGAAAGAGTTTTTTTGCTCAGAAAGTGACCAGGTACCAGAACAGGCTCCTCAGAGAGGTGGTCACAGCACCAAGCCTGACAGACTTCAGAAAGCACTTGCACAGTGTCCTAAGGCATTTGGTATGATTCTTGGGGCTGTCCTGTGCAGGGCCATGAGTTGGACTTTGATCATCCATGTGGGTCCCTTTCAAATCAGGATATTCTATGATTCTAGGAATATCATCTAATATATGTTTAATAATATTCCAGATAGACCACAAAATGCAAATGCGTCAAAGATTGCATTGTCTTTTTTGGTGAAATTATTGTGGTTAGCTTTTAGTAAAAACAAAACACTCAGGTTGTAATTTTTGCAGTTCTGTAGGCAAGAGGTCTGAAAGTAACTGTAATGAAAGGGGTTTGACAATGAAGAAGAGAGTTGCATGCACAATGTCAATTTACACCTTTGTCTTTGAATACAATCATGTGCAAACAGTTAACATTAGTAGATACTGTATCTTAAATAAGCAAGATCCTTACATGGGGAAGAACCTCTTTATAGCTAAAACTACCTGCAGGAAGAAACTCATGTTCACTTGGTCCCTATAATTCACCAGTCTCAGATGCCCACTACTCTGTCTGGTGGCTGATCAAGTCAGTGGGAACTGGAGCCAGACTGCTGTCCTGAGCACTTAGTTCCTCTTTTCATGTGGACAACACTCACATACGTCCTTTATTTCTTAGATTGCAGTCTCTGGTCTTTGAAGGATTGCTCACCTTTTACTTCAGCAGCACTGCTATTTCTTGGTTTTATCAATGGCATCACATTTTCTTAATCTTATTAAGAACATCAGTCCTGTGTGAGACCAGCTGTCTCCTGCAGCTCTTTCTCTTGCCTTGTGCTGAGTGTCAGACCATCTGTACCTTCACAAGACCAGCAATATTACACAAACTGGAGGTCTTTAATACCATGCATAAACATTCTCCTCACATTCTACAAGCACATACATTCTTGTTAACTTTATGGTGGCTCTAACAGGCCAAACAATTTACAGGGAGCCACAGTATTACTTAGGCAAGAAATAATTGTTGAGTAGTTGGAAAATTCCTTTGCTAACATAGTATTTCTCTGTTAAGTAGCTCTTCAGAATTTTTCCTTTATAAGCACAACTGGTCACAACTTTATTAAATCATGCCATAACATTTGAAGTTATCTGGATGCATGTTATATACACTGGGGAGTGTAAATAGCTTCTTTAAAAACTGAAAGTATATGAACACAACTGTGTTGCCTTTATAGTTTTGCTTCATTCAAGAGCAGGAGGTGAGCTGGGCCTGAAGACATAGAGTCATCTGTAGTTCTGAATATTTCTCTACAGGCAGTTGACTTGTAGTCAATTATTTGTACATTTTCACCAATTCTCTCTCTCTAGTGACTTCATTTCTAGGTTGGGTAGATACTGATAGCAGTTCCTCACTTCCTCTGTGGATGTATATCCCAGCTGGGTGGAGCTACAGAGCATGACTTTTAATAGGATTACACAACATTTTTTGTAAGAATATACCTTTTTATAAGATAATACAATCCAGCCAAATGATTCTTGTGACTCAATGATTTAAACTGAAAAGCTTAGGGAAACAGCCTTCCTTCTGCAAAGTGTTTCCAGTAAGCAGCCTCAGGAAATGTGGTACTGCTGAAGTCTGTACGGTAACATACCAGAACCTGTTTTGTAGTCTTTAAGTGCTGGTCATAGTATATAAAAAAATGTATTGAAATGTATCTCTACTACTTATTAAACAATTCAGAAGAAGCAGTAAATGTAAAAGTACATATATCATGACTTCACTGCGGTCCTTGAGCACTGGGAAGCATGAACTCCAACCAAAGGGCTCTGGTCCCTAAGAGAATGATTACCTTATGATAATGGTAAGGTCAGTCTTTCTTTTACAGGGGGAGAATTTGCACTTTGACAGTGAAAAATAAATAATACTGTTGACATTTTAGAGTGGTTGATCCTTTGTTTGGAGTCAACATTACATGCAGTAAGCTTAATATCCATTCAAGATAGCATTCAAGAGCCTACTGTCCCTTCCAGTCGGTCAGAATTCTCCCTCTGTTCAGACATCCAGTTTGTGCTTAGAAAAACCTGTGATGCTGCTGACAGCTTGAGTCTCATGACAGGCACCAGATGGATATATACTCATCACACTTTGGAGTCACCTGGCAAGAAGGGCTGAGGAATTTAGGCAAGTCCTTAATGGTTAGTAGAGCAAAAGTACTCCTTGAGGGACTAAGCTCTTCTGTTCCCATACAGATTCAGGGACAGACAGTATAAAAAACTAAACCGCTAAGCACCTTAATGTTTGAGAATTTGTCTAGCTTGAGCCAATTCTAAAATCCAGTCTTGCTATATTGCTGCAGTGACTTCATTTTTCTATGCAACTGAACTTGATCCAAGACACTCCTTGGAATCTTGACATCCAGGGAAGTAAGAAAACAAGGGTGTTCATGAAAAAACACCTGTTTGTTGTTAATTTAGTAAGGACTTTTGGATCATAGCCTGCTTTGATTCTGTCTTTACGGTTCTCCTCAATGACTCCAGTAAACAATGTAGCAAAAAGTAATTTTTCAAGTCCCTTTCATTTCACCTTTTTGAGCGTAGTTCTAGTGCAAAACTAAGCTTCCATTCGGAGATTTTTGTCAGGTGTGACATAAGCCAGACACTAGGCCTTCAAGTTTTTTAACTGACTGGTCCATATAGAAAGAGGAGTCCTTGGGAAAATCTTTCTATCACATACTAAGAAAACTTGAGTGACCCCATCACATAATTTCCTTTCTTCATTTTCCTTTGACAAATAACAAATTCTTGAAATATTTTCATTGCCTGATACTTCTTGCATGCACAAGTAACTCACTGACTGAAGTACTAGTTTGAATTCAATGTCAGCTCTGCTGAGGAATGAACTTTCCTCTCATCCATGACAGAAATACAGTCCCACTGTTTGTGCAACTAACTGCTCCACAATGGCATCCTATGCAATTTGGTTATCTGCTCTTCCTGTCCTGTCAGTCATTTGGATCACATTTCAGAGACCATTACCTATTTGTGTTTTGTATCATACAGTTATGCCAGAAGTGACATCACCTGTCATCAGATATGTTTCATATTCTCCTTTGTAAGCATTACTATTGTTACAGTTTTCAGAATCAAGAGCAATTACATTCAAAAATATTCTTGGTTCAAAGTGCTTACTTTTTTTCCTGCTCCAATAAAACACGTTTAATAAATGTATTTAGAGAAAACTAAAGTGTTGATCAGCAAATATTTTCTGATTTCTTTTTGGCATTTAGAATGCAATCGGAATTATTTCTTTCCAGAAAATGATGCAACGAGAAGTTTTACATTCAAGATTTTTGGAGTTTCTCCCTGGCTGCGTCAATTCAAAGCTCTAAGTGGACAGAAACTTTCTAAAGATTAGGCCTAAAGAGATTATTTTGAGGGGAATAATTTATACCACAAATTTCATCTCTTCTTTCTAAATGTGGAATCTCACAAGCAACTGCCTTGTTTTCTTATTCTTTTAATTACACAAGCACTTTTATATGTGTAAATTGCTATGACAATTAAACTGTGTCCTTTATTATCACAAGTCATATATATACTCAGATACTGCCCAGACTTCTCAACTTGTGACTTTTTCATGGAAAGTGGGTTTAATTCTTGAGAGGGTATAAATTAGTAAAATGCTACTGGTATGTGAAAAGGCCAGGCAGTGCTACAATGGCTTCTGACTGCCCTGTGGTTCTTCCAAAGGAGGTAGGCAAATTTGTATCTGAACAAACTAACAAAATAGAAAAAATTATTCTTATGTGAACTCTCCTAGAAGAGGGAGCCATCTTTACTGCATGAATGTTTGTCTTGAAAATTCCTAGGGAAAACCCAACCTGATTAAATGTAATTCAATGTATCTTCTTTGTATTAAGGCATACTGTTCCCAAAATGAAACTGCTTTTATTGACTTTTATTACATTGCACTGAATATGACAAAGCTCAAACTGTTGGAAGAAAATGAGCATCGTCAGAGGTATTCATGCCAGCCAAGGGACCTAACTAGGGTGCCTAAAAGGATAGTTGAAACTTTAAGTTCTGTTAGAGTCAGGAAGAGGTAAAGACCCTGCAGTGAGCCATCCTGCACAAGGGTCTGTCTTAAGCAATCTGAAGCCATGCAGTTCCTGTCTTTCTCCACTGGGCAAACAAAATGTAATGAAATTAGTCACCTCAAGGTTGGTAGGCATATGCTCCCTAAGCTTCTTGTTCATTCCAGAGTGATGGTTTTTTTTCTGATTCGGACCTTGGTCCATGAAAGCCTGCATTACAATAGCGCAAGATTTCCATAACCACTCTAATACTCACTAAATTCATGTTGCTGTTCCACACCACAGATAGCTGTTTTGGTGGAGTGGATAAGTGTGATCCTGGGCATGTTTTTCAGGTTACACATCTAGTTTCTTCATCCTGTGATAGAGAAACATAGTATTATTACTGTAAATGCTGCTGCCATTGCATTATTTGTCACTATTCCAAAATGCACTATAAAGGAGCATTCACAATAAAGCCAATATTACACAAATAGTATCAGAAAATGACCACAGTCTATAACAGAGACTCATCTTTATATAAGTAAAAAGGGCTGTTCACTATGGTAAGACCCTACATATTCCAAAAAGAGTAAGAATTAAACTTATGTTCAACAAGTTTAGAAAGTTTGTATTGCATCACAGGCAACAAGTGGATTCCAGTTACTTCCCTCTTCTGCAACAGTAAGTGTTTGTAATACTGTACTTCAGAGTCCTTGTACACAAGGAAAACATTCCCCAGCCAAGGATATTAATGAACTGCAGTCCTAGTTCATCACACAGGTAAAAAATCCAAATGTAAAACACATGAGGTAAATAATAAGGTATTTAAGACTCACTCTGAAGAGACAGGCATTATCAATGATACTTTTAATGGTGTTCTGGTTCACCAGGAAGGCTCTGAAGGCACATACCATTGGATTACCTCCTCTTGTGACATAATGGCACATGCTCAGCTGAACCATATCATATTTGGATCAGTTATAGGTACAAATAGCACCTAAAAGCCAAATGCCAAATGACTAGATGAGAGGTTGGACTCACAGCTAAGTGTGGGAACTTCACTCCAAACTTTTGTGTTTGGGCCATGTGTAAACTACAAAAAATCTATTTGCCAGATTTATCCCAGATCCAGCCCAAGGAAGTAGAAACTGAACAAGAGCTGAAAAAAATCCAGCAGGTTTTTCACCATTTCAATGTAGAAGAATCATCTGACAATTAATCCTGGATTCACTGTGGGTTTGAACTTTGAAAGATAACCAAACACAGCTGGAATGTACGTTTGTTTTGTAACTTCCCACATTTCAATATGCAACGGACTCCATTTCAGTCTCCAGAAATTTGAGTCAATTGCTGTTCCTTGTGTCACTATCTAAACTTTGCATCTAAATGCATGTGAACTTAAGCTTAGCTACCAGTCTGTCTGGGCTGATGTGAAAGCCCAGAAAAGCACATCTGGTTACTCTCAGTCAGAGCTCGCTTCTATCTCCCCTGAAACTGGGGCGAAGCTTCACCAAGCAGTGGCTGAGACCTGGCCCGGACTGGAAAACGTCGGCTACAAACTTTCCACCTGATGACTATTCAAGTCCAGGCTGGATGGGGCTTTGAGCAACTTCGTCTAGAGGCAGCGGGCTTGGAACCAGACGATTTTTCAGGTCCCTTCCAACCCTAGCCGTGCTGCAAGTCTACGATTGATTTATTTCCTTGCACCATCTGGTGGCTCTTTAGAGTAAGTGCCACAGCCGTTCCCAGTGTTCCAGCGGCTGTCTCACAGCAGCTCCCAGCCGACCTTGAAAAGGATCTTGGGCTAATGCAGGAGATAGCACCTGTCACCAGACTAGATAATGATCTAAAATGACACAAATCCCCCTGGCACGGCCGAAATCCTGCTTCTCACTTCAGGTTGCTACTCCATCATCCTGATCACAAGCCTCTTCACTAAAGCACGTGGAGAATAAAAAATGAAATCTGACAAAACTTCATTTATAAGAGGAAAAATAATTTAGTCAGGGTTTAACAAGTGCTTTAATCAGGGTGTTCTGTAAAGCCTGCCAGAGGTATGTGCCAGCTAATAGCAACTTTTGACCCTGAGTTTTGGCTTTGTTGACTCTTGGCACTCAACATGCTGGCTCAGCACTCAAACGAAGCCGACCAATTGGATCAGATTGTATTTAAGTGGTTTTGGAGGAGGACAGCCATCATCATTAGATGATTAAAAAATCTTGGGTTCAGGAGTGGCGTAACAAATGCATGTCAAACTGTTTGACCATAGAGCACAGGTCATAAGGATGGCTTAAGGAATTGAGTCAAAAAAACCCAGAAATACATATCCTTCCCCAGGGGAATGCATGACATAGAACAAGTGATATCTTCACTCCCCACTTATGGAACCTGGAGCTGGTGACTATGGTGAAATGGCTTAAGGTCTCAGCTGTTGAAAACAGCAAATCTCCATGGATCTGATTAGACAAGTTCTGCAACCCTTGCCAGATGCTGAACACTGCTCAGTTAAAACCTGGACGAACTCCACCAAAGCTAGTAGAGAAATTAGAGGCTAACAGATTTCCTTCAGCCCAGAGTCATATTCTCCTTGTACTGCTTGTTATATTCAAAGAGCAAAATTCCATGTCTCCCTGTTTTGGATAACTTTCTTTTTATGACTCATATAATTTCTGCGCATTCTGGTGGTCTCTGCAGATGTGAAAATAGGCCATAACACTGTGGGACCTGTCCTTGGAGAATATTCCTTGCACAAAGGAACAGCTCTCAGAATGGTGGCCTACAGCTAGTGTCCCTGACACAAGAGCTGCCTCAGGGAAGGGGACCAGTGTGACTGCTCTGACTGTGATGGGGATAAACAATACCCACACGCACAGAGAACCCAAAGCTGCAAGAAATTTCAGAACAGGCTGAGTGCTTCTTCTTGTGCTCTGCCCTCTTCTCCACACCCAGATCCACACACCCACAGTCAGTGAAGGCTTGTTCTCTTTCCCTCCCAGATCAACTAAATGTTTTATTATAGGCAAAACAATATTTAACCTTTCCACTGTGGAAGGAAAATCTCTGTCGCCCAGTTTTGCTGGGTCATATAATTCCGGTATGAACTGCCAAGCCTATTCCCCACCTGGATATCTGTGAGAAGGACCTCACACAAACAGGTTTTTCTCTCAAAGACTTTCCAGTCAGACACACCCTTTTTTAACTACGTGGGATACAGTAAAAGTCTTCAGAAAGCATTTCCTCTTTCCTGGCTTCTGACTTGGATAGCTGTAATTTCATTGACTTGCCAGCCACTGAGCCCTGTTCTAAGGAAAATGCTGTACTGATATAGCCTGTGGGAAGAAATAATTGAGCTGTTAAAAAAGCAAGAAGTGATGGACTGAAAAACAGGTTTGTTTTTAACCTCAGTGTTTCTGACCTTAGTGGTAATGGGTGTTTCTCTCTGATCTGTCAGATATCTCCCTCTATTCAGTACTGATATTCTTACCAGAGAAAAACTCGCATGAACCCACTTTCATGAAAAATGCAGAGTATTCCCCTATTCCTGAAATAGTGGGGAGTTTTTCTGGGGTTTTGAACATTAAATAGTTCTGAATCTTTTTAGCCTTTTTTTTTTTTTTTTAAGTTGATCCAGCACACAGATGCAGGACATTATATGCCATGAATCCATCCTTGAAACACCTTTGCTCACATTTATATTTGTGAGCAGTCAGCTTTAAAAACAGATTCATTTATCAGGCTTGCATCTACATCTGAATTCAGGATAAGGATTTGGCTCGGATAAGACTACAATTTCTGCTGTTACAGTCCTGCCTACACTGGGAAGGACTTTCTTTGATCTGTTATAAACTGATCAAGACTTAATAGTCATCTGAGAAAGTCTTGGTTCATAACTCATTTTTACAACTATGGGTTTTCTTTTCATTTGTTTTGGGTTTATCTTGGGTATGAGGCCCCTGAAACAAATTTAAACCTCTCCACAAAACTATGAATGTAAAATCTCCTGTGAAGCAATCCATTTTATCTGGTATTGTGATTAATCGGATTGTGATTCTCCAGCAAGCCTGTCCCAAGGCCAGAGCAATTAAAGACTTGCATCCTTTTGCGGTTCCTGTTTTGTATTTATTTTTATATATTCTTAGTAACTACCTTGTCATTTCAGTTTAATTGCTGTAATTCTGTAGTACTCTTCCCTCCACCTCCAAAAAGGAGTTCTTCATGAACTTTTTGTCCCCAAGCACTAATCTGTTTTCGTGACCTGAACAGCATTTATCCCTTGGTCATAAACGAAATCTGTATTTCATCACATTCATCGCTCTGTTCTGTGCTACAGCCAAATAACTGCACTCCTACAGCTTCAAATGATGGCACAGAAGAGAATTGTTAGATATGCACATTCCAGCTATCCCACATCTGCCAGGTCTGTTGTGGGCAAAAATGAGGAAGCCAGAGCCAAAAAAACAACCCTGCTTTGTGTGTATGTTTTATTTTAAACCATTCTGAAGCCAAGAATGTGAAGATCAACCAAATGCTGACATGCTAGTAATATTTTGTTTTACACAGAACTATAAATATACTTATCACTGTTTAAAGTAAGACTGAATATACTGTAGTCATAAGAAACACACATGTTCTAGAAGGCAGATAGAAATAATTATATGAAACAAAGACTGGAAACACTTTCTTTTTCTGGGTGTGTTTAGATTTCCCATAAAACTTCATTGGGGATAATCTTCCATTCCTTGTGCAGGTGAGATTAATGGGAGTTTTCCCTAGCGTTGGGCCCAAACACAAAGATTTTTTTTTTTTTTGTACCTTGTTTACAAGTTCTTTGTAAACTTCTTTCTTTCTGGAACTGCTTCTAAGCCATCTTTAGCTATAAATAGCAAAAATATTATCAGTAAGTCCAAATTCAATATATAGGGGAACCTTCACTGGAAAAGAAGTAGGCTTCTCTAAATAAATAAAAAAGTGTTCAAAAGAAACACAGAATTACCTCAGCTGGGGATAAACCATGATTAATGTAGTTCACCCTGCTGTCTCGGACAAAGACCAGCACCAGCCACAGGGCTAGAAAACTGGCATGAAAGGATATAGCAGGGCTGGGAAGAAAAGGATGAAAAAAATGTGGTAAGGTACATGTTATATGGGCAAAATGTAAATACTGACTTTCTGAATATTCCTTATACTGAAGCTCAAGGAGAAGGAATAGGCAGACTCCACAGACCATCTTTGGTGAAGAAGGGGAAAAAGAAACATGGTAGTGATAATAAAGGGTTGTATGCAAGGAGGGTAGAGGCTTCTGGTTCTTCTGTCATAGAACAGCCAGGGCAGGAAGGAGTGGAAGTTGTCTTGTGTAACGGGAAGTGTAGGATCTCTGGATAAGTTGCTCTGGATCTACTCCTACCCAGGAAAGGAAACGCACACACTTATGTGCCTCTGGGGAAGGCAATCGAGTAAGTCACTCACAGATTAACAGATAAGCAACTGCATTGGTCAAGTAAAAGATTCTACAAGGCAACCAGTCTTGGATAAGAGGAATCAAGGATATGACATGAGACTTTTCAAAATTTAGAGGACTGACTGTCTCCATAGCAGTGACTGGGGAGCATTTCTGTTTCAGAAAAAGAAAACACAATTTCCTAAGTTGGTGCCTGAGCTGGCAGAGCATTTCCTGATTGAGGAGGTCTGAATTCAGTATGTCTTCTCAGCAAATACTGTGCACCCCGCTGGATGCAAGGGCACCTTTGTGAGTCACTCTGGTGTACTGTCAGTAGCTCCTGGCTCTGAAGCCAGACCTGCATTCACATGTAGCAGGAGATGCATTTCAAAGCCCATTCCCTTCATCATTCATGCATCAAACACATACACATCACTCACAATCCCAGCTAGAAGCAGCTTGAGAGAGAACCAGCTCTCCTCTTCTTGCTTTTCAGAAGAGGCAATGGACCAGAGGGAAGCTTACCCAGATCTGACATGTGTGCTGTCAGTCAGACCACACTGGTTTTCCATATGGTATATAAAATAAGCAAACATAAAAATGGGTATTGATGGAGTGTGATTCCACCCTTAAACTGCAGCTGAATTCACTGTATCAGTCCAGACAAGTGCCAAAAAAGTGAAGGAGCTGCAACAGCCTTACTTAATCTGCGAAATTAATAAGCTCAAGAGTTAAATGGACCTCACAGCATGAATGTAAGACTGCCCATCTAGTATGAGAAAGTCTCAGAGTATAAATAAAATTCAGAGATAAATCCTGCAGGAACTGCAACAAATGGGATACTGTAAGAAATTTCAGGCCTGTTGAGAAACTATCATCACAACCATTTAATGTCAGTAGCAGATGGGTGTTGAGTTCAGTACTTCTTAGATATCCATGGGTAAACCAATGACCAAACTGTGTGATTATTTTCTGCACATTTAAACTGCTCAGTCCTTGGAAATTTGTCACCTTCGTATTATTCTATTTACTCAATTTGCCCTAGGAAAAAGAGTTATTTAAGAGGGAAGGAGTAACTTTTTCTCACCTTGCATTTTTTCCCCAGGTAAGGAGCACAATAATCTCCTTTTTTTACCTTGTTTTCCAGCATGCTAAAAGATGGGCGTATTATCAGACTGATAAATTTTCCAAAGAATTCTAAAGGAATTCTAAATTCTAAACCAAATGTGAATACTAAGCAACACAACTCTCTTCTTTTTTTTTTTTTATTTTTTTTTTCCCTCCAATATGGTTACAGAAATTATTCAGTGGAGTAGGGTTTGGACTGAGATCTGTAGTACTTTTTTTCCATGTTCATCAAAGACCACTAAGTAACTTGGAAAATGTTCTTTTGTATCTCAGTAAACAAAAACAAAAATTAAGACCAAGTTTTCCCTCTATATCATTCCAAAGTGAAACATTTTATCTTCCTTTGAGGTTTGTTCTTCCCTTGAAAGATATATTAGGGTTTAAAAAGTACCATCAAATTGACAGACTGGCATGTTGAAACTGGTTGTGCTGTTACTGATGCTTTATGCTCTCTGGAGCGTGACTACTACAGTTATTTGGTTCTCAGTTAAATGTTCATGGGAGTAATTCCACTGCCTTTCAAGAAGAAGTTCAAATACAACAGGATTTATGCTACTTCTGATTCTTGAACTGTGATCTGTACACATTGTCTGTAAAACATCTGAAGTTTATTAAGTGCTTGACACTCATAGTCATCTTATCTTTTTCACCTAACAGCATCTACCTAGTGTTTATCAAAATTTATGTAAATCTAAACAGAGTAAGCCTAGGAATGTATCATCATGACAGACAGCCATAGAGGAGTTAACTAAAAAGTGCAAGCTAATTCTCAATTAATAATTAACTTTTATAAGATTGCAAGCCCTTTACTCCCACTGTCAGGCTGCTACTTATCAAAACATTTTCAGTGCAGTCAATGAAAGGTGTGCAATAAACATGAAAATGAGTCTGCAAGTCTTCAATACTTGGTGTACACTGCTGAGCGTAAGGTAAAATCTGGATGTCGTCTATTCAGGACAAACTATTATATAGCTCCTGCTACTTTGAAAACTTGTTGGTTTTTTGTTTGCTTGTTTGTGTTTGAGTTGGTTTTTTTTTTCATTCTGGAAGGTTTTTGGGAAGATTCCTAAAAGGTTTGGAGTAGCTCAGGCATGTCTACGACATATGCTAATAATTGGATAGCATATGTCAGTAAGCCAAGCCAGCGTGGAACTAGCAGGGTAAACTGCCCTATTTTCCATGGAAATAAATCTAATGCAACTCCCTTTGATGTCTCAAACCACCCGTGCACAAAAATTGTGCCAGAAATCTGCCCTAATGTGTAACAATGTAGGTATCCTGACACTGTTGACTACATCCTTAGTTACCATAAGAGATTGAATTCTTTCCATAATCAGCTTGCTTCCCTTTATGTGTCTGTCCCTTCACTTGATAATTTGCATTAATTGAACTACTGAAAGCTAAAAGAAAATTGAAATGAATATGTGAGCATCTCCTTCTCTTGAAACTCATAAGACCCCATGATTGCTCTCTCTCTTACCAGACTTGCAATGAGAAGAAGAGGGGCTGGCCTGAGACAATTGTTTTGTTTGCACCTGTTGCTTACAAATTTCTTATACTGTACCATATAATTTGACTTAGGTAGTATCTTTCATAGCCCTTTCTTCCATAACTGATTCCCCACAAACCAACCAGCTCTCAATGCTGTTCTGGGAAACAGTACTGTAAGAGAACACTGGTATTGTCTGTATATTGGCTAGATGCTTTGGAAAAAACTGAAAATAAAATACACACTGGAACAGAAACATCAAAGTCGCCACCTGGTTACACTCTTCATAGGAAAAAACTACTGTGATTTCTAGAAATTTGTATTTAACTTTCTCATACCTGTAACACTCCCCAATTTTCCTGTGTGTACTCTGTTTCTGCCTGCTGACCTCAGTAATAAGGAGGTATTAAAACCTTAATTTTAGCTGCTGCATGTTGATAGATGGACATGGACAACATTAAGTAAGCATTAACTTGTAAACTCAGGCACAGATGCTTTATTAGCATCTAAATGGGCAATGGGCAATCACAGAACACAATACAAGAATCATATTCTTAGTGTGACATTAGCATTAGAACCCTTGTGGCACAGAAGGCATCAATGTTCATTAGAAATTTCAAACTTCTCAAGCATCTAGAAATGTGCCTTATCCTGCCAAGTACTGAACATTTGTCTTTTGTAAAAAGCTCTTCAACACATTTCTTAAAGTGAAAAAAAGGCATGCTACCTCCACCCTTAAGTCATTGGGAGAGATAGCAGGTTGTCAGTGTGTTATATTTCAGATGAACAAAGGTTTAACCCTGGGTTCTCACAGTTTTGGTAACAAAGACATCTATCTTTACTAATGGAGTTGTTGTTCTTCACCTCCCACATGCTATTGCTGCTGTTTCTTATAAATAAAATGATTGAGCTTGATTTTAAAACATATTAAGCAACTAAGGCTCATGCTGACTTCATGGAGAACTCTTAAGTTCTGAGTACATCAGGTCCCCACTCATTAGTTTCCTATTTCATTCTCTCAGTAACAAAGACCTGTGTTTCATCTCCAAGAGATACTTATGCCCTTTCATGTCTATGCCTCATGCTGAAGACTGTTTTTTTCCTTCAGCTCAATACTAATAACACACAGCTTTTGAAGACATTCTTTATTTCAGCAGTTAGATAGTTATTAGCTATTCACCTGAAAGGTAGATTATAGGTATTATTATCCCCAGCTTTAATAAAGAAAGCTTGTGACCTCGTGGGCAAATGGTAAAAGGTTTCTCCTTCCTCTTATAAATCTTTCCATGAAATCTCATTTTACCTACTAATGACTACATAAGGTTCCTCTTAAAACTGGAACTAGTTCTTTGTAACTGAAATTACTTGCTAGATAAAGAAGCAGTAGAAAGAAGATTATAGTGATGTTGAGGGGAAGACTACTGGAACTGGCTAGAGAAGCTAGTAATTAGTGAAAATTAATCTCAACAATTATAGTGTGAGAACTAAATCTAAGACTCTTACAGGTTTAAGGCACAATACAAACTGTAAACTGACACTAAAATCCTCTAAACCTTTTATTTCCTTGCCTTTAAATACATTTCCTGAGTAGTTTTTAGTGTCTTTGGAAAGAAGTTATTTTCCTGCAATTTTTTTTTGTGACTAGTGCTGTTCCCAACCTTCTTGAAAAGCCTGACTTAAAAACCAAGGGGCTCCACCCACATTTGTTTAAGTGCCAAATGTAATTGATATTTCTTACGTAGTACTGTTTGTACAATGAGACTGCAATTAGTGAAAGGAATGGCACAAAGGCTGCTGAATGCACTTCTTTAGTGAAAAAAATTCTTAGAAGACTTTTATTAATCAGAATAATTTTTTTTTTTTTCAGACTTTCATACAACACCTATTTCTTCATGTGTTCAGCATTTGTCTTATACATTACTATTTTGGATAGTTGTCCTGTTTGAATGCATAGGCCTCCCAGGGATAGCCTTGGATGGCTGAATTGGAATATCTGGGCAGTATCTCCAACAATTTTGCTTCTCTGTTTCATGAGAGAGAATCCAGCTTTATTAGATTTTTTTTTTTCCTATTTAATGTACTGGGTATGTGCATGGTTTGATGTACAGCATAATGCCTGTTTGGTTTTATTTCCCCTCTGTGACATATAAAATCTAATAAGCAAGTCTTTTTCTTTTGTTGCTACGACAGAAAGATTCTTGGAACACTTAATGATAGAATATAATTTTAAAAACCCACCAAACAAACAAATGAAAAAAACCCACAGAATGGCATCTCGCTTCTATTTTTGGCAAGTTTGTTCATGTATGTTTACAAAGCCAGACCTCTGAAAGGCTCTAAGCTAAGAGTTCTACAGTGAACCCAAGCCAACCCCATAAAGCTCAGTAACTCCAGAGTCTAACTTCTTATGCTAAATGCATTATGGTTCAAAAGGAACTGGTAAGGATCATTTACTGGGAAGGCATGCCTTCCTAATAATTTCCAAATGAAGCATTACCTGATTGCCACAATGAAGCAACACATAAGGACTGTGCTTTACAGGCCGTAATTTCAACCATGCAGTTGTTCAGTACTCAGAACCCCATTTACAAACTTTTCAAGAGATTTGCTTTCCCAGCTCCATCCACAGTTTGGACAATTTTCTAAGTGTAACTGTTACAGAAATTTCTAGAAACATTTGTAGTGTTTGCTGGTTTTAGGTTTCAGGAGGTTCAGCATCAGACTGTGGTATAAAATGAATAAGGCAGAGGATTACAAGACGATGTTCCTGTAAAAATGTGGTAAGGATCAGTGGGATCCTTCAGTGGGATCTCCTGGCCATGTGGTGTTTTGTCTCAGATGGCTGATTTTAATTTTGCAACCACATTGGTAATTAAGTGGAGAAGGAAGGGAAAGCTTAATACTTACCAAGAATTTATTGTTTTTATCTCTTCGCCTATATGTACAACCTTTGCCTTCCATCTTCCTGTTTAGTTATCTCACTTCCCATCTTGTCCAGTACTCCCACAAACTCTCCTGCATCATCTGTCCTACCATGACTATGTTTTATTCAGCCTAACCTCACAGGAAGCTGTATCCAGGCTTTCACAGTGTCCACATAATGCAACCACACACCATTGGACTCCTTTGAGTCTGAAAATGTTGAGAGAGAGCACATGTGCAAGGGAATGTACTGGAGGTGCAGAGAAAAGAAGCAGCAAGAGCAGGTTCTATTGAATGGGGCCTTTCTGCTCTCTGTGTACTTTCTGGTACTCCTGCTTCCTTCAGGACATTTCTTGAGCTCTCCAGTTAGAGATAAATACAATAAACATATAATAAAGATAAATAAAACAATAAAGCATGTGGAACCTTATCACAGTCACATTATGCTAATGTTACCCTTACATGGAGGAAAAGTGTTCATCCTATTGATCTGTAGGTACCAAACTTGTGCTCACTCAGAAGTCTCAGTGGCTTCCACAAATCAGATGATTCGATTGGATACTTAATGTTGTAAGCAGCACTAAGGTAGCCATACAACTTTCACTTGCTTTCATATTCATATGTTTGTAATGCTTTTTCCATTTAAGGAAATTGTCAGAGCTGTTTCTGAGTGCCCAAATAACTTGTCCTTGATCAATGTGTTATTGACAGAATTCAACAACTTCTCAGGCAAAAGCAAAACTGTGTGGCAGAAATTGTCTTAGTTGGTGCCCACCTTAAGTCAATAAACTGTGTATCTGCCTGGGGCAAAAAGCATCTCAGAGATCCAAGGGGGGGTTTATTGACTCAATTTTAAAGAAAAAAAATGAGTGCACAATTCTGTTAAAAACAACTTTTAACCAATTAGTTTTTTCATGGTGATGTTAGAAGTAACCAAATTCAGTAATACACTATATATGTAGCTACATGTTTGCTGTTTTCTTGTAGTCCTACCTGCTAATGGAGTCATATAAGAATTTTTTCACAAGACCAAGATCTCACAGAAGACAAATTCTGAGGCCAGGACATAAGAAGGGGACAAGCAGAACCTGGTACCTCTTCCAAAGGGCCCCAGGAGTTACTGGTGCCAGGGAAATTTAACATCCTCTTTAACATAAAAATAATTTTTTAATGGGTCAGAGGCATAACACTGATATAATACAAAAGAAATGTATGTGAAAACAAGGAATTTACAGTATTTTGTAGAAATACAATCTGAGGAAATTAAGCAATTACATGTTATAATGAGAACCTGCTTTCAATTACTTCTTTCAAATTCTTCTCTATGTCCTAAGTGCAAGTAAAGCTGCTGCTATAGCATGTACAGCAAGGTAAAAACTAAGACAAGAACATAAACAAACTCCATTGTGTTTCACTTGGCTGTGAATTAAGAGATAGCAGCTGAAATTTCAGATCTCATTCTGCCATACTTTGTCACATTGGGCACATCACTTTGTCTATAAGTAAGATGCTACAAATTTATTTAACATTTGAACATGGAGAAAATAATAGAAAACAAATCAGATTATGGGCCTGTTAAAAATTGTATAAACTGTCCTCCAATAATACTTTTCAAATCAACAGCACTCACCAGCCCTGACAACACTCAGCCTTCACTTAGGTACCATTACTCCTGATCTAGTTTTATCCCAGGCTCCAACAAGAGCTCTCGATATTGCCTTGAAGCTTTCAAAAAAGGACACCAAGAAAGCCCCATCAAGATCAAACCCTTCATGGACTGTGTCCAAGACAAGCTCAAGTCCAGTGTGGGAATTCGTGAGTGCCATCAAGTGAGTGTAATGGCTAATAGAAGACAAAACTTTGGGGTGGCAAGGGAGAGGATGCTGGATACAGAAGGAATTCTTGGTTAAGTTTGAAAGCCAAAAACAAATACACAAAACAAGGTTTAGGAAATTCTTTTATGGTCTTTCTCAAGCTGAGAAGTACTGGAGCTGCCTGTCAGCATCTTGCAGCTTAGAACAAGGCCCAGAACAAAATAATGGGAGGGAAAAGTAAGAGTGACTGGAAATCCAGCCCATTACAGGATTGTGAAGCTTGGCATACCCCACCACGACCTGGAAGGCCAAGTCAAGCAAGAAGTATCATCTATGAAACTGGAAACATAGGGCATTAGGGAAAGAAATCCTCATGTATTCACAGGAAGCAGGATCTTCAGGAAAACGAACCTCAGAGTTGTTTACTGAGCACAGGAAAAGCTGGTGGCAAGTTCACTTTAAAATCCAACTAATATTTAAATTGTCTGAAATATTATTAAATCTAATGTTCTCCTTATATTTAAAGGTAGTTTTCCAAGCACAGGGATGAAGGTTGTGCTGTGCTACAGCCAGATACCACTGTTTTCTGAGTTCCTCAGGCTACATGCTCTGCTGCACAGCACTGCAGGGAGGGAGGCAGCTTTGTCTCGCAAATGAGGGTAGGGCTGGGTGGGCACTGTTACTGTTCTGTGCCATGTCCTGCCTCATGTGTGGACAGGAGGATTGTCCCAACTTCATGCCATCTGTGGTCTCTAGTTCAGAGAAATACAGAAGTGGGTTATTTGCTTCTATTTCCAGGTTCTCTCTTCTTCCTGCAATCTCCTTTTCTAAAAGCAGTGATACAATTCTAGAAATTTAAAGAGACTTTTATTGCACTTCTGTACTTTTTTTGCACTAGATCCTTCAGACTGAGGCCTCATGTTACACTCAAATGATGTGATAGTGAGCTGCTGTCAAAAGGAGCAGGCCCACTATTTGCCCCCATCTGCAGATATTTGCTCTGGCCATAGCACCCAGTTCCTCCTATATAATTTCCATCCAGGGTAGTGACTGAGTAGTTCTAGAATTAGCTTGTTTATGTGGCACATGACACAGGAAGCTATTCTGCTTCTTCCCTCCCAGGCAAGGGTTTCTTTTGGATCAGTTCATTCATGGCTGCACCTTTTCTAGATATAAAACATAGTAATGCTGAGTATTTTGTTGTTCCTTTTTACTTTTTATTTCCTTTAAATCTGATTATAAAATTCAATTGGTAAGGAGGCAGAAGCTTGTTTTTTCCACACATACAATGTGCATGTACCCATTTCCTGTGACATTCTAACATGCTAAAGTAAATCACAAATGATATTTGTTTTGTTAAAGCATTTTTCAAAGTTAAACAACTGGGGAGCATTATTTGTATTAAAACATTGAGGAAGGTGCTGCCTATGCTGCTGTCCCCACTCTTGACACCTCTGTAACATTTTTAAGCCTCCAGAAAATAATGAGAGAACTTTATAAAGACTGATGAAATCCATCTCAGTAAAAGAACTGAGAATTCTTCACTAATTTTGGTGTACCTCAGAAATCTGCCCTCTTCATCACTTTCCTTTGCTTTGTGGATCCTTGGTGTTGCAATCAGTCAAAGCAGACTTGGAATTTATAACAAGACAAGGTCCAGCCCAGACTGATCTGCTTCATCACTGGCTGCCAGGGCTCTGTGTTACTGTGCATGTGGGTCAGAGGCAAAAGCTTCTGCAGGATGATTAAAAATGCAAGACTCGTTTCTATGGCAAGCAGCATGGACACTGCAGAGGGATAGAGCTGATCCAGGTGGTACCTGCAGCTCAAGCAGGCACGTGTTGTTGACAGAGACACCTGACTTTTTCAAGAATCCACCTCACAAATACAAGATGTCATGATAGCCTTGATAATAGAGACCAGATCTCTTTATAGCTGACAGAAACATTTGTTTGCATTCCACTGGATGATTCTGTTTCCCATCACTAAGAGCTTAAAGAATTCTTGACATTATGAGTTTTTTAATAGCTTTGCTTTTTATTAACTTAAACAATTTTCCATTAACATGCCAGTGTTCTAACTATTTGTTTAATGTCTGAAGGTGATGTAAAATCACCTTCATGGCTGCTACATCACCATTTTATGTGCTGGTCTATTCTTTCCCCAATATGTAGCTTGAGTAATCCTGTCTTTAAGAATCCTATGTTCTTGCTGGAACAGTATGTTGTCATTATAGTAAAACCAATATAAAGCACAGTCAGCCTCAGAGTAGTGCTTACTCATAAAGAATACAAAACTGATATCCAGAAGATTTCAGTATGTGTGGCAGTGTAAAAAACTGTTTTTTAAGAAAAATTTGATGTTTTATATTATTTTAGCTAGTTTTGGAAGTTTCTAAATGTTCTTTGCTGAAACCACAAAGACCATTCTTTGCAAACTCACATTTTATTCTTGATTATTGCACCACTGTCCCATCATTCTGAATCTTTTCTTGAATGCTTTTAATGACAATCTATATTGACAGAAGAGAACAATTCATCATTTCAGGAAGTTCTTATGGAAGGGTTTATAGTGGTTCTGAATCAATGCCAATCACTCGTAGTCATGCTGTATTCATAGCAATCATTTACTTGATCACGCTTCATTTGTGAATTAGTGGAGTATAAATGATTTACCCAGAGAGTACAGAGGTGACAGAAAAACAAGTGAGTTGTAGAAAGAAAACTTTATTGATAAGCTCAATTTGCTTTCCCTTTAAACTACATCAATTGCCCCTTGCTTAAGCAGTCAATACACATTATCAAATCAATTTTTATGTTTAAAAATATAAAATCATGCCACCCTTTAATGCCAGTCTTGTGTAAATGTGATCCATAAATCTTTTGACTTCTGAGAAAATGTATGACATTAGCCATTGGGGAAAAAAATCCACTGGAAGGCTAGCAAAGCAAACAACCATGGGGATTTGGAAGAACCTATTTGAGTGCCTGTTAGAGATTGACATACTCACCAGGGTATGTTAGGAAAGAGTTTCTGTCTGTCTACTGCAGTTATTGGAACTATCACATATCATCTTTGGAGTAGATACACATATACACTCTTTTATTTCAAGAGGTTAGGAAACAAGTAAACGATTTTCTGGGTGTGGATTTCAGAATGAATAACTGATTCTTTGCATACCTCCCACACCTTTTCTCCTTTTCTTTCCCTTTAGATTTTACTCACATAAAAAAAATATCAAAACAGTTAAAAGCAAGCTGAGAAGAACTGATTTTTGAGAAGCCCTAGCCCAACATGTGTGCACATACAAGCAATACAATAATTTTAAAAAAGGCATTAAATGTAAGTATTTATGCACATTTACTCTATTTTTTTACCTTTATATTTTAAGCAGATCATTTTCATCTTGGGCATCTAAGGAACAAAAAGCACCATCATGTTCTATTTCTGGTCATAGACATCTGACTGAAAAGACTGCATCAAGAAGATCACTGGTGTGCTTTTCCTTTGAAAGTAGCTGGAGGAGTGCTTTGTTAAAGACCCAAAGGATGAAACAAAGTAAATGGCTAAACTTGTCATTTTCAGAACTGCAATGTGGTTCAGTTCTAACAAAACCTACCTCATGGCAGTCTGCAGCTTCCTGAATGGGGGCAGTGCAGGAGGGGAGCTGATCTCCTCTCTCTGGTGGCACGTGGCATTGGAATGAGGCTGCATCAGGGGAAGTTCAGATTGAACACTAATAAAAAGTTCTTCACTGAGGGGTTGGTTGGTCACTGGAGCAGGTTCCCCAGGGAGGTGGTCATGGCACCAAGCCTGTCAGAGTTTAAGGAGCGTCTGATCAATGCTTTTAGTTATACAATTTTATTTCAGGTTGTTCTGCAAGGAGCAGGGAGTTGAACTCCATGATCCTTATGGATCCCTTACAACTTCATATATTCTATGATTTTCTGATTTCTAGTGAGAATTTGCTGATGTGTTTTCCTGAGTCAGGTTCTCCAGATTAAGTTATTTCTCCTCAGAAAGTAATCAGGCTCTGTGTGGGCTGGCTAATTACCTGCCTTGAATTGCAGTGTCACTTCCACCTCTGCTAAACATAGTCACACTCTGCCACCCAGCTGCTCTTTTGAGCACTCCCTGATGACTCCCTGAGTGATCAAAACAAGTAGGTTTAACAGAAACCTATCACTTTGTATTAACTTTGCTCACTTTTTCATGAAATTAAGGTAGGAAGCGATCACACAGCAACTCAGGTCAGCAGGACAGTGTGCTTGGCATGAAATTAATGGCAAAGCTACAGTAGTCTCCTGTACATTCTAGAATTTCTGCCACTGAATTCTAGGAGTGCTATTTTAAATTACTGATACATCTTGCATTTTCTGCTCTTTTTAAAGGTTTCACATAACTATGGTAACATGGTCAGACCATTACATGAATTCTTTCTTCTCAAAAAAACCCCCAACCAAAACACCTCTGATTTTAAATGTATAAAAGGAGTTTAATATGAATTAGTTGGTTACTGCTCTTTATTATATCAAATGTCGTAGTTATAATCAGATGCTAATGTTCTAAATGTGTCTCTAAACACTAATTTTAGGCAGAATACAGGTCAGCTTTTCACATAAGACAGAATTAATAGACTGTTGCAACACCTGATTTTGCACAGAGACTCCAGAGCTGTGTAGTCATCCCATCTCTTATACTTCAGAAGAAAAAAGATTTGATGTTCTACAACCATTTCCAACATGACATACTATATATATAGTGTCTCTCTCTGTGTGTATATATATATGCAATATATATGTATATATATATGACAATTTTGTACAGATAAACTGCAGCCAGAATGATACTAGTTTGCTCTTTGTCACAACCTTTTATAGGTGTTTAATAGTGCATTCTCAGTTATTTTTATGTCCAGAGAATACCAAAGTGAATGTGTAGGTTATATTATTTTGTTAATCTTGAGCGATATTTACAGAATAGCACTTACAGTGCACACATAATTCTGAAAATACTTTTCATTAAGTTAGTAAAGAGATCAAAACAGATTGCCTACTGGTGATGCTGCAGATACAGTGTCAAATCTGCACTACTTTCTGCATGCATAGATTTTGCTAGTATAATAGAACTTTTTATTACTAGTGGCAGTTTATGTAAGACAGTGTCTCACTGGGATAGCTTAGACTACATGGTATATCCTCATAGGGTCCTACTGGCAAAAGAGTAAAAGACCTAGCCTTGGAATAAGTGATGGAGCATACTCAGTAATGCTTTCATTCTTTCTTCAGAACATTACAGTACTAGAGTCTTCTCTTTAAAAGCTGTGCATAACTATGAATGGTAGTCAGGGAGTTGCATTATGCTGAATGAGTGACTTGTGTGAGGAAAATAAAGTTCTTGCTTTGACAAGAACAGAACATCTATGTGTGTGGACATTTTCACCTTCTGGTTTTAGAGTTTTTTCTCCTTTTCTTTCAGACCAGTTCCCTGAGCCAATTAAAAGCACCCCTTTCTTCTGCCAAAACAGCATGGAGGAGAGGGGGCAAACAGCAGGGGTGAGGGTTGGAGAGTAGAAAATACTTACACAGCTTTGCTCCTTTCTTATTTTAACCTTACTCTACTTTGCAAGTATCACTCAGTTCATTAAAATGTCAGTTAGGTTCACGTGAAAGACATGAGTAACTTGCTTCCTTGTGCAACATTTTTCCACAGTCCTAACATCCACCCAAAAATAAGTTGTCTTCAAATCTAGAGTCCTAATAAGCAGACTGGAATTCCCCTCATTTTCACCATTTCTTAGAATGTTCCTTTGTCTAGTTTGGATCCTGCTATAAAGAGAGGTTTTGGTTTTTAATTTGTTGTCCTTTCTGCCACTTGGCAGAAATACTCCTAGCTTTTTAAAAACAGATCAGATTTGTTTGTGCAGCCCTGTGTGTTCCAAGTATCAGTGAAATATCTTCTCTAGTACCATCTGTACCAACTTCACCATCCAAAGAGATTCAGTTCCTTCCTTTACATGCTCACAAAAACAAGACACCGCAGTTGTGCTCATAGCATTTACCCAACAAAATCCAAATAGTTGAGCTCAGCCCTTCTCACCCTTTGTACTGCTTCTACCAGGAGTGTTCAGGGTTCAGATAACCTACAGGCAAACAACTGCTCAGTAGTCTATTCATTAGCTTTCTTTCAAGGCTGAGTCCACTATTACCCATTCCTTTGAAACAGGACACACTGGCTTGCTATCGCTTTCTACATTTCTTCACCTGTGCATTTTTCAGGTCCAAGGCAAACGTTGGGTTTTCTTATGGTCTTCAAAAAACCTGTTCTTTTTACATGCTTGTTTTACACATTAGGTAATCTAATATTGACTTCATCTTTAGTGTCTTGGTTTCCACCCATGGAAACAATAGAACAGTTTACACTTCAAAGCTGTTCTTTGTAATAACTGACAAGTGTGTGCCCATACAAGTCCTACATTCTCATTTTGGTAGAAAGGAAGTAATGATGAAAAAGAGAATGACCAAGTGTTTTCTTCAATATAGCAATCAAAATAAAAATCTGGTCCTTTCATACCACTTTTTCACAAGGACTACTTCTCAGTGTGTGGCAGCTTGTCTGTGATAGATCTGCAGGTGGGGTGAAAGAATCCTTCATGCTGGGCATTAGGAGGACTGTAGGCATCCATGGTGGAAGGGAGAGATGGAAAACCGGAGGTGTGTAGTTTGTAGTACAGCATATGGGGGAATAAAAATGTTATTATATAGGGAAGGAGTACTGGTTATCAGGCATCTGCAGGAAAGTGAGGACTAGCTGCCAGAGAGAAATAATAAACAACTCAATTCCCTAGACAGGCTCACTGAGGTCAGAGGAGTGCCAGTCCACCTCCCTTTTGCTGTGCATCCTAAGAATTGGAAAAACTTTGGGAAGGGGTAAGGTGAGAAAAGAATCTATATAAAACACAATAGAATGGTTGTGAGGAAAGATGAGTTCCTACAAAAATATTTTTAGTTATTGCCATAGTGGTGCATTGTTTTCTAATACAAAATATGCTATAGAAAATTCTGTCATCTTTGGTTTGGCTTTAACACTATTTAGCAATACAGAAATGACTGCAGTTTGGTGTAGTGCAATTTCCCATCCTGGAATTTGAGTAGGGAATTGGTTGCAGCTTTACATAGGTGAGAAGCCACACTGACCATCATGCTAAATCTTTCATCTCCTACGTACTCCATCAGAAAAATAAAGAGAATTAAGGAGTTGCTCCAGAATATAAATGTCTTTAATGACAATGCCCATCTCACCCCTCACTCCCACCCTCACCCTGCTTCCTTAGCCTTTTTTACTGATCATGTTATGGTATGGAATACACCTTTGGTCAGTTTGGTTCAACTGTCCTGGCTGTGTTCTCTGCCAAGATCTTGCCCACTGGCAAGAGGGGAATGCTGCAGAGATGGCCTGGATGCAGTGGGAGCAGTGCTCAGCAGCACCGCTCTGTTACCAACACCTTTCCAAACACCAATACTAGCACAGCACTGCGGGGGCTGCTATGGAGCAAATCAACATCATCTCAGCCAGACACAATACTTTTCACGCATGAATGAATGAAAAATATCTCCAAAGAAAATGGAAACTCTTGGTGGGTTTTTTAAAATCTTTTGGCAAAATAGGCTTTCTCGATGTGATCATAAATGACTGCAAGGGAATAGAGATAGGACAAAAAGAAATATAGAAGCTTCAAGCCTAACTCTGTTTTCTTTGTAGAAAACATTTTAACTACATTCTCATACTTTTTTCAAAGCATTTTCTTGTCCTCTGTATTTACTTCAAGGTTCTAGGGAGTTACTCTGTTGAGATGATCAGTTAAGTAAGGTGCCTATTTCACTCTGCCAGCTTTTCTGTAACTTCATTTTCCATGGTTCAGCATTAGATGAATCATCCACTAAAGGAACAAAAGAAAGTTCCAGGTCATACTAATGAGAAATAACTGTTTTGTAAAGTACTTGATTGTGTGTGATGTAACAAACAGCTCCTGTTTTGGGGCTTTCCCTTAACCACCATTGCAAAGATCCTTTAAATGAAGCTCCACCTGAGTATCTGTGAAGACTTTCTGAAATGGCCTCATTACAATGCAGAAATGTGTATTAAAAAAGAAAGAAAACAATTACATAAGTAAAAGAGGGGCAAACTCACTGGAAATAGTAAAGTTGTTCAGAGTAGTACTTCAGGAACTAAGTGTTTCTTACCACTGAAATCCAAAAATTATTGTCCTGTGCAACATGGTGCTCAATATTTTTTTCCTTAAAACCCTACATATGTAAGCAATTCATAAATATCATAATTTGGTATTACAGAATTCTGTATTCATGTATATTGTGTAGCTTAACATCAATGTTCACGTTTATGTAAAATATATTGTATTTTGTAATATTTATATTTGATATTTATATCAATATATTTATATTTATGCATTTATATTTGATATTTATAACAATATTTTATACTTGCATAGACTGTTCTTTTTAGCAAATCATACTGCTTATTTCCAGTCGGCCTGGATGTGCCTGTGTCCCTCTAGGTCTAGACTTGCCCTAAACATGTACCTTCATTCTGTGTTGTGCAATGAACCAGCTTAACTCAGTCCTCTCTCTCTCGACCTTCCCACACCCTGGCCCTCTTATTTTCCTTGAAAGAGAAACTCTGGAGTGATAGATGCTGCACCATATTCCAACAGGTCTGCCCATGGCAGACAGAACTTCAGTCAGGGATCTGGTTAGATGTCTTGGGGAAGTTCTAATGAACATGAAGATTTTTTTTTTTTAGTCTGCTGCTAGTGAAATCAGCTGTAAGTATCCAAGTTGTTTCCTCATATAATTTTTTGATCTTTTGATGGAATATTGTTATCTAAATAGTTTATTCATGGATTTCGTTTCTTAATTTCAAATGTCAGGGAATTTGCCTGTCATCTCCCTCAGCACTTTTTCTTCTATGATTCTAAACTTCCACTGGGTGGCATAGTTTCTCCCGTATAAAATCCAGTACGTCTGATTCTGCAGGAAACTTAGAGTTTTGAGCTTCTCTAACACAGCTGTGGCTAACACATTGATGATGTAGATGGCAAGAGAATACACCCTATGAATATACTCTTTCTGTCTATTTATGGGAGTCTGCAGATGGTCTCTGCCTTGAGTTCTTTTAGACTGTGCTGAGAAGAATTTCTAGGTAGGTTTCTTTGGTTTTCTCCTTTTACACCCCAGACAGCTGGGGAAACAAGCACAACTCAACATACTTTATTTGTGTATGCCAGATTGTATTTATGAAGCTTTCTCTGGAGATGACAGTATTAGTGAATTTGAAAACAAAGGAAAAATGTAAGAATTGTGCTGCTCAAGGACCAAACAATAGACATTTGACACTCTTTCTAATAGATTTACAGATCACAGCTGGTTGCAAAATGCAGTAAAAAAGTTGCAGCCATGCTGGGAGAATTCTTAGAATCTCAAATGGGAAGTAAAATCTTCCATCATCACACACACACAAAAAGAGTATTCACCCAAAAGAAATTGAACTAAGGGGGTAGCAAGGGTCTTCTGCCTTGAATTGTCTGTAGAAATTGAAACTAAATTGTGAAAATGTCTCTGTCTTTTCATCGATTAGAGGAAGCAACCTTCTGTACCTAAATCTAATTTTTGTGAATGTTCTTAAGCTAAATATTAAGAATTGATCCTAAGTAGATGCCTAATTTTCTACAAAGTAACTAGGCAATCTTTTTGACATGCAGTTCCTACTTGATGAGAGTGAACCAAAATTTTTAAGTCCAGTGTTGACATCATCAGCCAGCGCAGCACGCTGTCATGAGACATGTACCATCCTAGCCCTTTTCAAAAGCCATCAATTGTCTGAAAGTTACTTGAATGTCAAGTGTTCCTCTAAATTCATCAGTGAAAACTAGTGGGAAGGGATCCTTGACATTGTGCACAGCTAGGAATCCAGTATTCCCTGGTTTGATTCCAGGCCTTTGGTTGTCTCGCCAAACTCTTTGAACACACAAAAAGACAATTCCCGGCATGTAGTTTCTGAGTGGCATCCATCATCTTGTTTCTAATTATTAGTCGTAATTTCTTTCTCCATACTTTCTGATTAATAGTCGTATGTTCTGTCCTCACTCCCCATCTTCCCCACCATTTCCAGTGTTTCATCCAAGTCTATTGAAAAGGCAACAGTCCAGTTCTCCAAATCAAGAATGTTCAGACAATTTAAAACAAAACAAAACAAACACATAAAACCTCTTGTGAGTTTTCTTGATCACATATAGCACCATTCAGTCTGAAAATCAGGAGAAACTGAGTCTTACTTTGATATATACTGCCCAATTGATACACCCTTTATAGTGTAGCTGTCTGTGACTCAGGGTGGTATTTCAGATGTGATGGTTAGAAAGTCAGGGAATGAATGCCTTTGTTTATTTCCATATATGTGGATAGCTTTGTGGAAACTAAATTAGTCTCTCAGTGTTGCACACTAATGTCGCATAGCCATTCTATTGCCCAAAAACCGGGTTGTGTCTTTTATTTGAAAACTTGGTAAGAAACATTCTCTACAGTGACTTAATTTCTTTGTTTCCTTCAATTAGCAGAAGATTTCGCATGATTTGCAAAAAAAATGCCACAATATGCAAAACAACTTTGAAACTTGACAAAATATGATAATTGCCTCGAAATCCATTCAGACCTTTTAAGATCTGTCAAAGATTTCATTCTAAATTTAGCTGGTTTAGGAAGATAATGCTGGTATCTCCTTTAACATGCAGTGCCACATTGTGGGAAAACAAATATGTCAAGTTTCACTGTGTGGATGTCAGACTTTGAAGCAAAAAAATGAAGCTTGCTTCTGATTTCTGAAGAAGTCTGTAGGAGCTGCAGGTGGTCTGCATTTTTATCATTCAGACACGTCTACATAACAATCAGTAGATGATAAACATGTTTGCTAAGAATTTTATTGAATTAATTAGAAATGTCATGGTATTTCTGAGGACAGTAAACAATCATTATGTTATAGAACCCAGGAAGGGACGTTGGTGTGAAACAGAGAATATGAAAATCATAGTAAATTGGTCTGATTTTCATACATGTGGTAAGAAAGCCTTTACCGTGGTAAAGGGTTAGAAGAAGGAATCACTGCACAAAATAACTAGTCTGTTTTTAAGAAGATGAAATGCTGAATTTGTGGAATCAAGATCTGAAATTTAGCCACAGGTTGAATTTTTAAAGTGATTAGATACTGTGCAGACTAAAAAGGCCTGTAGTTAGGGTTATTTATTGTTGGGGAGATAAATTTTTGCTTCTCCCTGAAGTGCTAGATGTCAACTACTACCAAAAGAAGAGATTGTGACAAATAAATCATTAGGTCTTGTCCAGCACAGAAGTTACATTTTGCTTGCTAAATAGTTGCTGTGTTGTAAAATCAAAAGCTATGATTATTCTATTTCAAGCCAGCATCTGTGGGTCATGGAAGGGAATGAAACAGCTAAAACTGTACGAAGTAAGCTAATCATACATAAATGATGTTGTGATATCTTGACAGCTGTTACATAATTGTCCATACAATCTGTTGTTTGTATCTCATTATTGCAAAGAAACATATTCAGGAGTCAAGCTACAAATCTTCTATCCTTCTCTGAGAGTATCCTCATGACTAAGCTGGTAATAAGCCTGTGGGTTCTTGGGGTTTGGGCTTGTTTCTCTTTTTTCCTTTTTATGTATTTTTCTTTCCTCTTGCTATGTAGCTAAATGGAATACTTATGGATGATTTTCAAAACTGGCCTTAGGACATTTTGCCAGTAAAGGGAATTGACTGGCTAACCAGATCTGGGTTTTATAATTTGAAAAACCTGGACTGTATTGTTTTAATTTTTTATCAACTGCCTCATGTATCTCCGGGTTTTCATGTACTTTCATCTGGCTTTGTTTCAAAAAGGGTGAATCTTCCAAGTGGATATGATCATTCTCTAACTTTGAATTTTACTTGTATCAGTCTTTGACAAGAATTTTTTTCTACTTGCCTAGATTACTACAAGTTTTCATGACATTTTAGTTTAGATTTCTTGCCAATATGTTGTATACTTAATGAACTCTATTCTGTTTTCCTAAAGTATTTCCTCAATAACTAATTTTTCTGTCTAGTTAGGGTAAAATGAGAAAACCACTTTTTTGTGACACTTCAACATGACTTTTTCTGGTCAGTGCTCTCTTTTCAGAGGTCTTACCAAAAATTTTGTTAGCTTGTACAGTTGTAATTGAAGAATATGTCTGCCTGGATCCAAGTTCTAATCAGAGTTGGTGAACTGGTGCTCAGAACTGATGCTTAGAATTGAAAGACATGTTCCTCACTCTTTCTTGCATTTAATTGAGTTTAACTAACTCTCTGTCAGCTAAAATCCAAAACACCTGTTGAAATGTGGATAGCTGCACCAGACTATGCTCCAGTCTAAGTCAAATGTGGTTTTTATGTTTTCCACTAATGTTTTTTGTGGGGATTTGGATGTGCAGTTTTGCAGAATGACCCTTCGCAGGTTCAGAAAACTCCTGAATATGTAACCAATATTTGAACATATGGCCCATGATATCATTCCCTTGCTGCAATAAAAGTATGTTCCTTCTCATATATTTCATTCAGAGAGGTAGAACAGTTGTTTCCTGTAGGTGAATTATGTATAATTTTTCTCTGGATTTTCCAAATTTCAGATATTTATCTAGTCATCCTCACCCTCATTATGCTGTTCAACTGCAGTATCCTGTAGTGTTCCAAGAAATTAGAACCACAATCGGGTCATCTTATGGATACTGAGGACTCTTTCCCAAAACACTTTCTTGCCATTTGACATGACCATCTTTATCAAACAGAGTTCATAAATTCTTTATCCTTAATGCTACTTTTGATCATATGTGCCTAAGGCTAAATGTGAATTAAAGCAATGTCAGTGCTCCCTCCCTTCTGCACTCTCTTCAGGCCACTGGACTGTTTTCTGTACTCACATGTCTTCACTTTGTTCGGCAATATCAGTTCCAATGCCTGTGGCAATGCTCCCTGAACCAGGAATGCAGCTGGTTGCACTTAATGTTCTGCCCTAGGCTGGGCCCTTCAGCTGTTTCCCTGTGACAAAGAACTTTTTTCTGGAAATCCTTCCTAGAATTTCTAGGATACAAATATCCAAGTCCTGTTGTAAAACTATCCCTAAGCTATCTTTAAAATCCTGAATACCCAGGAGCATACTTACCTCTTTGGCTTGGTAGCTGAGATAAGGTGGAAAGCTTTTGCATGCTCCCATAGTTAAAAGATGCAAAGCCGTTACCAAGGCCTCAGCATCAAGATCTTTTTCTTAGTCATTTAAGTGCATACAATTTAGTTTTATTATCATAAAAATCTATTCCATAATTATTTCGACTAGTCTTCGTGGAGTTTGGTTTCAGTTTAGAGATTGAATGTGATTCATAAAAATGATATTTTAGTGCTACCAATTGGCTGGTTTGGCATTATTAAAAATCTGGTGGCTTTTTACGTTACATTATATTTTGCAATCATAATAGACAATAGAGAAAAACAAAATAAAACAACATAATTTTCCCCTACCTTTCTTGCTGGAACATAGGAAATTGTGGAGTCTAATTCTGAACAGCTGCTTCTGAATATGTCAGGTTTTGGTTGATTGAATTACCAATAAATAGCACTGAAATAAATGGCTTATCTCAAATAAACTAAGCTATTTGATGCCTTATTTGGTAAACAGTCTTGAGTCTCTGAACACTAGAATTAGATTCAGCCTTAAAATAAATATTTAAGGCCCCAACAGTATTTTGGGTTTAGAATATGCTCAGAGCTCTCATGCTGATTCTTTTGTTTAAAGAGCACTAGCTCTAGCTTCATGCATAAGTGCTGTGGCATGTTTCTTCTGCTTTTTGCTAAACAAGGACAATCAGGAATTGATAGACAACACATTAATATCCAAAAATAACTTTTCCTTGTCATTACATGGGCTTTTCCCTTAACCTTTACTAGGCAATATTTTTTAATGTTTTAAAAGCTTAATAGGTTATAACTGATTAAAATCTGATCAAGTTCAGCCTATCAGTTTTTCTGAATCTGTGCCAGTTGCATGAGCTGAATCGTTCTGGTTTGAGTTATTCCCAAATAAATAACTGGCAACAGCATTTAGATTTAGTTGGATAACTAAGAGAGTGAAAGTGCTTTAGAAAGACACCAATACATTGTTCTTCAAAGCTTTGTTTAAGACTTGTGAATTATGTCACTAAAGAGAGAGAAGCATGTGTGAAAGGAAAAAAGATAGGAAAAGATGTCAAAAAAAGAATCTTTGAATTTTTCACTCCCAGGTTTAGAATAGGAGGGACAGAATACTCAAGATGGAAAATCTTTAGGGAAAGTGTCTTTAGATGATGATCTCATAACAGACAATCCCAAACTGCTTCAGTTTCATCTTTGTGACTGTAGAGAAGGACATCAGCTTGTGTGTCCCTAATAGAGGTGTTCCAGTAAAGATTAGAGCTGTTTAGTTTGCTTTAAAATACAATTATTTGGATAAAGAAGGTTTTCATTTTAATATTTTTAAGGATTTTTGACCTTCCATTTAAATGGAACATTACTTGAAATATCTTTGAATCCTATAAGGAAAAAGTCTTACAACTTGTTAGGGTTCTTTCTCATTGCTTCATAGATTATTCTTTCCTTCCCTTTAAAAAAAAAGGGGGGGTGTGGGGGGAAGGAAGCAAAATAAAACACCTCTACCTTGTTGCAACAGGATATTTTTATCAGTCTCTGGAGCCCCAGGAATTAAACTGTTGAAAATCTTCCCTAGCAGCAGTGTAGCCATGCTGATACAGTCCTGTCCCTTGTCCATAAATGCTGGTAGTTTCAACCAATCTGACTTCTCTATGGTATGCTTAATCTACAGCCCAGAGCTACTACTCAAAGATAATTCAGAGGTGACAATATAATATGCAATCTTCCTTGCCATATCTGTATAAAGCTGTCTTGTCTTTGTGTTGCTTCTGCAGACGACACTTGCTGGTCTTTCCTAGAACACGCAAGTCGAGTTGTTTTGTCTTTGCACCTTTACATGCATGAACTTCAGTGAAATGTGAATACTACTTTAAAGCTCATCATAAAAATCCACAATACTCATCACTGAACTCAACCTTCAGTAATTGAGATTATTTGTGCTAGAGATTGCAACCATGTCCCAGATGCAGAGCTGGTGTCCTTCAGAGCCAGTCTGCTTCTGGATATTCTTTCTGGTGCAGCCCTCACATGAACTAAAGCAGTTGTTTGGATTTCAACACTATCTTTACCAGACACTGCTTTAGCTTAGCTTTAGCCTGCTTTAGCCCAGCTATTCCTTCCATTCTGAGCCAGAGAAGAGTGCTGCAGAAGTAGTCTCTATCCCTGCAGGAAAGTTCTGCACAAGTCCAATTTGGTTGCATTGGGCTCTAACAGGTCAGTCTCAGCATCGTGCCTGCTGGACTTTCAGGTGACAGTCATTCTGCAAGAGGCCTCTGTGCTCATGTTCCTTTGTCTTTAGGTTTCCAGAATGCTTATTCACTCATGACTTCCATTGTGTGAATGCCTCAGCCAGCCCTAGTCTGGGATTCCGCATAAACTAACAAATATTTCCTGGACTACTGGGCAGCACTAGGAAAAGCCAGCAGGACTTCTGGACAACACCTACTTCCAAGTAGCAATATTAAACCAAAGGTAACACCAAAAAGATAAATTCATCTTAAACCACCTTCATGTAAGAGTTATTCAGAGGCATCCTTGTCATGCTATCCATAACCTCTGTCCTAGAAACCAGATTTTCAAATATTTTCATTTCATAATGGAGCCCTTATTATTTTAGATACTTAGAGGTCATTGGGCGTATCAGTACAAAAACATAATATTTACAATTTTTTAGAAGTATTTTGTAAATCTTAACATTTCCTTTGTAAAGTAATGCAGTTTTCAAAAGAAAAGACTGAACAAACAAAAAGAGTTAATGTGATTCCACTGAGGGAGAATCTGCCTGTGAGAAATCTCTACAGCAGACTGAAATGTAGCTGCTGTTAGTTTTTTTGCTGGAAGAAAACCAGACCATAATTTTGCCCACTTCCCAGAAGAGTGTGTCTGTGGGTGTTCTCTTTTCTTTCTCACCAGTAATAGATGAGATCTTGCAATAAGACCTGACTGCTAGAGAGACTACCTCAAGAAAACTATTGTCATGTAAAACAATTACATCAGCCCAAGATCTCTGTTATTGCCCTTGCACTCTTCCTGTGGTGCAACACCAGTAAAGAATAGTTGTTTGTTTCTTGGAACAAGAAATACAGCAAGAATTCCTAAAGCTAGCTTTAATGCTTTGCTGTATTGTTTTGCTTGCTTACATTCTCCTTTATCCTAACTTCTAATTACATTTCTCTTGTGTAAGTATGGGTAGGAGAAAAAATTTATTTCACATAAATGCTCTCCAGGAACATGTGATGATGGGAAGTGGCTTCTACTTGTACTTGTGTGTCCAAAAATAGTGTATTCCTTTGTTTTGGAAAGGAATACTTAGAATTTACATTAATCCTTTATCCCATAGGACAGCACTGCCGTTTCAAGAGCTAAAAGAAACCTGGATTCATGAGTCTTTGTAACACTCATTATAGTGGCTGGATACCTGATATTCAGTTTCTGTCTTGGGACTGTTATGAATCCATTAAGAAAAAGCACACAATCTAAGCTGGATTTCTATTGCTGGTATACTTTACTCTGCATCCTGCTGGTAGAAAAGGCTGACTTCAATGGGTCTTTGTTATTAATCCCAAGGAACTTGTCCACTTCCACCTCTAGTGGTACTGCCCTTACTTGGTTATCACTGCCCACCACCTGAGGTCACAACCTCTGCAGGTTCATGCAAAAGTATGTGTAAAGGTGCTCCCTATTCCCTTGGCAGTCTACAAGTAGATTAGCTGAAACCACCTTCACTGATGGATTAAACTGAACTGGTCCATTTTGCCAGAACTGATAAAGGATAACTTACTTTTTTGTATCAGAAGACATAGAAAGTTGGTGACAAATATTAGCATAACATTATTTTCATCTACCCCAATGTCACAAAGCAGTTAACCTTCTGGGTGCTTTGATACAACCTTACCCTTCTGTCTGTGAAGCTTGTGTTCCTAAATTGCAGGGAAAGCAATTTTTACCACAAGAATGAATGCAATAGAATGAAAAAAATGTATGGGGACTTAAGTACAGTTTAAGTACACAAAGACAATGTAGGATGTGGAAGGTGAAGAGTCAGAAGCAGGATCATTAGCTGGAGGAGATGCTGGTTTTGTGGTATCTGAGATGTTTCAGTATGATCTGCCACAACTTTCTAACTGTCATAATTACCTCCTTTCCCATCCTTTTGAGAGATAACTCAAATTCACTCAAGTTAGAGAAAGATGATGACTATGATGAAAATGCAACAATTCAGAAACAGGCAGCAAGAAGGGAGAAAATATTAAGGTTAGGATCTCAGCCTCATAAAAGTGACGAAGTTTGACAGATACAAAGTCACAAATGCTAGTCCCCAGAAAGGCAGCATCTCCTCCAGCTGACAAACCTAATGGTCTTATGCATCCTTTTCAATAGTTATGTTTTCATCGCTGTAGTCGTCTTCTTCGGATAAATTAAGCCCATTAATGCATGAAGGATAGAAAAATGAATGGGGATGTTAAACAACTGATGATGTAACTCTAAAAAAGCAACAGTACAGGATGCTGCTGTGTTATATATTGAGTAAGAATATAAGACACTCTAGGGTTGGTCTGCATTCAGCTAAAAGACAAACACTTTCCTTAAGATAACTATGATGGTAAGGTTATGTCTGGCATAAACTCTCCATGAAGTTCTTATACTAGAGTTTATATCATGGAAGTCATCTTCTTCCTTCACTGACCCTTGCAACAAGCTGTAGTGTCGTTATATAGTGACAGGCCTTTTATTCAGCAGGACTCCTGTTTCCTTTAGTTCATCAGATGAATGATGCTCACTTAATGAACAATAATCCAGTACAGTTTTCCCTTTGATACTCAGTGCGTGGCCCTCCAAATGATTTAATACATATTGTTCCAAAGACAGAGCTATGAATTCTCTTAGGAGTTTTTCTCACTACAGTGCATGCCTGTGTCTCACAAAGTAATTTATTTTACCGTTGTTGTAAAGGAGGGGCTGTTCCACACAAAGGGTACATTTCAAAATACCTGCTGATTTTTGTTGCCTAATCTGAGGCATTCTGGATCTGGTTTGTTCAAAGAACTTGTAATAGTCCTTCATATGTGAAAACGCAGATCCCATTACTCTTACTGTGAGCTCTCAAGGCTTTTGCAAGTAATAGCCTGAGATGTCTGGGCAGGTACATAGAAAATGAGAAAACATACAGCTGTGGCTGTTAAAAGCAGTGGAAGTCAATTCTTCATGGTAGTATGAACTGAGGCCTCTTTTCTTGCCCAGCATCCCAGTATCTTGCATACTGTCATTAGACCTCAGCATTAAACCCAGGGATTCTGAAAACAGAAGTGTCCTTGCCTACACAAGCTCTGTTCACGCCTAGAGGCAAGGGCAAGGAGCAGGCTAGAGGGATGAGAAGACATGGGGAAAGGGGACAGGAGGTCACTCCACAGAAATCTGAGGTCCCTTTGATACACAATGGCAAGCTATTGTATGTAGTCATGCAATAAAGACCAATACAATTCAAAAGGGGAGGCAATCAAGCTGTGTTTGTCATATGACCGTCCACAGTTTGGTACTTAACACGTGATCTGTATCCCCAGTACTGAAAGTTGAAGCTACGACATGCATTTCTGAAAGGCTCGTTTTTGGACAGAACTTGCAAGGAGGATGAAACCATACAGGTCCCAACATGAAAAGAGTGTTGGGTGCTGTTCCCTGAGAGCACATCTGGGGCTACAGCAGTGTCACCTGCTGGAAATGGGCCCTGGTTAAGTCATCAGATGAGCAACTAGTTGAAGGAACAAGCAGAGGAGCTGAGCAAACAGTGGCATAAGAGAGGATGAACAGATGACAGGACCTTTGTAAAGAGAGGCAAGAGCTCAAGCCTTGCATTGGTGGGAGGAATAGTAAGACCAGTTGTTCTTGGGATACTCAGCATGGTGAGCTGGGAGAGAGCAACAGGGAGCAAAATAATGCCTCCGTAACCCAAGGGAAAATGGTCAGCAACATGTTGTTTTGGTTAGGCACACACACAAGTCTGTGGGGAAGGGCTCCACCTCAGGGATTCTGAGGAAGCTGGGGGAAATGTTCATTGAGCCACTTTCCATCATTTAGGAGTTGTCCTAGGTATCCAGGGAGGTCCCAGCTGACTGGAGGTTAGCAAGTGTGACCCCCATCTACAAGAAGGGCTGGAAGGAGGCTCCTGTGAACTACAGGTCTGTCAGCCCGAGCTCAGTGCCAGAGAAGGTCATACAGCACATACAGGATAACCAGGGGAGCAGGCCCAGTCAGCCTGGGTTTATGTAGGGCAGGTCTTGCTTGACCAACCTGATCTCTATGATCAGGTGACTCAGTGGGTGAGGGAAAGGCTGTGGATGTCTATCTAGACTTCAGTAAAAAAGATGCAAGAAAAAGACTGAAGAAAGGGATTACTTTCCTTTACCTGGCACTGACAAAGCTACATCTGGAATATTGTGTCCAGTTTTGGGCTTCCCAGTAGATATGTCAAAAAAAAGGAAATTGAGAGGGGTTCTAAGGTACTCAGGTAAGTGGTATGTAGGACCATAAAATCATAGAATCACAGGGTTGTTTGGGTTGGAAAGGACCTTAAAGATGATCTCATTCCAACCCTGCCACCATGGGTATATATTACAAGAGACTGAAGGAACCAGGTTTGTTTAGCCCATAGAAAAGAAGGCTAAAGAAGAAGAGAGAGGGGAATGTAATTGTAATCTTGAAGTACCTGAAGAGAATTTAGAGAGAATGGACCCAGACTCTATCATTAAAGAAGTGCACAGCAAAAGGAACAAAAAGCAACTGCCATACACTACAAGAGAGAAAATTAATTACATGAGAATAATTGAGTAGCATGGAGAAAGACTGTATAATTCTCATGCCTGAAGAATTTCAAAACTCAAGGGACTGACCAAACTGACCTTACTTTGAAGCTACTGTACTTTAAGCAGATGATGGACTTCAAAAGCTTCCTTCCAAACTACTTTTTCCTTTATTCATCTCTATTAGTTATCCAAGTTCTCATTTACTTTTAAGTTAGCTCCTTGCCACTACAGAGCACACTTTTCTGTTCACAGAAGTCACATTTCATTGTCACTCTGAGGCTAGAGTTCTACTATTTGCTATTTCATTGTGAATGTTTATTTGGCTCCTGGTGCTTTGCCAGGGATCACAGAGGAATCCCGAGGTAGAAATAGAGCTGCCATATCACCCAATACAGTTATCCATATTCAACTGCAGATAATGGCAAAGCCACTCTCTGCATACATTAACCAGATATACCTCATTCTCTCTTTCCAGGTCACTATGGTAGGAATAAATCACTGGAGCAGACTCTGGGTTTATTACCTGGACAAAGTGCCCATAACTGCTTTCACATTTTGTGTCTTGTAATGGGCACCTTTCCTCAGCAATAGATGGAGCAAAGGCAGTTACTGCCCTGCAACTGAGTCTGCAGAGAGATAGACACACTTGCAGTTCTTCCCTCAGTCTCATGATATGAGTAAGGATCCTCTACTAACTGGGGCAAAAAGTTTCTGGATCACTCAGCATGTGAGTATTACTATCAGAAAAGAGGAATTATCTCAGACAATGTAGTCAGAAATAAAATGAGGTGGTGTGGGACTTTGGACTGAGCAACTGAGGGTTACTTAGTTGGATCTCTTTGAGAATTACTGCCAGATAGTTCCATGCAAGGCAAAGCTCATGGTTCTTGACTTGCTTCACTGGCTATTCTGCAGCACCTGTGAGCACAGTAACTGCTGGAATCTTATCTTTTTGCCAAGGAAGAAAGCAATTGTGAGACAGCAATTGTTTCATGGTCCTGAGATTGTGTAATGTTAAGCAGTTTTTCACAGACAGTGCAGAAAGCTGATTTTTGAGAGCTGTAGTTTTCTCTTAGTTTTAACCCAATGTGGCACGAACTCACCGTATTTTGTTACAGGATTGGCTACAAAGGGGGTGCCCCATAGTGCAGCCACCTTCAGCTCCAGTGAGACAGCAGGATAGAGGAGGTTCTGTGCCAAAAAAGACTTTGAGAGCTCATAAAGTTGGTTTTAATTTGGTCAGTTTTAACATAGATGCTTTCCTACTTTTCCACATACATCAGTGACCAGTGTGAGACTCTGAAATCACACATTTCTATGAAGTTGTGTGAGGGGCAAATGAGAACAAACACAACTTTAAACAGACTCTTTAAGCAGTCTAATATGTTCTACCTTAGCAAAATAATCAAGAATAACATATAAAACCAATCAGGGGTTATTTTTCCTTAATGTTATATTTGCACTCTGCAAATCCTTTTCTCAAGGAAAAGATGGTTTTTCCTAAACTCATTCAATAACAGTGTTAAGGTTTCTTAAGTCTGAGTATATGACATAGCTGGTAAATGCTTTTCTAAAACAGTGATCTAGTGAATGACAAGGAAACAAGATATCACACCATAAAAACAGCACCAAAAGGGAATGTGTGTGACTAGCTATTATCAATGCTGACAATTCAGACAATTCTAATGTGCAGGCAGATATTGCAGGATGCACCATTTTCATACTGATTTTCATGCCAAGTTTCTGCATGTAATTGGACGCACAGGTGCAGACTGACACTGCGAAAAGGGATCCTAGCATTGCATTACCCAGTAATGTCCAGATATGCAATTGTTTAGACTATTAGCACAGAAATTTTTTAGGCTTTAAGCCCTGAAAAACCCAGTAAGGACGCTCAAAAATGTTCAGGTGGATATAAAGATCTGGTATGGAATTAGATGTTTTCTCATAGCTGTAGGTGTTCCGTAGGAAAAAATCTTCAGTTCATTTCGTTGTCTGCAAAACTCATGCATTTTTGGCTCCATCTAGAGATTAATTTACAAACTGACTGTGGTACAGTCACCTGCCATGTCCCTACAGGCTTTGTGTAAGCTACCAAAAGGTGTGTGAGGCTGACTATCTAATTTAATGAGACTACAACTATCTTAATTTAGATTACTAGTTCTTCTGAATCATGTGCCCTGCCTTTCCCAGCCATTCCTAGAATGTGGACCCCATGAAATACATGTTGAAAAGGGCTTTGGCTTTGTCTAAGTGAACTTTCAGAAAGTGACCAAAATTTTGCCAGAGGTTATAGCTTGGCAGGTGCTCTGATACAACCTACTTCACTGGTATTTCTCAGCATCCATAAACATAAATTGATTACAGGAACAGTACTTCACTTGTGAAGGCTCCAGATGGATAGTGGGCAGCTTTTGAACTGGGAGTTATTTTCTCTTCCCAACCAAAGCCTGCTCTGGATGCAATTTTAATGAAATTTCATGTAACAAATAGTAGTATTGTTGGATCTCGGTCTCACAATTGCTTGAAATAAAGTAGTTTCAACATACTAGAGCAATTGCCTTCAGCTATGTGTAGCTTTGAACAAGGGTGTTACCAGGAGGAACATTTCCACAACGTATTACTGCAGAAGGAGCCTTGCTGTCTGATAGGGCTGTCAGCACCATTAACTTCTGCATCTCGAAAGGGTCCTGAAGGTCTTAATGACTGTGCTTCTGTACTACAAATACACAGGTTTAAGTTCAACACTTCAAGAAGAGACATTGCAGATGGCTGAATTACAGGAGCCCTAGGGAAAAATAATCTGTGGAGGAAGAACTTCATCATCCTGACTCCCAGCTGGAGAAAAGACTTGCTTTTCTTCAGAGATATACAGACTTTTCTAATAGATTTATGGCCATTTCCCATGTAGGACAATGTTACCCACACACCTTTATCTATACTGTTAAAACACATCCTATAAAAAAAACAGGAAGAAAAAATGAACATATTTATTATTTTTTCAGAAATGATAGCTTATCATTGAAAAAGCCCACATTCACTTCAAAAGTTCATCTTCTGAGCAAAAGCTAAGAGAAGTTTATTCCTATTGGAAAATCTTCATTCAAGAAGACTCAGATTGAAAACATGGAAAGAAACTAAAAACTACCATCAAAATTTGCATTCTGGAAATGTAACTGAGGCAGAAATTGTCCCTTTTGCTCAAGCATGCATGTTCTGTGAAAGAATTAAAGAAAGCAATAAGGGAACGAACAAAACCAGTAATAATCTAGGCATTTAGCAAAAAGTGTATTTAAATCTAACTACATATAGATGTTTTTAATGTAACACGATTCACTAAGATTGTATTTCAAAGATCACATGTATGTGCCATCACTTGATTTACAAGCTCCATTTTTTCAGTTCATACTTTCTTCAGTTCAACAACAGTCTTTCAGAAAGTGCTAGTAGAGCATCCAGAACAAAAATTCTGCAAATTTATTTGGGGTCTTGGCTTGCTACTCAAACACAACCAACTGTTAATCTAGATTACTTGTATAGTGGAGAGTCAATAGGCTTGGTGAAAAGAAACAAAAAAGGGATAGAAATTAAATTGTCATTTCATTCTCCTTTCCTGTTTTTTCATAGCTTAAATTTTCACAGAACCCAGGGGTAAAAACTGTAGAAAAATGAGCCAATTTAATTTAAATAAAGCAAGTAATGACTGATGTTTAAAAGAGGGTCTAACTTATTTGAATATAGCAAAAAGAGCAAAGCTAGGAGGAGTAGTCCAGGGATATTGCCTCTGTGCTGGTCCAGACCAACTCTCACTCCAGCTGAAAATTGCTGGCTCAGACCTGGCTCTGGACCCAGTTCCCTTTGCAGATAAGTATCCAATCAGGTTTTTAAAGTGTACCTACGAGCTCAGTCCTGCAGGACTACAGCAGCCCAAACTGTCTCCTAAAATTCTCCTACTGTGTCTGTCCAGAGTAAAGCACATTTTGGGGAGGCAAAGAATCTCTGTATTTATGTCAATTCTAAGTTTATTTAACATCCACAATTGAAGTCTATAGTAGGATAACTCAGACCACATGTAATGCTTAGTTCAAAAGAAAGCACAGTCATTACTCAGAAAAGCTGGTTTTCTAAGAAGTGTAGGTAATTTTTGCTGCAGGATTATATATGTGAATTTAAATCTGAGTCACATAAAATGATTGAATACGCACAAACAACCTTTGCCGAGGTAAGTGGGCCACAAGGAGCATAGACTATTACTACCTTTCCAGGTACCTCTGGAAACCTCAGCCAGGGATTCACGTCCATGAAGACTAAATCTAGGACAGGATTTTGGGTGGTGAGTCCCAACCCTGCTTGCCAAGACGCCTCTTCCCCTGTTTGTGATTGCAGACACCTGGCTTCAGAGCCCTCACTGGTCACAGTACACCAGCTCACACAAATTCCATTCCCAGCCACAGCTACTGGCTCCCTGACACTGTTTAGGGGCTCCTTCCCAGGCTGCAGATTCACCTCCTGATTCTGTGGGCTGAGCTTTGACTGGGCTACAAGTCTGGTAGGTAAGCCTTGGCAAGTCCTGTTTGAGTAGGTCTGCTCTCCCAGCAGAACTAAAAGAGCAGCACTGTTGTGAGCAGCGAAGTACCTCAAAGTCTACTGAGGACACTGCACAGAAAGGCTTTAGAAATGGAAGCAATAGTTAGAAATATTTACTCTTCATTTGGGAAAGCCAGGGACTGCAGTCCAACAGAACACACAGATGTTGGGACAGACATGCTAGAAGACTGTTAACTCAGTCCTTCTCTGTAATGCTTTGGAAGCAAACTAGTTTGGAAGTACTCCGCAAAATACATATTCTGTGGAGTCATTCCACATTTAGACAGACAACTTTTAGTTTTATACAGTAAGTAAAAGCAAATAGAAGGCTTAAAGGAGTGTTGTGATCTTTTTCCTGGGACTTTTGCCTACTAAATTTCATGTCCTCAAAACACTTAATTGGAGCAATAGTTTTAGAGATAATCATGAGAAGGAAAACAGCAAAGATCATGCAGAACTTCAAAGAACCACCAGGATCTAAATGGACAAAGCAATCATTAAAACTAAACCAGAATGATAAAAGTAACATCATCTACCAGTTAACACTGTGCTCAAGTCAGAGCTAAACCCCCTCACCTGCAACACTTTGGGTTGTAAATAAATGGAACATTTATATTCTGTCTCTTTCAGTTTGCAGAGTAAAGAATGTAATGACACAGACATTACTATATAATTAGTTCACTTTCTTTTTAACACATAATTAACACGTGGTATGCCTAACCAAAACAAACTGACCTTTCTCCCCTATCTATTTTCAGGCACTGATCTCTTCTCTCTGGTGATCTGAAGGAACACACAGCGTGTGTGCCAGGAGAGGCTTAGGCTGGGTATTAGGAAAAGATTCTTCACCCAGGGGATGGTTGAGCACCAGAACAGGCTCCTCAGGGAAGTGGTCAGGTCACAGCATCAAGCATGACAGAGTTCAAGAAGTACTTGAACAACACTCTCAGTCACGTGGTGTTCTTCTTGGGGCTGTCCTGTGCAGGGCCAGGAGCTGGGTCTAATGATCCTTATGAGTCCCTTCCAACTGAGGATACTATTCTATGATGCTGTGATTATGCACTTTCAGTTCTGATGGCTTCTTCCACAAAGTGTGTGTGTGTATTAGGAGACCATTTGTATAAAGAAAAGCCTCATATACTATATTTCAGTAGTAGGAAAACATATCAAAATCTAAAAAAGCATTTCAAGTTTAAAAAAAGTACTTAAAATTACAAAATTAGGATTGACACAAAAAAGTACCAATATTCTAGTTCAACATGTTCTTTTATCATTGTTGTGTTAAATAATGCCTAGCAAAAGAAGTTAAAAATATTTCTGTTTTTCAGACTAAAAATAGAAATGCTTAGAGCCTTCCTTGAATCCCATTTTCCTACTTTTCTTGGCTCACTATATCTTATTTCTTTTTATCTTGAAGGCCTGGTTGTGATGATATGTGATGTAAAGTATTAGGATAAAAAATTTAAACATGCACTGTGCTGAAATTATGAAGTACTACTGTGTTATTTTATTAATGAAATATCAGAGTGATCAGGACTTGGAAACTTCAATTAGATTTTATAGTGCAATAAAAAAAGAAAGAGTGTAATATTGTGGATAACAGCTGCCATCAGTGTCAGTGAGATAATCCTTGCACAGCTCCTAACAAAGTGCAGTAACAATGGGAATGTGCCATGGGTAGAGGTTCACGACAGCACTGCAGGGCCTGGGCAGCACACACTCACCAGGAGACATCCAGCACTCCAGGCAGACTCCAAAGACTAGTTAAGTTGTACAACACACCTCTGACTGCCAGAGCAACTGAGGATGGCAAACATGGAAAGCATGTGGCATGCTGGCTAGTTAAACTGGATTTACAGCCCCTCTGTACTGCCAAAACAGTGCTAAGTGAGTGAAGAGTTACACTGCTGCTTACATGGCCCTCTGCTCCCCTTTCCTCCTATACCCCAGATTTAACTTTGCAAATGGCTTCTTCCCCACATACACCCCATTGCCCTAGGACTGCACACACCCTGATTTCTCACTGTTTTCCTCCAAGTACCTACTTATTTCATAATGAAAGATATTTGGAGCAATTAGTAGTTTATATGAAGAAATACTTCACAGTATTTGGACTGCAAAAACCTGCAAATGCAGATTTTTTTTATCTTTAGAAAAAGAAATCAGGGAAAATTGTTTACAGCTCTCGACTCTGAGGTTTTCCTTATTTACAATATGACCAAGGTCACAACTACATAGTTTTCATGGATTAGGCTAGAAATGGCTGATGTGATCATCTACAGATAGACTGGAAAACTACAGACTTTGTGTAGAAAATTGTTCCTGAACATCTCAGTTCTTTCTCAGCAGTTGCAATCAATGAGCTCAGTGTTTCATTTTTCAGACTTTTCCCTCATGAAAAACTGCAGCATGTAAGAGCTTACCTACATCTAAACCTGCATGTTTGGGGGATCTAAGAAGCCTGGAGTAGGCTGGTGTAGTACAAACGTCTTTAGAACACAACAGTATGCCAAGAATGGGACCATCACAAAAGAGAATGGGCACAATCACACAAAAGATCCATGAAGACAAATTCTCACTACAACTTAGACCTGACAAAACTAGTAAAGCAGAATATTTTGCCTGGGATTCAGGAGACTATAATTGTGTTCTTTTCTAAGCTTGACTGCTTTCAGATTCATTCTCTGTCTGCTTTGCAGTTTCCTAATCCGAGCTAAAATTGGGATTTTCTCCCTTATACTTTTGTGCAGTTTCAATAAGGAGCAACATGCCAAGTTTTCTCACCAACAGTTCTGTGGAAAGGACAGTCTTCTGGAAACTGGGAGATGGGAGGAACAGTTTGAACAAAACCATGCACCTGGTTACCTAAGTGTAAGCAAACCTAATGTATGAAGTAAGAATACCACTTTGCTTGCTGGGAATTCAACATGGACAGTAAGCAATGGTTTAATTCCTCACACACTGGTCCCAGTTCTCAGGAGAGAGCTGCAAGGTCTGGATTCCAAACAGGCAAAAGCAGCAAAGCCCGCAAAAGGTATGTGAAATCCTAACATCTTTCTCCTGCCCCCTGTTTATCCCCAGGTTCCATTGACTCACCATTTTGTGCACCATGGTACTTCCAAGTTCCTTTGTGAAGCACATACCACTCACCACCACCATCCTGAATGTCACTCGGGGTGGCCACCTTAAAACATAGCTCTAATTTGTATCCCTCAAGTACTTGAAGAGCCTGTAGTTAGTAACTTTTGCTGAGTAAGAGAGGCATCCAGAACTGCCCTCAACAAAACTCTCAGAGGTACAGCATATGCTTTACAGGAACAAAAAACCCCAAGTCTCTATTTAGAACTGACCACTGACAAAGAATCTGGCACACCACTGGTTAAGTGTTCCAGTATCTAATTAGGTTCCATTAGAATTGTTTGTTTAAATCCCAAAATTTATCTGGCTTCAATTTCAAGACATTTCATCCTATTACAGCTTTGTTAGATCAAAGAATTCTGTATTATCAAACTACTTTTCTTCATGGAGGTAATTATAGGTAGATACTAATTTCATAACTATGTCTGACCTCAAAGTAAGCTCTCCGAGTATTTTAAGGCATGTGCTTGATTTTTGGCACAAGAACTGGATACTACATTTGGCATTAGTGTAAGCACTACTGGAACAAAAGTACTATTGCCTCCCCCATACCATTTGATATTCCCTTTTTAATGCATCCAAGAATTGCATTTGGCCAAGTGGGAGCTTATGTTCAGCTGACTATCCATCACGTCCCTAACTTTCTCTCGAAACACTGATCCTTGGGATGGGCTTCCATTCCATTTCCAGATGTATGATTTTACACTTGGTGATAGTGAAACAGGCTGTATAAGCTGGACACTGGCAAAGAAAAGAATATCAATTAACTGTAAAGCACATAAACCTTAGCAAGCCTGAAGAATTTGAGTTGTTAGCATTTCAGTCTCCTGTTGCTTCTCCAATAGCTATTAGGTAAAGCTTCTGGCTTCAGTTCTGAGGAACTAACAGGAAGATGTTGGTCATTCTGGAAGAGGAGAAGAGTTCACAGAAACTTTATTTCAGAATGTGTCAGCAGCTGGCAGTTATGGACAGCAAGCAAGTAACAGCACATTTCCAAGAACCTGAACTTTGTCATAGAATGCTGACAAAGGATCTGCATTATTTATTGTTTAGGGACTAAATTTTTGTCTCTCTGCTGTATTTTTAACTCAAATTACCTCATAAATGCTCCAAAACACGTGCATGGAGTAAGTAAGTGGATAGTGCCACATTTTCTGTTTGTCTTAGCTCACTTTACTGAGCTGTTTCTGTAAATGCCTACTATGGGACATGCCTGAAGAGCAATACCAAAAGTCCTGAAAGCTACGCTACTATAAAAGGTGACCACCTACAGCAAATTACTGGCTTAATACAGCTAAACTTTAGTATTAGTTTCCACACTAACATTTTGCAGCTGTTATCTGAAAGAGGATTTCAGAGGCAAGCAAGAAAAATGAGTTGCTTAAGTACCATGAAAATCAATTTAACTTTCTCCTCATTAATGCTTTAGTCCATGTACTCCTTTGAACAAATACTGGGACCTGTAGGGCACTCTTATCAGCCAAACAAGCTCCTACACTAATTTGTCACAGTTAATCTTTGATTCTCTATACCTATCATACAGTGTCTGCTATCCCTTTGTATGGCTTCATCATATTCACAAAATGCTTTTCTGTTAATATACTACAACAGATGTACAAGTCAGAGGAAAATAAAATACTGTGGCAAAGTATAAACTACTAAATGAAACAAATGAACAGGGATAATAAAGTCAACAGACTTTTCTCAAGTACCTCTTCCTCAACATGCAGATTTCATTGCTTGTTGGTGCAATTCTAAACTGAAAAGAGCACGATTGTACTCTTACAAGATCAATACCATTAATTGTGCAAAGTGAATATTACATCTTTCACCATTTTTTCCCTCCATTCAGCAACTTTATGAAAATGCTTTTTTCCTTGTAAAACAGCTTATCACTTCATGGAGATGTCTAACAAAATACTTTTATGGTTTTCAACTCACACTCATTAAGTCTCTTTCAAGCATGTTACCAGTAGTCTAATTACTTTCATTGAATAGCTGTAAGGAAATGCTGAATTCTTCTGATTAAGTGCAGTTAGCTTCAATGGACAAAGATGCCAGTACTTCCATATTTAGACACAGGAAGTTGTGTTATTGTATTTTGAAGCTCGACTCACAACAGGGAAATCACCAGTTCAGGTTGAGTGTCTGGAAACACTGACCCATCTGACTGACACTCGGCTCTTTTGCCAGTTCTCAACCACATTCACAAACAAAAGCACCCAACTATTTTTAGTTAAGCTGCCATCATAATTTCCCAAGTTATTTTAAAACAGAACTAGCTTCTGACAAGCTTCAATAAACTCGTATTGCTGTTAAAAAGTTTTATTTAAACTGAAGCGCAGAAATAAGCTCTTCCACAAACTGGCATAAAATAAAAATCAATGCCAGTGATTTTTAAATGGAGATCCTTCACTGGTGATGTAAATACAGTTTGCCTGTACCTGAGACAAGTGTTTCAGTCAGACACAACTTGTTGATCTGTTGCATCAAATGCCTTGGCAGACTCAGACTCCTCCAGTAGTGCTTGCAAGATGAGAAATCAGTTTGAATGCAGTTACATGTGTTACCAGTCCCTGTGTTACAAATCTGTTCCCTGCTACACCTACACATTACCAGCAACTGCTCATATCCTCATGTGTCCTGCAGTCTCCACTTCTGTAATATCTGCAGTAAAGCACTGCAAACAAACTGAGTAATTATCCAGAATGTGGAAATTATTTGCTATTTCATAAAGTATTTCATGCTTCCTTTGGTAAAAAATACCTGAAGATGTTTAGAGTTGGAAGTAATTATGATCCTGAAATCAGGATCTTAAGATGTTAAGCACTGATTTACACTTGCTGCTTTGCTTCTTCACTTAGAAACATTTTCACCCACCCTTCTGGTGCCCTACAATTACAATAGGAATCCTGTCCCCTTCACAGCACACAGCTCGGAATGCCATTTACTGTACTTTTAATCACAACAAAAATAAATAATTGTTGCCACTCGAAACTTGATCTGTTATCTGTACAAATGCTTCTAAAGTTTCTTCCTCCTAATGAAGGTTAAACAGTATCTACATATTGCTAATTAAAACTATACAAGGCTCTCTGAAACAGGTTACTCCAAAGTGAACCCGGGAACCACCACACTTCAGAAGAGGATCATAAAAAGAGACTAATCAAGACAACAGACGCTTTTGTGCAAGATTGTTTTTTATTAACAGACCAGAGTTTGAAATACTGCAGCTGGGCATCTGTATCTGCAAGGAAAAAAAAGAAAAGGGTATCATTAGGCACATGTAGATCTGAAATTACTTTGGTCCCATAAAAAAGTAATACATTTTTACAGTTTATAATTTGGGCTGAAAACACACTAATTTCACTGGATTTATGATTGCAGTAGTCACCCACACAATAACTAACTTCTACTTTAACTTCACTGAAAACAGGGATTTCAAGTGCCAGACCTAACAGGCTAAACATTTCTACCTTGAACCATTGGTACCTGTACTTGGTGTTTAAAGAGGTGCTGAGACATTGTGCATATTCTAACTCATGCTTAAAATGAGAGTGCAGCAGATTTCAGGCATTATTTACACACAAAAACGAAACAAAAAACTGGCTTGAGACCAGTTCCTGTAAAGTTGGTTTGAAAATTAATGAAACTCAGTATGTTGCCAATGCTGAATTGTCAAAATTTGCTATCAAGTACTATACTCTTCCCCCCTACCTATATGAAGGAATCGGTTCTGGAAGTCTGTTTTTTAATTCACTTGAGACTTATTACTTAAGTAATAAGAAATAAAGACAAACAGCAGGTGATTATCTACATGCAGGAAAGAGGAATATTCTTCTTCAGATACACGGCCCTTCATAATGGCAATAGTCAGAGAGTGCTGCCAGCACATCACCTGAACCCACTACTCCAGCTGCCCATTACATCAGCAGACGTGACATTTTTTCTACATGTAGGCTACTTGTACTTTAAACACTCAAAACAGTAGGAAAACAGTAGGAATAGCGCATGGAAGAGACAAGAACTATCAGTTATGTTAGATTTAAGGAGTTATTTATGTTTGCAGTTCAGGCAGAACAACTGCTTATAAGCATAAAATAAGAAACTACAGGTCAAAAAGATGGAGAGTAAAGTCCTAATGTATGTCACTTATGTGAAATGCTGAGTTATGAGTCCAATGAAAAACTTGAGCAATCAGCTGCATATCCCTAGTGTTTCTGCCCATGTATCACCCTCAGCACTAACCCTCATAGGCATTTACAGCTACTGCAACAGTGAACTAGATGCTTCCCTCCTGTGGGAAGGCTCCTCAAAACAAGACCACTAGTATACACCTGATGTTTGGCAGGGAAGATGGAGGAGAAAGGATCTATCCTCACATAAAAGCTGAGATGTTTCCATTAAAACAGCAGTTTCCATCTTATGCTCAGAAACCAGACAGGAGCACAGGGTGAAACTAGTTTTCCTCAACCTTGGTTATGAAGCCTCATGCACCAACTTTAGGGAAATGTCTGCATGTACTGAACTTTCTACCATCAGCAACAACATCTCTACAAGAATACTGGTGTGAGTAACATCACCCCAGGTACCAAACGTTACAGCAATTCTGCTTGTCAAAGTTACTCCCTTTTTCCCATTGGTTGAGCTAAAAACCTTTACAAATAAGAACACTGTCCTCAGCAAGCAACTATTTTCCTGAAGTGCAAATTTCCACATGCCATGTAACCAGTGCTTTCAAACTCTGCTGGCTTCACAGATGGAGGTAAAACACAATATGAAAGAAGCTTGGGGGTGTGAAAACTGAGGAAGAGAGCAGCCTACAAAAAAGCTCCAAGAATAAAAGCTGTCAATCAGAAAGTATTTCCTAGATCTCCTTTCACTCCTTGGACAGATAGCAGACCTCAATCAGCTCAACTTGCTGTGCCTTCTTGGCTAAGAATATTTTTAAAAATCTGAGAAAAAAACAAATGAAAGCAAAACTTCCCTCCCTTCAGAAATTTTAATTTCTGAGAACTCATCCAAATAGCAACTGCATCTGTTTTACACTGTAAATTCACAACACTATGCACTTTTTTATTATCCAAAGTAAACTGCACATCTGATGTAAAAGAAAAAACCCTACAAAAATCAAACAACCAAAAAAAACCCCAAATAAACCCGAACAAACCTATCAAAACCCCTTGACTTTGGAGTAAACAATTTGGGGAAAATTGGGTCTTTGCCTGTTATCCTTTCCAAGCACCCTAACACTAACAAGTTTTCTTGAATTTCAGCATAACTGACACATCAAAAAGGCATTTATCCTTCACTGAAATTAAGATATGGGCAACACCAAAGCGAGTTTAGTGTGTAAAAAGCAAAGGGATGTACAAGAACTCTGAAACAATTCTGGCTTTGAATGGTCAGGACTTTTCACCAGAACAGAAACAGCAGAGCAACAACAGATGAGATGGATTGTTTGAACTACATTCTACCTTCAGCTGACATTGTCAAACTACCTTAGATGTTGATAAACCCTCACATTTCTAAAGGACAGACTACTCAAATTGGCAAATCTGTTTTCCAATATTACCTTTTTGGTCATTATACATGAAAGTTTTAATCATATCATTCTGAAGTTTGAACAAGCTGAAAATTTAGACCAGTCCTAAACAGGCTTTCATAGACAACATGAAAAGAACACTGTAGTTTGATCAGATTAAGAATTCATTAATAAGGACTAAAAGTTTTGGCCAAGATCTCAAGGCTTCCCAACATAAAACCAAACAAAGTTTTAAAAGAAGTTTGTATTTCCTAAACATACCAGCTACAATGACAATGTATCTTCACAAATGTTTAAGCTTAAGTAAAACTTCGAAAATGAAACCAGAACACTACACAGTTCACGTAGCTTTACACTGTAGGTACCACCCAAGCATGAGTTGAAAGCCTGACATGAATGGCAGCAGCTCACAGGGCAAAGCTGGAACACTGGATTGCCTTTGGCAGCATCTCACCATTAGTTCATTCTTCTTATGAGTCTGTTGATCTGGTCTTCTCTGTTACCAGCATCCCCACCTTCCACGAAGTGGATCGTTTTCTTCTTCATTCCACCCCGAGGAGAGGATAACTTGAAGGGCCAAAGGAAGTTGTTCACGACTTTGAAGTTCTTGCCCACAGTGTAGATTTCATGGATCACATCTTCCATGCAGATGATGCCAAGCTTTCCTAAAATTCAGAAACACTGTTTTCAGAAAGACTACAGAGTCATTGGTCAATAACAAGCTAAAAATTATCACCCTGTTACTGTCATGCCTACTGATTCTGATAAACTTCAGGAACTCAGAAAGCACTCACTCTTCTGTCATGAAACTGAATTACTGATTTTTCCAATTAAAATGGATTAGCTGCAGCCAATTCAACACCCAGTTGGCATATTTGGCAAGAAGCATCAGTTTCAACTATTAAATATTTGCAACCAGTAATGAGGAACAACAAAAAACAACACTGAGTGAATCTGAGGAAAATAAGACTGCATTCTTTGAAGAAAGGGTAGATTAAATACACCTAAACCATAGCTATGGGTATCTCACAGAAATTCACAGTACCATTTAGTTAGGCTGCTGAATAATGCAACAACATGTTTCCTTAATGCCTTTATAGAGTCTTCAGCAACAAGTTACAAGTTAACTGCTCATAAAATACACTAGTAAAAAGAGAAGTGATTATAACACAATACTTGTACATTTCCAATCTGTTTATCTATTGCACTGGAAAAGGAACAAACATGACATAGCCTAATTTGAAGCAAAATGCAAATCAAGTGCCAAAAAACTGTGAGGTTTAAGTCTTAGCCTTAATTCATCCTGGCACAACTCAACAGGATCCTCCTGGAGCAGTCCATATCTCAGCATCAGTTCACCACACTTTGTTATTACTAAATACCCTGATCATTAATAGCTAGCTCTTCTTTTAGTAAGTTTAAAAAGTCCATTTGCCAGATCATGACAGTCAAAGACATAATGTCTAATATCAAGTCTGAAAGTCCCAAGCTATGTATGATGATTCTTTCCTGTTGCAGCACAGTTGAACAATCCACTGACCCTGAAGGTCAAGGAGTTTACATTTAAAATTACACATGCAAAATGCTAAAATTTCATTCTTTACACTGGTTTTCAGTACTTTATAACAGAAGTTACTTCTTTCCTTTGTATTAAGCAATTAAAACAGAAATAGAGATCCTGGCTAAACACTAGCAGACTCCAGAGACACACAGGGCCCCTTGCCCAGCTCAGTATGGATCACCCCAAGGCACCAGGCTGGTTTCTGGTGCTGCTCAGCAGTGCTCACCAAGGCGTTTCTGGATCAGGTGGTTGTCAGTGAGAGCAATGCGCTGCTTGTTGATCTTGCCATAACCGCGCTTGTAGATCAACTCGTGCACAGACTTCAGGTTGGGGTACCTGAAACAGTCAAGTTCAAAAACAAGAACTGTAAGTCTTTGCAAGCCACGTTCCAGGTTAACATCCCTGATTTAGACTTCCATAGCAATTTAATGTTATTTCCATATGTCCCAAATGTAAATACAACAGCAGCAGAGAAGCAGATCTTACACCAGGTTCCCGAGACACCAGCACCACAGTGCAATCATATCCATCAAGCATTACCCTTTAAAGCACTGCCTTAATCATGTTTTCAATTCAAAGCAGGGAAAACACAATGAAGTTAAAAAAACCCTGCAAATCTGGCATAGGAAAACACGAAAGGTGCTCGACCCTTGCCCACTGATTAGGTAAAACTGGCCCTTTCACTCACCCCCAGGCAATGTAGGGTTCAACAATCCGCAACATGTTGATAGAAGCCTTGTTGAGCTTTACAAACGTGCCGTTAAAAATCTGACGCAGGCGAAGAAGCTGCAACACCTTGCGGACCTTTGGGCTGACACCATTGGTGCTGGAGAGCAAAGGGAAAAACCCTCAGTTATCAACATCCCAGAAGCACTAGGTAGCAGGTTAAAATAGAACAACACACAGTGGAACTGTTTCCACATGAAAATGCATCACTATTTCACCAAGGACACAAGCAAGCTTACTAATCAACTCATTATCTCTGTATATTTCAGTGTTAAGTTAAAACATCTATTGCCATGAAAAGAATTGGAAGTACTGTTCTGAAACAATGCAGAACTCGTCCTCTGCTCTCCTGAACATAATTCTTCCAATCACATCTTCAGTTAGTTTTTTGTAACACCTTACCAAAGCAGAATTAAAAAATCACTCAAGAAAAGCTCAGTACAATGTTTGGGAATATGTATGGCCAGACTTCGCAAACGCAGATTTGGG